>CM052314.1:26511457-26889243 GCA_028455605.1 Lasioglossum malachurum
ACAAGATCTGCAATTTACTTAGTGGTTTTATGCCGATATACCTGGCTGTCCGTCGGGTGCTGTGCTTCGATTGAGCCTAACTTTTTTCGCGCATGCGCGAGAAAACAATAACGTATCTACTATTAGGTAGCTGAGTGGCCAGAGCCCTGAGGCAGTTATATTGGCGGGAATGTATCAAAAGAATCTTACCGGACAAAAAGACGCCAGGACGTGTCCTACGAGTTGCAAAATATACACAAATACACTTGTTATTCATTCATTTTTCAGAATCAAATCATATAAATTTTCTAAAATTCTGCGGGGTGCTCAAGGAACCCTATTTTACCGAGAAGCTTACGTTACTGAGGCTGAAATCGCCGCGCATGTGCGAAAAAAGTTGGGCTCAATCGAAGCACTGGTCGGGTGGCCCAGCCGTGTTTATTGCACCACTTGGCCACGGCGACCGAGGCCCTCGTCTTTCGTCATTGTCCTAACTGTTAGGGCGACTGTGGCTCGAAAAAGACACATGTTGCCGATGTTGCTGCTACTCTGGGATCGTCTTACCGAGCAAGAGAACAGCAGTATTACAGCATTCGTGGAGCTTGCATAAATATCTGTAAATTATTTCTAACCGTAACAATTTTCAGTAAATTCTGTCAGAAATTAGCTGATTATTATTTATTTCCTGACACATTATATTTACACTTATTGATGAAAAATCAAGACTATTGGATATTCATTACTGCAGCAAATGATTCGTGCCGCTTTCCCCAAAAGACGCAATGCAAATTCCGGCACGAATTATTTGCTCTTCCTAAATATCCGTACAGCGCCATTTCATGCAGTGGCAAAACGCTCAAACTGTTAGCCAAATTTTACCGGCAGAGTTCAGGTCGGCAACAGCGCCATCTACCGGTAGATTTGGAACTAAATTTGGCTAACAGTTTGAGCGTTTTGCCGCTGCAGGAAATGGCGCTGTACGGACGTTTACGAAGAGCAAATAATTCGTGCCGAAATTGACATTGCGTCTTATGGGAAAAGCGGCACGGATCACTTGCTGCTGTGTAATGAATATCCAATATTTTTCATTTTGCATGAATAAATTATCTTTATTGTACAATACAGACCCAGAGGATTCTTCAGTATACACTCACCAATTCTTTTAGCCCTTGAATAACAATTTCATTGAATATTTAACCATTCACGGTCACCTGTGAGATCATAGACGATAGAAGAGACCTGACGAGACCCGCTGACACTTATAAATTCAATCAAGATGAACATGCCTTGTCTCCATAGCAACGATATATTTGTTGTAAAATGGAAGGTGTTTCGAATTATACATTCGTGCCACTCGCATCAAAGAATTACGTAGGAATCAATAATAAAACAACACAGAGCTTGTTTTCGAAATGGTAATTGAGTCCATACTTTTTATGTATTTACATGCATTGCGTGTTTCAATATGTATATTAGTTTGTATACATAACAAATTATTGTTATTATATTGCAGGGGTATACGTGGAAATTTCGTTATCCAACATTTTTCATTTAATGAACCTTTCCAACAGTATCAGAAATATCTTTTAGTAGATGTTAGTTGATTAATACATTATTTATAAACATTTTAAATACAATCTGTAATTTATTTATACATACATGTTTCATATAAAGTAATTGCATTTCAATTACTCATAGGCATTCTTTAAAGATAACATTATTGGGAAAGAATTAATAACAATGCAAGGAAATCATTGGGCAAAGCAAGGTAGTAAAGAGAAATATTATTTATAATAATATAATATATATTATTAATGCATTTTATAATTATTAGGCATAACATCGTCAGTTGTTGAGGTAAAACCAGTGCCTTGTTCTGTTTTAAGTATGTCCTTCTTTGATAAATTGAAAGATCCAGAAAATGGAATTGTGTATAAGACAGGGACTATTTGCAAAAGATACGATACTGAAATTGATAATATTCTAGTTAGTGATAATCTCAGAGGAGTATGAATTTTTCTTCATTATGTAGTTAATGTTTCACTACTACAAATCTATTTATTTTTTAATGCTTATAGATGTTATTAGACGAAGAATGTCCAGAATACAATTTATACACAAAAGACGAGAGAGAGGAATTTATATTTCGTATTTTTCAAATGCTGGTTCTTGGAGGAATACTGTGTCAACACGAAGATAAATTAGACCCATATTTGGATGCTACCAAAACTATTTACAAAGATTTGATAAGGTGTTGTCATTTATTTGTTAACACTAATATTTATATCTGTTAAAACAGAAAGCGAAATTAATGATTTAATAATTTTAGAGTGGAAAAACAAAGTGACTCAGATTTATCTGTTAGTACGCTAGTTCTAGAAGTAGTAGTCAAAGATAGCAAAAATCAAGCATACTTTCCATGTAAGCCGTCTCACATACAAAATATTGGGTTCCTATTAGTATATAACAAAACTCGTGAAATTACAACATTCTTACATCAATATGGAGAGTACTGTCTGTCTGGAGAAGTATAAGGTCTCGCAAACAATTTATATATATTAAAAAATTGTTTTTCCATTAAAATTGCTATTTTATACAAACATTGAAATATTTAAATTATGTATTTGTTGTAATAAATACATTGTGCATTATTTACATTATTCAGGATTGGGCAAAATTCGTGATATAACTGAGAAACAAATACTTTTTATATAAAAACAAAAAATAGAAGTGTTGTAAAGCTCCACGAATTACGCCCTACTACATACATATTTACACATGTATTTAACATTTCATATTTTATCGAAAATACGTAACTGGCAATTGTTAACGTGGTTCATATTTGAAGAAACGACAAGAATACTTTTTTTTATTATTAAATCTATATATAGAGTAATTCTTTGGCTTGTTATAGAAAGATTTGGAAAAGTACATTTTTCTTTATGATGATCCTAGCTATATTAAAAAATTGATAAATGATTGCTTATTAGTCCTTGCAATAACAGTACTTTCTTAAATGGTACAATGAGTTTTCGACACATCTTGCTTGAGATCCATACATATTGATTCTACTGACATCTGAAATCTAAAATGAGAGAAATTATTGTACGATCTGACACGTAACTATTATATATTTTATGCACTGTGATGATGATAATAAACTTACCTTGGTTGAGAAAGTATTTTTCCTTATATCATAAGTAATGCTTACTTCAAACAATCCATCCCCTGGATCTGTTTTTACTTTCAGTTGATAAGTTTCACTGGTTGGTTTTGTTTTGGCACTAAAATCTCCTATGAAACCATCTTGATCTCCCGACTTTTGAAATTTTAATAGGCCTAGAATTTGATTTTTTATCAATAGAAAACATATATTTTTATACAATAGTAACAAGAGTGTTATGAAAATAAACCTCAGACTATATAAAAACTACTTTTGCCATTAATAATTACTTATTGTATTATTTTCACTCTCCAAATATAAATGCTAAATAAAGTACGAGTCTACGTATGTAAATTTTTACAAATCCTGTAGTGTGTAAGTCATATCATAATCTGAGGGGCTACATATGTAATGTGTCTCAAAAACTTTCTTGAAAGGAGAGATTCCTGCAGTCATTTGAACTTTTTTTTTTGCAAAAACGTTCTCCGAAAAGCACAGACCAATCAGGGCGCGGCAACAGCGGACGGATTCCGGCTTGGCCAATGCTATAGCGGAAAATATTTTGGCAAAGGAAAAAGTTCTTTCAAATTACTTCTGGGATAACTCTTTCCAAGGAAGTACCAGTCAGTACTAGATTTTGCGTCATCCTGTATATGTAGGTAACAAGGTAACATCCGCTGTAAAAATTAGAATATTTGTTACCTTTATTGGGCAAAAGTTTAGCAGCCCATAATATTTCTTTTAACTGCAACCTTTCGCATATCTTACGATGCCCCTCTGTGTAAACATTAAGAAACTCTATAAAATAGTTGGCTGCAGCGATTACATTGGCATCTTCAATTGAAATCTCTTGCCAACCAAGGCAAGCACACCAATGTGGTTCTATAAATGCATCTGCACATGTTCTTTCTAGCGGTATCTGCGTTGTTATGTAATGGAATTAAGTGATTTAGATCATTAATAAAATATATCTAGTTATTGAGAAAATGAAAAATCACGCGAGACTTACTTTATCAAATAAACTAATTGCTCTTTGATGGCGATCGCCGTCTTTTGGAGTTTCAAAATTCAATATGTTTTCTAGTGTTTTGTGCACGTCGAATGGTGTGGTTAAGTACTGAGTATTATGTAAAAAATTGGCATATGCTTTTGGGTATGCTTTTTTGAACCATGGTGGAAAAACAAAGGAAAAGAAAGGAAGCCTTTCTTCCTGTTTGCCCTGTAAAGTGTTGCGAATTTCTGCAAATCTTTAAAGTACACGTTTGTTAGTACAATTTATTCAAAATATTCAGTATAATGTATTGACTAAACACAAACCTATGTCCATGATCACTCATTAATATTAATAATGTATTATTCAAGTGACCATGTTCGTTTAAATCTTTCACCCATGTATGTAAATCTCCGTCAACTACTCCTATGTCGTTATAGGAGTCATGTGAAAGTTCTCCATGAAAACCAAACAAGAACTTCGGTTGATGTTCGTAGACATTGAAAATTTCTTTAATGTAATTTAACATTACCTGGAAGAATATAATATAAAGTTATGTGACCTCAATATATTTTTATTCATATATCACTATTAGAAAGAATTTGAATGTACCATGTGCCTCGGTATGCTTCCAACGCAATACTTATTGTAATATCTAAAATATGGGGCAGCAGCTAAATAGTATGTTCTCATATAGTGATCAGTGGGTTGTTCCTTAAAACCTTTTAGACGATATGTGAAGGTTCCAATATGATGCACGTCTTCCATAAATCCTGTTATGTACCCCTGTCTTTTGTATTCATTCCATATCATTGGATACACATTGACAAAATACGCTTTCTGTCCCATACGTTTTCTTGTATCTGGTAATTCGAGCTCGATTTTTCCAGTAAGAATAGGAATAAGTGCTTGCGGTGTGCCATCGCCTACTATATTATATCCTTCCAGAACCAGAGCATCCAGGTCATTTTTTATATACTGATATGTTTTTGGTAATTTGCGTATGAACGTATTGCGAGATAAGGAATCAAAACCTAACATGAGTACATTTAGTTTAAGAGCGTTGCTTCCAACATTTTCCCATTTGTTTTCTTCTTTCATCCGAGGATCATTCTTTACTCCAGCCATAATACTGTGCCACCTAAAAGTTATCGATTTAATTAGAACACTACTGAAATTGTCATTTAACCCATTATCGAGTTTGGTTGTGCCAGTCAGCTATGACCACCGCAGCATAGTTGGAAAATTCATTGCCAGTCAGTAGTGACCACCGCCATGGTAGTCAATGTGTTAAATATGCTTTTATACTTACTCATCGCCATTTTTCGATTCACATTTGACATCGACAAAATCACTGTGTTTAAGTTCATAATAATCATTGGAATCAACCGAAGTCATAAATAATACATTATAGTCATTTTTTCTGACAATTTCTAGAGAGAAACAGAATTGTTATTAGAACTAATACGATGACATTATTGCAAAGTTGATCTAACTTACCACTAAAAGAACATATTATCGAGCCATATTTTTTCTTAGCTTTTTTGCTAATTTCAAGTCTCGAGCCGCTAACCGTAACCCAATCGTCAGGTTTACATGATAAAGGAGGTACGGTGTGTATAAATTTGATGATTTCTGGATTGGACACATTTAACTGAGGTAATTTACAAGCTACTACTCCTTCTCTGGAAATATGGAAGTCCTTTATACCGTCGCTCACATTTAAAACACAGATGAAATTATGTATTTGAATATTTGCTCATTGGATGAGGAATTACACACCCGACACTAGGTTGTTCCGATTTCTTAATCAACCGAGATATGTGTATTCTAACAGAAGATAATTCCAATTACAATTGGTCACAATAGAATGTTCTTAGCGTAAGATATTAAACATTCGCTCACAATTTATCCAAGTTTGATAAATTTTCATCGAATACCCATCCATCCTCGCCCACTGTCAATCCATTATCATCCAATTTGAGTCGAAAAACTTGGACGACACAGAATACCAGAGTGATAAATATTGCTATTATTAAGATACGTCGAAAATAGCATGACGTTATCCTCATTGTTACTCAGTTTAATATGCCTGTAAAACAATTTCAAGTTTATATCATTAGTTATAACTAGTCTCTGTGATGAGTTCCGATTTGTTAATTAAATATTAACGGTATTGATACTTATTTATTTGCTACACAAATGCTTATTAATACTTTCAATGTTCATACATTAATTCTGGAAACAAGTCTAGAGAACGAGAAAAACGGTGTACCACTTCAATCAGTTGCTTGCTCTTGGCACAGTACTAATCGATATCTGAAAAGCGATAAACCACATCAGGCAATAATTAAAAATAGTTGATAAATGATATATCGATACGATCACGTCAGGTAAACAAACGAGTAAGCATTTAACACCGTTTGGTCAAGTTTCTCTTTGAAAATCTTCTATTCGTAGGTACGCGAGCAGTCGTTCGCGTCTGTCTACTGCCATCAGGTAATGAATCCCATGCATCTGCTCGACTATTTAAATATCACTATGTATCCCAGATTGACTGTTATATGTTTACCTCTGCTCTGCCATTTACTGGATTCCTCCCGATCGATATTCCTACGAGTGTATGTATACGTGCTTCATATTATTTTGGCATCTTTTCGCACATGCCCGTTTAACACACGCGCAACATTTAATCAATAATACACACAGTTAGAATAGAACTTTACGTAAAATCACAGGTACTCCTCATACAGTAGAACTTCGTTTACCCGTGCCTTATGTTCACAAACTCAATTCTATCTGGTTTTACTGTCCGAAGTCCATCGAACGTGTTTATACTTATAAAAACGTGTGTTGATCGGATGTCCATACATATATGCATACTAAACGCTGACATATATTTAGTGTTACGTAAAAGATCGCTCTATTTTTGAAAATGTTTAAAGTGATCAGAAATGATAAATAGTGTGAAATGTGTGTATAATAAATCTATATTTTTTCTTATACAATAAGCGAAAAGGGGGTGATACTACATGAAAAGATAAGTCGAAAATTAGAATAAAATTTTTTCATGTGAGTCTTTGTTTTCAAAGTGAGACTTGTGTCTCGACCTATTACCCGCTGTAGCTTACTGTGCCAATTTAGATTTGCGCCTCCGGTTTCCGTTCAACAAGAGTGACTATCGGCGAGATAAAGAAGAGGTAAAGAAGGCTATTTTTCGCCTTATTTTCCAAATTCTAGTTAAAAAACTCAAAAAAGTTCAACTTTCTTTCGTTGGTGGAATCTTTTTTGTATCCAAGACTATTTGTTGCGTAAATGAAGTCACTATGTAGTATTGTCTCATCGATACGCTTTCTGTTGTTGCGCCTTCGACCGCGTGGCCCGTGTTTACATGCTGTTCTTTTCTACGTTCGACACAGTCATAATAAAATAGTTTCCGTACACGATCTCTGTCCCTGCTCGGAACAGGCGAAGGAAGCTAGATCGCGATTTTACTGTATATGTAGTGGGTGTTTTTACCCGGTGCGGTGGTGAAAGAGACATCGAATAGTTCACGATAAAATCCCATACACAGGAAGAAACCTCGATTACGCATAACTTGCTCAGCCTTCGGCTCGTAATACTGGTATAAAAAGAATGACTCATAGATTATTAGACGGCTTCAGGTTTTCGATTATTTTAATATAAAATATCATTATTTAAATAGTACAAAACACACGCATAAATCAGTCACAAAGTATGAAGAGACATACTTTCACGTCGATTTATTTCTTACTACACACTATTTTAAATAACTAATAGACGATTCGAGGCGCACAGTGCTCAAACAAGTTGTAGAGTCGCTGACAATGTTCTATGTTAAATAAATAACAAATCTCCCTTAATTCTAGTACCTAAAGTCTCTCCGATCATGTAGAGTAGAAGACCGCGATCCTTTGATCGTCTTAAACAGTATAAAAAGATGGTACTTACAACTACATTACACGATTAATATTTATCAGAAGGCAATGATTTGCTTTGACGTGAGAAAAAAGAATAAAAATATAAATCTAAATGAAAATTACAGAGTGTACCATGCACGATGAATATTAGACCAGATGGATTCTACGCAACTAAATGCAGTTTGAACGTGGCTATTGCGCTCAATGTATTTTGACACAGAGCTGCAACTTGAATACACGCAGTAAAATCCGTCTAATCCATACCTACTTTAAAAAACTATACGAGACCACTTTCCGCGAAATATTTTCTCCGAAATGAACGAACACAATATATACAAAATAACAAAAACTATGTACGCTTCGTGCAGATAATTCATTAAAAAACTGAAATAATCGAAGTGTTTACTCTTTTATAGTTTGTCAGAAGAATCAGAATTAGTTTTAACAAAGCTATCTCGTGTGCGACACCCTGCGAGCTGCACTACAAATTCTATTTCTGAGCATCACTATATTTTATTAGTCATTTTTGTCGATTTAGTTTTCCTGTACTACGACGACTGAAATTGCTCTAATAATAAGTACATACTCCTCTTTAAATAAAATAAATATCTTTACAGTTTATCATCCTACTTTAGGAGATAATTAAATAAATAAATAATACATAATAAATTATGCAAACTGGTAAAAACATGATGTAATTTGGCGTCGGTTCGGCTTGAAATTCAAGACGCAAATGCTGGTGCATAAATCAAGAAGTGACTTACGTTCCACTGAAGGTAATCTGTGAACCACCAACTCGATAGTCGGTCGTGACTGAATAAAGTGCAGTTTTGTCATAATTACACAATCTTGGCTGACGTGAAGAAGCCTCTCCTCCGGAGTAGGCGACGGGATCTTCGATACTGTAATTTAAAGATACGATTTCTGACCCGGTTTCATAATGACACTTTGTTCGCGTGCGCACAATAGTTCAATTGTTACCGCTGTCAACGTAGAGTGTCTGTCTCCGTTCCCGCTCACATGACTGGTGGCAGTAGGCGGATGTTCCTCGTTTCTCCTCGTTATACGTGTAGGCATGTATCTGTTATATGTCAACATTAAATAGTCGGGTATCAGGCAGATAACTACAATCACAATAGCCAGCAGCCACAACGATATCGACGAGAATATTTCCGGGAAAACAGACAACATGTCACCATCGTATCGTCTGAAATCAGGTTGTATTCAGATCCTGCGTGAATTCACTGTTAACTTTGGCGTAATCGTTTGTTTGTGCAAAAAGCAGTTTGCTACGGTGTAGCATTTTCCTTATAGCGTGTAATCTTAATTTACGAACGCTGCTTACCTGTGTACAAAAGAGTAGCACATCCCAAACACGATAAATGTCAACTCTGAAAGTATCACTACCAGCACCAACGGAAACGTCCAATTCAAACTTTGTAGCAAAACCTGAAAATGATCGATCGTGAATGCTACTTTCTGCGTAGATTTTTATTTGCACACACGTACTTGTAGATTGGCCACTAACGTAACCACATGAAGAACGAATGAGCTGAAAATCCACTGATCCACCGGCGTGTTATTATGCAAACTGACGGGATTAACATCTATGAAAGCTGACGTCATAAAATATATGACAGTAGCATGCCAGAAACCTGAACAGAAAGTTTATATATAATGGTATAATAGAAATCGAAACCGTTTCGAATGGTTACATCGGATGAACTCTTGTTTACCTAAAATACTCCACAGAACTATCCGTTTGGTCGATAACAAATAATTATGCCTGTACATCTTGTATAGATAAGGAAATTGCAGCAGCTTGTCGGCGCTGTAATTTTGCTCCAATATTCCGTAAACCACTATTGGCACGGACGTGAATATCATATTGAAAAGCATTAAAAACATGCCATCGTAAAATACCTGCAAGGGGATTGTCGAATCAATATTAGCACGATCATGTGTTCGGGCATTTCATACGTTACCTGTACAGAGAAACCGCTGTGGATACCGAACAATAGTTGCGGTGTGATGAACAATATGTTCTTGTAAAAGAAGTACAACGTCAGAATGCTGATTCGCACGTAGTACCACTGACCGTGAACCAGCAGCGTTTTCTTCAGAAATCGAAACTTGGCTATCGCGAAATCGGAACTCATCGTTGCTTGGCGACCCTCTTTGCCCATTATTCCGATCCCAACGTGAGCTTCTTGTATCATCGCAATGTCGTTGCCCCCATCACCGATAGCAGCGGTGTGTGGACGGGAGCTGGCGTGTTTAATTAAACTCACTATCTGCAGTACACGATTGCCAAGTATCAGATAAGTTCTACGACGGACTGGGGTAGTGTTCGCTTTTTAAACATTACAGATTTAGTCCAACTTAAGGGTGTATACTCTCATTTCCATTATTGCAAGGGTGCGGGATGCGCCTTCTCATTTCTCAGTAACTCAAGTAAGCTCATTACTCATTTATCAAAAGCGCTAGATAAAAGATCAATCCAGGCCGCGATCGCCCTCAATGGTCCTACTTTTACGTTTACGGGCGTAGTTTGCTGGAAACGTAAAGCTGCGCATGCACTGTCCGTCCAACAAGAGTTGGGACAGAGAAACTCGTAGGTACCACGTGGTATCCCTACTCCGCGCTACACGTCCTCCGCAATTGGCCGAATCGCTTGACGAAGACAGCAAACGAGCTTCTTGAGTGCGATTGCAATAGAGCGATGTGGTGACGCCGAGCTCCTATGACGACCGTTCCCGCCAGAACCTAAGCGCAAGAGTGGGGTCCGCAGCCGAGCGTTAGGAGTGGGGTCTCGCAGATCCTACTGCACCCCACTAGCAAAATCTGTGCAAACTCTCGTTGGACGGACAGTAGCTCTTTTCATAAATCTGTGAATAATGCAAATTACGCCTCGTAAACGTAAAAATCGGACTTCTGAAGACGATTGCGGCCTAGATTGATATTTTATCTAGCGCTTTTCACTACTGAAAAACCCCATCTTTGCATTATCGAGAAATGAGAAGGCGCATGCCACACCCTTGCAGTCCTAGAAACGAGTCTACCCCTTTAAGTGAGCAAACGAAAACTTGCCTCGCTTTTTTGCAAAGGAGTCAGCCTGCAGCAGACCACCGCCTCGCAGGCCATCCCGATCGTTTGGAATTCGAGCGGGCAGTTGTTTAATGCTACCGTTATACTATATCCGTCAACTAATAGACCATAGTGAGTATGGGGTTCGAGCATCATTCGCCGCCTAGAACGAAGCGTGTTTTACAACGGAGAACACACCGATTATAATAAGGGTAATAAATCACTCACTCGAAATATGCGATTCGATCTGTGCAGACTTGCGGCGTTTTTATGTTCACCATTCTTAATACTTCCGTTCCTTCTTTGAACTGGCCGCACAAGAATGCTATGTTCTCGGCGGTTTCCGCTTTGTCGCCAGTCAACACCCATATCTAAGCGGAAAAGAAGTCGACGCAATGAGAGGCAGAGTAAACGAGGAGATTACGTCTGTCGTGCAGATTGATAAGATTTATTATTCCGGGAGACTCACCTTGATGCCTGCGACTCGCAAACTCTCGAGCGTCTCTTGCACCTCTTCCTGAAGACGATCCTCAACGGCAGTTACACCTAACAAAGTCAGACCGCTCTCCATTTGATTGTAAGCTCTCTCGGTGTGCGCCGCTCGATCTATCCCGATCACTTGCCTGGCCCTTTCCACTCTCTGCACCAATTTCTCGTATTCCGTTCGACTCATCTTCTTATACGCGACAACCAACGTTCGAAAACCTCTCTGAAAAAAATGGCCGCTTTTAACCGTGCACGCGCCACCTTTCTAACACCATGTTTTCTAACCAGTGCGGGATTAAACAATAAGGGGGCACCGTAGGAATTTTCTGAATTTTACATCTTTCACATAGTAGTAATATTGCCAAGTGTTTATGTGTTTATCGAAAAGGCCTGCGAAATCGCACAGGTCCGCCTTGCAGTGCGTGAAAGTGATCTTGTGTAACATGATCGTAACGCATGAGTGAGGTCTAAAAGATAAGGAACAAACCATAGAAAAGTCAGCTACGTGAGCGATTGCTTCGTTGATCTTCCCTGACACTATCATCGGAAAAACAGCCGAATCAGCGCCCTTGCAGTACAGCCAGTAATCGTTATTGTTGTCTTGCACTATTACCGACATCCTCTTTCGTTCTGCGACAAGAAGAACACACGTTGTTAATCTTTTTCGTTACAGGTCCAATGAGATTTACGAACCGGAAGAGAATTCTAAGACCTCCATCTTCTGGAAGAGCATTTGTTTGCCCTTGGCTCTCAGCTCAACCGTATCATTAGAGCTGTTTTGAAATACAACTCCGCATCTGGCGCTAGCCTCCACTAATGCTTTCTCGTCCGCTGACGCCGCCTGTCGAACACATGTGTATCCTTATCATTTATTTGGAATCAAACACGCGGTTGTATTTCTGGTAAGTTGTCAAAATTAAGTCGCTCCGAAAGAACAACATTGGCATTTTCATTTAGACGAAGCATCTCGTCTCGCTAATCGTTAACACGAGTGAACGAGAGAGCGTTGCCAACTGTCCCGTAGCAGATTGTATGAAAGATAAAAATACACCGCGCGCTAATGCGAAGCGACACTCTTACCTGGTATTCCGGCAGATCCGGATGCATCAATAACGAACTGTTTACTCGAGTTACCTTCTTCTGCCTGAAGCTTTCGCGGTATTCGATCCGCCTCGCAATAACTGACGGCCTCACGCTCGGCGGCGAGATTTGAACCGTATGGCACAGTGCGATGCTTATCATAAAGTGCCAGATGTCCGACTGTAATCAGAACGATCAGTTTTACCGAACCGTCATGCTTCATTTCATATACATATTCTCTGTTGCCGCTCGTTCTTATAAATTACAAATAAAGATATACAGTAAAGTCGCGATCTAGCTCCCATCGTCTGTTCCGAGCAGGGACAGGGATCGTGCAGGCAAACTATTTTTCCATGATTGTACAAAGGATGCCGAACGTAGAAAAGGACAGCATGTAAACACGGACCGTTTGCTTCCTGGCCCCTCGCGGGGATGCCCGCCAGTGGAAGGGGTAGGCGAAGGGACAGTGATCGTGGAGATCCTCAAGGAGCTAGATCGCGACTTTACCGTAAAACGAATAACTAGCATTTGCGTCCGTTTAAAATAACTTAAAAGTCTAAAAAACGACTAAAGTCTGTTTAAAGTAATTACCTCCCAGTCGACTAATTTGTTGGCTTGCTCTTCGTCCCCGCTGGGGGGCAACAAATAAAGAGACCCGTCGCAATCCTTTTCCATATACATTTTCCCGTTGATGGAGCAACGCTTGAACACCATCGTGTTTTCGGTCAACGTGCCTGTCTTGTCCGTGAACAGGAACTCGACCTGACCCAGTTCCTCGTTTAGGTCTGATGAGTTAGTCAACGCCGGTTGATCCGTTTTCTCGTCGTACAGGTCGATGTCCCAGCTGAAGAAAAACGAACCGAGGAATTTTTGTAATTCTGCAACGAGAACAATTGATCGCAGCTTGTCAGGTGTCTCTTTGTTGGTCAGCGGAGTCACGCGACAAGTTTCACACTTGAAGAACCAAAGAAACAATGGCTCTCACCTATTGTGACGTACAACGATATTGGGACGATGTAGTTGTACAAGACTGCGAAGCCGAAGAAATCGTCAGCTAACGAGAGAAAGGTGATTGTGTTACGGCTGCCGAGGTACGAGTTCCATTTAGCCGTCGAGTCCATCAGAGTTTTCATCATGCAAGACTCTATCACTTCGACTACCAGCAGCACCATGAACGCGATGATATACTTGTTAATGGATCTGTAATTAAGCACCGTGTGACGCTGTGCGAGATGACAACGTAATTCCGCACCGTGTTTCCTCGTTCGACATATACATATATACGCTTACTTTTCGGCGGTAGAAAATTTGTTGCTTCTGATTTTCGAATTCAACGACAACTTTGTGTCTTGCCCGGTGTATATCGCGCATCCGATTACGTGCTCGGTGTATTTCAATTTACAACCGCGAAGCATCAAATTCTCGCTGTTTAGATGACCGCTGTGTTCGCTGCCGCTGTTTTCGATCTCCAGCTTCCCGTGGAAACCATACAGATCTGACGAAGGATGCTGGCAAGTGACGGTAGCCTGCATCGATACAATTTCCGTTGTGGTCATTTTCGAGAGCACCTTCGGGACCATCAATGTCTAAACAGGCGACAGTGGACCATGATGTAACAAAAATCTTATCGAAACATGTTTCCGCTTCTTTCGAGAAAGGGTCTGTTACCTTCAAGTTAGTCTCTCCGTCAAGATTGGCGGTGGTAATGTAGCAACGTCCATCCTCTTCGGAGGAATACAGGAGCAAGAGATCGCAAGGTATGTCTTCGTCTCGGGATACCTTCACTAGATCACCGACCACTATTGACTCGCAGTGAATCGTCTACGCATATAATCATCAAGATCAGGGCAAGAAATTATTAGAGCGCAGAGAATACAATATGTTTCCGCGCTAAAAAGGGAATTGTTCTACGGAAAGAAGTAAGTCGAAAACGTGCTATAACACATTTCCGAACAAGATTTCGAAGAAATCGGCTTTGAAAATTCATCAGGCACTGATACATCAGTCAAACTGTATTTTCTCAAGAACGAAACTCTGGAAAATAAAATTCTCTATTTTCTTCTGGTTGCACAACCAAATTGGACATGCCCATGATAATATGTATATGATAAAAGATAACACGGTGACAACAGGTTAATCTTAACACGGGACGTTGCACGAAATTCGCTGAAATAATCTAAAATCGATTGGCGTCAACAGTTACAGGAAACACAGGTGAAGGATTACGCTAATCGTTAAAGTGAGGAACATCATTATCTCATTGACGTAGCTGAGTGCAAGCAAATAGTGAAATACTATTTCCGTTCTGAATGTAGCATAGCATTTTTATCTCGTCTTTTACAAAAAAATGTTAACACCATTGTCGGGTACATATATCGGAGTGAACCACTACTAACCAATTACAAAACTTCTTTATTCTTTATTATTTTTTTTATGGGACTTTCACCAACTTATTTGTGGCATTTTTCTGAATAAGATAACGCTAAACACGATATAATTTGAACTGTACTTAGTGGTTTAATTCAGGTCTGGACAACTGGTGCTGTGAGAGTCGATGACGTAGTAGAATCGGCTACGTCACCCAGCCTGTCGCGATAGGTTCGGACAGGTACCGATTCTACGTCATCGTAGCATCACACGATCTAAGAGACAGCACGGATTCGAGAGTTCCACTTTAATCAAGGCTTTACTGTAATATCGTGTGAAACTATTTATCATAGCTCAGACTCGTCCATTGTTGATAACGTAACTAAAAAAGATAATGTAATCGAAGGATTTGAAATTGAACTATGATGTCACTAGCAGCGAGACTAGGAATCTGAAATATTAATGTTAATGTACCACTTATTAGCATTTATTATATCAGCTGTTTACCAAGCTTGTAGAGTTTCACGTCATACACACCTCGAGCTAGAGATTAACATCCTAACGTTTGTGGTCAACTTAGAGCTCAGTCAAATGAAGACAGATGTATTCAAAAATAGCACATTAGTTACCTGTACACATCTGCTGCGAATAACGTTCACGTATCTTCGATTGATCTGCTTGTCCTCGACGTAACGGCGGTGATCTTCGTACCCCTGTTTACACGCGGTGACGAAAACGACGAAGCTGAGTGGTAGAATGCTGGTCACTGGCGAAACTGTAGAATTGGACACCGCTGCCACGAGTGCCGCCATCAGGAAATAGAAATTTGCGATTCGTCTGAACTGCTCGAAAAGATTCTTCGGCACGAAGTTCCAAATTGTGTACTTTAAGAACAGTAATTTTCGATTAAACGTCTCGGCTGACGAGCTTAAACCTAACAAGGAGAGTGCACAGTTTTTTTGCGACACCCCAATCGCTGAAAAAATTGTGGGGAAAAATATTATTAATCATTTAACTGGATTCGGTATTTTATGGAGAACCAGGAAAAGAATTATTTTCTCCTTTTTAGTGCATTTTAATATAAACGTGGTTCTTAAAAAGTATTTTTTATATATTTTATTTCCTACTTTTGTTGTCATCGCACTACATACCAAAAAGGTTCGACTACCTAGATTCTATTTAGCTTAATGAGAGGTATCACAATGATTTTATGCTCCGTACGTTCATATTGTAAACTTCCAACAGCTGAATGGAAGGCTTACCTTATTCGACACAATGTGATTCTTCGGGAAAATCGTTCGGCTCGGTTCGTTATCGGGGCTGACGGTTATAACTCTTTGGTCCGTGTACTGCGAAGTCCCAGAACCCTGTAAGCGCACTCTATTACCAAATATTGCCAATGAATTGCTAACATCTGCGGACGATACGTTGTTGAATAATCATTTCTGCCGAAGCTTTCGGATGTAAGCCGATCCTTTAAAGACCGATTACCTTAACGTTTGTCCAACACTACGAGAAATCGAGTGACACACTGATAACGAACAGCGTTGGCTTACAACTGGAAGCGTCGACAGAATGAACGGTGTGACACCGGATACACAAAGCTCGCAACACGTCTGGTTCTACTAAAAATCTAGAGTTGTGAGAGAGGTTTTACTACAAACTTGCTTCCCAAAAAAGTATCACGTGGGTGTAAATGTGTTCAGTTCGCAGGAGGATCGGTATGCGAATCCATTGGTGCGACTTCAGGAACGTTTTGCGAATGAATCGCTTCAGCCTGAGCCCGAGCGACCTCACGTTCTTTTGGTATACTATGTAGGGGAGGTTAATCAGATCGTCCAAGCCTTGCGTGACGTGATTGATCTGCGGATCGTGTTCCTCCAGAATCTCCGGTTCTTCGACAACTTCCTCCATCTCGATAACCTTGTCTTCTGCTATTCAACCTTCGATTCTTCTACGGCGCATTGCTGCGTGAAAACTCTGTTTCGCCAGAAACTCGCCACGGCGAGGAAAATTGCACCGATACGTATCGATTCGCTTGTCCGAGCCGAACCAGACAATCGTCCGAAGCCTGTCGCAAACGCAATCTGTCGAATCGTCAAGTGTCATGCCAGCATGACTCCCCGCGTCAATCAAATTCGATAGATTTAAAGTTCGAGCGGACAGCAACGATCATTCGAAATTGCCGGTAAACTACTACGGCATTTCGATCCGCCGTGGAAGCAAATGGGAACATGTACACGAACCTACGATCGAGATGTCTCGTACATCATCTGTATCATCATCGCACGAAGTGGTGTACTACACGGTCGCACTTTTCGCGAAGGAAACTTCCTGGGATGTGCGACGCGCGAAAACGCCTCGCGCGATTCAAACACGACGACACCCGCAAGTTCGAGAACCTGCTCAACATGAGCAACAGTCAATACTTGGACTACATGTACCAATTGTGGCGGAAGGATCCAGCGTCCGTGAGTCCCTCGTGGGGACCGTTTTTCCAATTCGTTCTCCAAGATCGTGCAACAAGTCCGAAGACCGACGCCTCGTCATCGTTGCGCGTATCGTCGGCGCCCGCGGTTGCGCCGTCGAATTTGGTAGCTGCGACAGCAGGTGAATTGCGCGTCTACTTACAGTAATGTCCGACTGTAAGTTTTGCTGAAAGCTACGCTGTCCATTCCACTGGGGGACATACCCCGCGAGGGGCTACCTCGGTCGCCGAGCAGTGTAAAGACGCCGCGCAATCCGATACCGGGCGGGTATATCGGTGTGAAGTACTAATCCAATTAGAAAACTTCTTTATTTTTCATTATTTTTTTATGGGACTTTCACCACCTTATCTGTGGCATTTTTCTGATAGAAATGATACCAAATATGATATAATTCCGATGATATGATGAATTGATGTCCTCAAATATTTTTAAAATGTCCACTACTTTAAATTACAAATACTTACCCATTTTTGTCAGAAATGCATAAAATCCCCAGTCTATTCATTACACATCATTTCCATTAGAAAAATGCCACGAATATGAGGCCTGTCGAGCTTCGCTGTCCTTTTCTACGTTCGGCGCGGTCTTTGAAGCCACAAAAAAATAGTGTCCTGCTCAAGTCTAGGTCACAACACAGAACCGAGAAATGACTTACGGTCGGACATTACTGTACCCTGGCTGTACGTTCGTAACAATGTCGCCCAATCCAGTCGTTCTCCACTGCTTTGTTCCTAGCGCCTGGATTTCCCCAGCAAAGCGCGAGAACGAAATCGGACAGCGAGTTGCAGGGCGATAGGTTCATTAGCGGAGCCTTGGACATCAATGCAACGATCAGAGCTTATCAAGTATATATGGATCAAGTTCTCTTGTGGGTGGGGTTCTTCGCTTCGGCTGGGTCGGTTAAAGCGTATGTAATTTTTCAATTCAAGGCACGTGGTCATCTGATCGCCGACATCGATCCTCTGCGCTTACAAAACCCGAAGTCCTACATGCTGCAGGGCACGGCCAATTTGCCACCAGCTATTGTCGTCAGACAACATTTGAAGGGCATGACTGACGCCGATATGGACAAAGAGTTTCCCTTAGCGCCCTTCACCGTGATCGGTGGTCCTAGACGGAGTCTCACGTTGCGCGAAATACTGACCAGATTGAATCAAGTTTACTGCGGGCACTTGGGTCTCGAGTATACGTACATTCACGATCTCGCGGTGGTAGGTGTCGGGACTGTTCGAAGCAGTGTGCATTTATCAAACATGACAAGTCTAATCATTGCGCTTAAGAGAGTAGACTCGTTTTTCTACGATTGCAGGGGTCTGGGATGCGCCTTCTCATTTCTCAATAATGCAAAGATGGGGTTTTTCAGTAGTAAAAGGTGTTAGATAAAAGATGAATCTAATTACGCCTCGTAAATCTAAAAATAGGACTTTTCAAGACGATCGCGGCCTCGATTGATCTTTTATCTAGCGCTTTTGACTACCGAGAAACCCTATCTTTGTATTATCGAGAAATGAGTGGGCGCATCCCGCACCCGTGCAATCCTGAAAACGATTTGCGAATTTCAGTTACTTCATATGCCAAAGTTCGATTCAACTTGGGCTCATTCTGTCAATCTTGAGGGATTGATTTGCAGCATATTTTATTTTGACCATAAATATTAAATACTATCTAGTTGGACTGGGTGAGGCGAAAATTCGAGATACCAGGTGCTTGGGAGCTTCCAGCGGAACACAGAAAGTTCACTTGGTTGAATCTCATGAGAGCGGTGACGTTCGAAGGCTTTTTGGCAAAGAAGTACCCTACGGAGAAGAGGTTCGGTCTCGAGGGTTGCGAATCTTTCATCCCATCGATGGTGGAGTGTATAGAAACGTTGGCGGAAAAGGGTAAAACATAGAAAACGTGGAAAGTATGCTCTGTGCTGCAAAAAGTCTAAAATGAAACAAAATAACTAGACGTAGAAATTAACAAAACTTCATCTTCAAGTAACTAACAATTGCTAACGCTGACCGCTTCGATATACGAAATAGGTGAAACTTGTTTTTCGTTTCCAACATGCATTAATGATCAAAATTTCATGAAACTCGCAGGTGTAGAATCCGTGGTGATAGGTATGGCTCATCGTGGTCGTTTGAATACTCTGATCAACGTTTGCTCGAAACCACTGCACCAACTGGTTACTCAATTCAACCCGATTCCTCTGGAAGGCTTCGGTTCAGGTGATGTCAAGTATCACTTGGGTATGCACACGGAGAAAATATTGGAAAGGTGAGATTTTTCATTGTCCGTGTTCGCAGTATTCTGTTTTAAACATTAGCACTGGGTCATCACAGAACCAAGAAAAAAATTATGATCGCCGTAATGGCGAATCCTTCGCATTTGGAGGCGATCGATCCTGTAGTGGTTGGTCGCGTCCGAGCCGAACAAGTCGAGAAGAGTGACGCGCGACGTATGTATACCGTGTTACTACTGCAAAACACTTTCGCTGTCACTGACTCGCGCGACGCATTCCATCAATTATGCTTTCATGTATCTATGTATAAAAAAAACGAGTAGGTGCAATTCGAGGGAGTAGACAGATCGAGAGAGTCTAAGAAAGCAATTTCTATTTGCCTCCTGTTTCTTGCAATTGATGGGAACAATTTTTATTTTGAAATGTCTGACAGACGTCCTCGTCTTTAATTTCTGTAGAAACAACAAGAGAGTATGTTGAAGTAGTGAAGTAGAAATGTTAGTAGTGACGAAAGTGTTGACCAGTTGTTCGTGATTGAAACCGCGACTGTTTCCAGGTGGTAGGAAGTCGGTGGCTATTTTGGTGCACGGCGATGCCGCTTTCTCGGGGCAAGGTATCGTTTACGAAACCATGCATCTGACCGACCTACCCGAATATACAACCGGCGGGGTCCTTCACGTCGTCATTAATAATCAGGTAACAGCATTAACCATTTCGCGGCAGAGCGCGTAACAGAGTTGGCCCATGGGACGTACTTCTTTGTCGCGTTATAGATTGGTTTTACCACTGATCCGCGGTATTCCCGATCCAGTGTACACTGCACCGATGTCGCTCGCGTCATTAACGCGCCCATATTCCATGTACACGCCGATGATCCTGACTTGGTGACCTACTGCAGCAAAGTTGCTAGCGAGTACAGGTACGTTGCGATTTGTATTACCCGCAGCCACTTGCTCAGGTAACTGTTATGCGTAAATTGCGGATTTTGTGCATCTACGAGAAAAATTATACAATGGGTATAGGGTAGACTGCGGATCCTTATGCATTTATAGCAAAATTAAGTGGATGAAATTCAAAATGGTTGGACAATTTTTAAAATTTAATTTCTCCATTGTTAAAATCATTAAGGGAAGAAATAACATTCAATTGGGTTTCTATTTTTTGCGGTCGATGCAGACAATTTTTATTTTGTCATCGTTCTTCTGTTTTTCAGAGCCAAATTCCACAACGACGTAGTGATAGACGTGGTGGGTTACCGAAGATTTGGACACAACGAGTTGGACGAGCCAATGCTGACTCAGCCGTTGATGTACAAACGGATCAAGGAACATCCGAACGTACTCACCATTTACTCGGACAAGTTGTTCAGAGAGGGAGTGATCACCGAGGCGTACGCCCAAGAAGTGAGTTCTCGAGAACGCGAGATGGTCGCATTCCTTTTTTGTGCGCGCCACCAGATTCTGCAGAATCGTTCACGGTTTCACAGGAGATACAAAAGTTTTGGGATCACTGCGAAGCGGAGTACAGCAAGGCGCAGACGATCGACTCGATGAATTTGAGCGACTGGCACGATATACCGTGGACCGATTTCTTCGCGAACCAAAGTCCCAAGATCGGCATTCCACCGACCGGAATCGACGTGGAAACGATGAGGGCAATCTGCGTACACATATCCACACCTCCGACGGACATTGTAGCTCATCCTCAAGTGAGGTTTCAATCATAGCAACATGATTTCTCCACCTCGATAGAATCCATGTTGCATTCGAGGAAGAGATACTAATGTCATTTAAAGGTTTTTACTGTGCATCTAGAGCAGTGCTTCCCAAACCGTGCGCCGCGAAATAATTGAAATTATATTAAAAATGAGTAAAATATGAAATAATGTTCTCAATATAAATCATTAAAATAATTAGCTACTAAAATATATGCATATACAGAGTGGCGCGTTTAAATAAGGCCACCTAAATATCTCTTCAGGTTATTGTGAAAAATCTGGCAAGAATATTTTTTTCCGAAGGTCGTTTTTTTCGGCGTTATTAAGGTCATCGATATATACATAACTACATTTTTTTTTATTGCATCGTGTAACTGATCGAAAAATACATTCAGATATGTATAATAACATGACCTTGAAATGACCTTGATCTTCGAAAATTAAAGTTTTACCTTCAGATCAAGGTCAATGTCATGTTATTATACATATCTGAATGTATTTTTCGATCAGTTACACGATGCAATAAAAAAAAAACGTAGTTATCAAAAAACATCGATGACGTTGATAACTCTGAAAAAAATAACCTTCGGAAAAGAATATTGTTTGCAATACAATGGTTCCTTCAAACCATTCAAATAGTACACGTAATATTTTTTGTACTCCCATAATTAGAGGAGATATTTAGGTGGACCACCCTGTATAATAGGTGCGCCGGGCGTAAAAAAGTTTTGGGAAGCACTGATCTAGAGAACAAGAGCTGTTATGAATGCGTAAAATGTATTACTGTCAGTAGCAAAGGAACGAGGAAGTGCTGCGTGTGTAGAAGCTATGGCAAAGAACATGTCGCATAAATTCCCGTGCAGGTACTAAGGGTAATGGACAAGAGAGCACAGCTAATGGAGTCACGTAGAGCAGACTGGGCGATGGGCGAGTGTCTCGCGTTTCTCAGTTTGCTCAAAGAAGGTCATCACGTGAGGCTGTCCGGCGAGGACGTCGAACGAGGCACATTCTCCCATCGCATACACATAATCCATGACCAGAACAAGGACAAGGTTTATAAAAATCTTCTGCACGACGTATTTCCTGGACAAGCATTGTATACCGTCTCGAACTCGTCGTTGTCCGAGTATGGCGTGGCGGGTGAGTCCCGCAAATGAAATGGTATCCTAACGAGAAACACGGCGAATTACTGTTGATCACGAATATAGGATTCGAGTTGGGATACGCGGCCTACAATCACAACACTCTAACGATCTGGGAAGGCCAGTTCGGGGATTTCGCGAACACGTGTCAGGTAATCTTGTTTCGCCAAATTGAAATTTTTAGAATAGCGTTTGTTATATTGAATACGATGGAAGTCCAAACTATTTGGCTGTTTTATATTGTCAGGAAAACGGTAATATCGATTTCAATTAAGTTGAGCTGCGTGGGTGTATGTATGCAGGTCACCCTGGACACGCTCCTCTGTTCCGGACAATCAAAATGGGGTAGACAGGTAGGATTGGTTCTTCTTCTACCGCACGGAATGGAAGGTCAAGGCCCGGAACATTCCTCCGCGAGACCTGAACGGTTTCTTCAGCTTTGCGATGATGATTGCGTGTATATTCCGGGTACTGAACCAGGAGCGCCTCAGGGAGAGACTCCGGAGCAGATTATGACTCGACAGCTCTTTGAGATCAACTGGATTGTCTGTAATTTGACCACTCCCGCGAATCTCTGTCATGCTCTTCGTCGTCAAATACTGATGCCGTTCCGAAAGCCGCTGGTTAGATACGTTATTCGCAGAGAGATCGCGGTTTCGAACGTGTACCAAAATACACGTGTGCGCGAGATACGTCAACCGTGTAGTACGAATTTAGGGATCCGTGAATACGAAAAAGAATTCGACCGAAAAACAATAACGCATCAGTTGTCGGACTCGAACGTGCCGAACGGATCCTTAAATTTCTACTACACGGTTCACGTACCACGTGTATTTATATACACGTGAAATAGGAATCTGTAGTTTTCAGTAATCCATTACAGACGGGTGATCAAATGATTAGAGCTACCGACACAAAGTCTAACGTACCAAAAAGTCTCGCACTACTGCGTATGCGATTTAAACAAAAACTTTAATGACCACTGTGAATTAAGTCTCTTACTAAGACATTTGATCAGCTAATCGTTTCGAGCAGGTTATCATGTCACCCAAGTCTCTGCTTCGTCACCCGATGGCTTTGTCGGCTTTCGAAGAAATGGAACCCGGCACCACGTTCCAACCGATTCTCTCGGATCCATTCGTCAAACCGGGCAACATAAAGAAGGTGCTGCTTTGCACCGGGAAGGTATTTTACGATCTGGTCACAGAACGCCAGGGGAAACAATTGGAAGATAAAATAGCGATCATCCGTATCGAGCAACTCTGTCCGTTCCCGTACCACCTTCTCAAGCAGGAAATGGCTAAGTATCCTAACGCGAAGGTAAAAGAACTGGTTCCTCTTTACCGTTATCTGATCGGCGCAATTTGAACAGCGAATGTGTCGCAATTATTGGTACGCGCAGATCTTCTGGTTGCAAGAGGAGCACAAGAACCAAGGCGCGTACGATTACGCGAGGAACAGGATAGCTCTGGCTTTGAATATCCGTTTGGAAGATATAACTTATGGCGGAAGACCACCATCGGCCGCTCCGTCGACCGGCAGCAAGATCATTTACTCGAAAGAATTCAACGATATGTTGGATATCGCGATGAGGCTTTAATCGAACCATAAGTAATTTACTACATAACGTTTAGCAAATGTCGCGTCGTCACTGCAACCGGAAGTGTTGAACCGCGAATGAATGAGCGCGGACTGACTCACCAAAAGATATAGGTATTTAGGGTATACGGTGTTGAAGCACGCACAGTTCCTTCCATCGAGACAGTTCCACATTGCATTATTTCGCTCGAATTTTTCTTTGCCGTTGCTACGATAACGAGAGAACAACTGCACGATGTGCAAAATAGAACTGAACTTGAGCTCTTTCTAGGTAGAGGTGGTGTTAATTGACAGCGTTATCTACGTGCACGCACACAACGGATTTATCTCGATGAAAATTCGAAACTTTTTTGATCGTACAAGACACTCCTATTGAACGCGAGTGTTCATGTATTGTTTAAGTCGATTGTTTACAAGTTTCCGTTGTTGAGGATTATCTTGTGTGGGGTTCCGGACAATCGGAAAGAAGTTTGTACTATAATCAAAAGAGTCCGTGGCATAATATTTCACTTATGTCCGTGCCTATTTTATCGGAATTTAGTTTGCATATATCCTAGTCGTGAAATAAATAAGTGAAGTAAATTAATAAATGAAGTAGTTAGCTGGAACCAATTCACTTTTGTGTAGGAAATTGCACTTTGTTACGATTTTTCTCAGGTGTCTTTCAATAATCGATATTCACAGGGTGCTCAGCGTAAGGGTTGCCATAATTTTCGAGTCTTCGGCTAGTCTAACTAGGCAATGTTATAAACAACAATTCATCTCTTCTCCAGTAAAATCTCGTTACTTCCACTGTATGAAATAGTTCAATCATATAGGATGAAGATATACATTTTTTAAAATAACTTGTTAAAGAAATAAGAAGTAAGTCAACATTTGAACGTTATGCAAGAATATTTTCTCTCTGATTATATGTAGATAGTGCTTAACTTTGTCGAATCTGTGACAAGCCAGATCACTATCTCCGTTCAATGACAAAGCATTCCACGTTACTGGTCAAATTAGCCCACGTGATTAGACCTTCTTACTGCTACGTATAATACCATACAAATGAAATTGTACGGTGCCGTCTGGAAAAGCGAAATTCATCTCGAGATTTGATTTGAGATCGTGGCGACTTTTACACTGGCGCCAGAAATAATATTATAAAAAGAAACACAATATGAAAAAGACACCATATGGAACACCAATGAATGGAGTGTGAATATTTTGCTCACCATTTCGATAAAATCAAATTCCAAACACAGTAGAAGAATCGTTTCTTTCCCAAATCGATTGTTTATACTAACATGAGGAAATCAACAATTTAGCACGTACTACTTTTCGATTTTCTTATCTTTTATATGTATTGAACTCAATTTCATTTTCAATTTACAATTCACAGCGACTACTGCATTCGTACTAAAATTTTGCCGAGAAATTCGCGCGTAAAAATTCTACACTCAATATTAACCAGCCGATTCACCAACGGACTGCTAATGTTTCAGCGAGCGAAAGCGGTAACTGAGATATTCTATCGTGGGAATGGATAAAAAGTTCTTTATCCGTACATCGGCCATCACAAAAGATAAGCGATTTCCGGGCTTATCGAACGAGTTTCGCGTGGAGTGTATCTTGTACATATTATCTATCCATATTTGTCAGATATTCTAAATACGAATCTGTTGTAAATACAATCTTAATCATTTTTACGAGAACCTGATCCCGTGCATAATTTATCTAGTGTTCGTTTAAAAGCAAACCGGTAAAAGGTTTGCTAAATTTTTGGGAATATTGCGTGGAGTGGTGCAAAGCTAGGGTTGCCATCTAGAAAATCTCGAATCCAGGACAAGCGGTACAAAAACCCCGGACTTTTCTGTCTGAAACCCGGACAATATACATATAAATGTTACGGGCAAGGTGTTTAATGCTCAGGTATTTCACAAATTGCCCGGACATTTTATATAATCACTACGGTTCGTTGGGAAGTATGTTAAATCCATATTATTTGACATTGTTATGTTTATCTTTTGTAGTGGTAAACTTGTCGATTAAGGTCGTCCTCTCAGATTTTAACGGGGATAGTCCTCACAAGGGTGAGGATTGCAAGATTGATCTTTTATCTAGCACTTGTGACTACTGAAAAACCCCATCTTTGCATTAAAAAAAAATTACAACGCGAATCCCGTTCCCACTCCCTTAAGAACTGTTCCCTTACGGTTACGATAGGCTACGGTTACATTAACCTTCCTTGGTTAACCCGATTCGGGGTAGGGTCAAGCGAAGGTTCGAAACCCTGAAATTGTGTGGAGTGGCGGGAATCTGTGTTTCGAATTCGTATTTCCCACGCGGCGGCCGCGTTTGCGCGATTGGCCGGTAGGTGGCGAGCGCGATCGCGAAATATCTAGAATCTAAAGCTGTGTTCTGCGATTAGTCAGTCAGTCGTCAGTCACTCAGTTAGTCGAGTGCTTTGTATGGTGGGTGTCTGGTGCGTGTGACGTTCAGCCTTGTTGCGTAATCGTTTCGAAGAGCGAGTGAGACAGGATAAAAAGAGGAACCGTGGTCGGAGGAATTTCGGTCGTGTCTCGCGGTGCCGTCGAACCGAGCACTTTGCCTTTCGCGGATCAAGAGATATGCCGAAGAGTGGAGTCGAGCATTGTTAACGTGACAAAGGATGCGCGTGGACTTCCCGTTGGAGAATCGATAACGAACAACCAGCAGCAGCCAGAGACCGTGAAAATGTCGCCGATAAAGACGAACAGCGGCTCGCCGGGGACTACCAAGGCTCCGATGCTGAGCCATGTGAAATACGAGCACTTCGTTGCCGGTATATCGGGCGGCGTGATCTCGACGTTGATGCTGCATCCATTGGACCTGATCAAGACCAGATTCGCAGGTAAGCCGATTCACCTATCCGCTGACGACATAACGGTTCGATGCAAATGGCGGGTAGCATAGGTATAGCCGCCGAGGCCCTCTCGTTGTATGTAATGTACTCGTGCACGTGCATGGCCTTTCTTATTCACGCGATTCCCACGCACCGCTAAAATGCTATCTCGAACAGTAAATAGATTGGTTTTATCGTCGACTGTCTATATAACAATGAAAATAGTATTTTTACAGCGCGGTATTTATAGACAGTGACTATTTTTGTATCGCGTGTTAATTTATAGAATTATTTTCAGACCGCAGTCTATTTAGGGATTCTGAATAATGGAGCTCCATCTTGAATTATATCTTCCTAGCTTCCATTCACTGCCAGTTTATTCAGAACGTTTTAGTGTTGTCACTGAAAATAATAATGTAAAGCAGGCACGGCATACTCGTTTATCACCAAGGGCCTCATTAAGAATTAAAAATTATTAAGATCAAAATAAAGAAGGCACACATCCTTTTTATTAGCATTGCAGTTACACATGCAAAATAATATACGTACGAAACACAAACTACATACTTGTCGACAGGCCGCGTGTTTGACATGCCTGATGTAAGGGTTATTAAATGTAATTCTTTTAAAAGTAATTTCATTTTGGTTTGGTTGGTCACCAGTGACCAACATGCTGATTTGCATAAAAATGATTGTTGTAAAATTAGTGGCGCTGACTATCAATCTGAAATTAACTAAATTGTAGTGTAAGATACAAATGTCATTGTCAAGTAATTCGAAACACGAAATTCGTCTGACAGTGAACGTGTTAAACTAGAGAGAGCGACAAATACTACCAACAAGTTTATTTAAGTATTCACTTTATATGAAGATTCTCCATTCCGTATCTCGGATGTTATTTTATTGAAGCTGCGTCGCATCTGCTGTTATAAATAGAATTTTAAAAATATTTCTTTCCCAAACATGTGCTTTATTATTGTAACACCGAGAAAGGTTAATATCACTGGCAAAGTAGTGGTGTAAAAGTGGCAAACAATAATGCCTTCTAAGGTTTAGGTTAGGGAGAAGACGTCATCGTTGGTGTAAGGTTCAATAACTCATAATATATATTCAGTGCTCAAGGTCTAGAGCAAAATACCGTTCCTGTTTTAGAAAGTAATACATGTATCAAGTTTTCATACAAACAGTAGTGTTCCAACAAAAAATTATTTTTACCAGCAGTACGTAAGGTTAGATAGTACCTATCAAACTCGCCGCTTCCCGTATGTCGCTCCATTTAGACATCTGTAGGGCGGATTATGTATTGATATTTCGGAAAATTTCTTTTCCCTTCCACTTGGCTAACGAGATACACGCTTTGACGTCAAGCAAGTGTTTTATGGGCGGCAAAACAGTTGAACTAATTTTGCGTTATTACGAAACAGGAAGTGGGAAAGTGTGACGTTCGTAAAAACTACTACGTTGTAAATTAATTCGGAAAAAAAATTGCGGTATACAATGTACAGGGTGAACCACGAATCGCGACCAGTAGAGATTACTTTGTTATTAGCAGTCCGATCGAAAATGTTTTATTACATATAGCATGGTTTCAAAAGGGCTTTCACGTGAATATAGCAAATTTTTTGTAAAACAAATAAAAAAAGCAATTTTTTAAATGTATGATACTTACCGAATTCGCCTTGAAATCCTCTAACAGATAGGCGTAAAAAAATTATAGGTGTACTTGCAAAAAATTGAAGGTTACCTTGAAAAATCATGAAAAAAAAGAGTTGACAAAAAATTTGCTATAATCACGTGAAAGCTCTCTTGAAACCATGCTGTACGTGATAAAAACGTTTTCGATCGGACTGCTAATAACAGATTAATCTCTACTAGTCACGATTCGTGGTTCACCCTGTACATATATCTACGGGACGGGACCCTCACCGGTTTCAATAACCTTGAAATGTTGTCAAGGTCACCACTCCGGATAACTTTTCCTTGTACATGTTACCACCGCTAGGCCTTAGTTTCTGAGATATTTGTAAATAAAACTGTTAAATAGCGAAGTTCGCCATTTTAGCACTGAACCTAACACCAGCATAGAGTTTGGGCTAGACTTGGTGTAGAGCTCCGCCCCTTTCCCGCCCTGAAGGACAAATACGGTAATCGGAAAAAGGCAGAGTTCATTGTATTAGGTATACTTACTGTCACAGCGAATAACTAAAATCTTGATGCAAAATGAACATTGTCCGAGTTAATTTTAAGTATCTATTTTAAGAAATAAAAATGTAGTTTGTCTTCTAAAAATTTCAATAAGTTGAACATGATGAGTCAGTCTTCCACTGACTTCACAATTTTGTATTTTACGGTGACGAACGTAGAGAGATAAAGTTAGTACGCGTTAGTCATTTTTTAACCGTATTCAAACTAAAAGGTGTGTTATCAAAACATTTGACCTCGGATATTCATTACGATGAAACATTCGTTATCTAGCGTTATTTAAGAACAATGTGGGTTCAGTGAAGTTTATAAACATACAGTCACCGAATGAAAGGTCGCGGTGAGACTGGTCGACGTTACAGGTCGATGATCGAATTGTACGATAAGTGTGAACCGAAAAAGCACGTGGCGTTATCGAGAAAGATCGAGAAGTATTTTCTGCCGGCCGGGTGGCGTCTGCCAATCGCTTTGTCTGCAGCGTTTAAAAATATAGGAACACTGATTGGCTAGTAACAATAGAACACAGAACTTATCTTACAATCACTGATATCGTTAAGTCACGTAAAAAATCTGAGAGATTATTATTTACTTTAATATTACATATTAAGGTCATGGAGAATTTTTCCTGTTATATCTGTTCCGTACACATTGTCTTACGAAACTAATCCAACGATTGATAGTCAGAGCGATAGGTGACCACTACCTTGAACCGACCAAATTTCTAATCAGAATTTGTAATTCTTATCAGCGAAGTAATAACGGTTGAACTACTGGCCGATATTCGGATGATCACGCAACCCAGAAACCGCTGTAAAAGTAAAGCGGTTGCAGAAGCTATACGATTTTTGATGAAATGGAAAGTACCCGGTGACTTTCGATCACGCTTCGGAGTGGAAAGTAGAAATTCCAGTTCGCCGAACGAAAATAATTAAAGATTACTTCTGGACTCGTGTTTACACATTGTCGTCATCGATACACTTTCGCTTTTCGCGTTATTAAACACGGGATTGGACAACCGTCAAATTTTATTTTATTCTGGGGAACGCATTTACATTCTACGTCGTCAATTTTGGTAATCACTCGCGAACTGGTAACTCCTCGCGAATTTTACACGGAATTTTGTTTGTATTCGATTAACTGATTATAAAATTTGCATTTTAATCAAATTTCCATTGAATTTCCGCTCTTTTAAAGCAACTTCATTTTACGGAACGGTTAGTATTTGCATCTGCAGTCAAATTATAATTTTATGCTCCTTTAAATAAACAGCTAATTAATTACTCAATTATTGTTGTAACAATTGCGCAGACTCGAGCAAATAATTTTTCATTTGATCATTTCATGAACATCATCAAACTACAAAAATTAGAATGTCTGAATTTAATAATTAATTTAGTTGACCAATAACTTCTTCTTCAGGTGAAATTATTTATTATTTTATTTGAACAATGTAAGTGATTTAAACGCCAAAAGAGGAATAATTCTTTTAATGTTATTTCTGAGGCAAAAATAATGTAGTATTTTAAATAAAATGTGCCATTCACATGCCGAGAACATATTGCTACGTTGAAGCAGCGAACGCGACCTTATAATTATCATTGTTATCGTAAGGCATACTTCGTTTTAACGTTGTTTAAAACTGTCCGCCACCAGTTCACGGTCCAATAAGTTGGTTAACAATTTATCGTGAAATTGTTCAGTCGCTACAGATAAAGGGGTCGGGTACACAACGATGCTACAAAACAATACAAACTGTAGGCTGCCACGAAGTTATCTGCCGCGGTTTTAAGCCGTTTCGTTATCATTCATTGCGAAGTCGATGACGATGTCGCAAAGAGGGCTCGTTCGCGAACGTATTTTCGTCGTAAAATTCGTTGGCCGTATACCAAACCGCAAGAAATTCCTCGAATTGCGTCAGAAGCACGTGAGGGATCAACGACGGAATTTCGAACGCATCTTCATTCTATCTTGATAATGTGTATCAAAATCGTCGACTTTATCAGGTGATTCGCAAAACAACGTCAACACACTATTTCTGGGCTGTACAATAAAACTTTATAATTTCATGAGTAGACCTTGGACTTTTATACAAAATAAAAATTGTATTCATTAACCAGATACAGGAACGATAGAAGTTTTAATAGAATTTTATGTTGTGAAAAATTTGTTATTTCTTTCTCTTTAACCCCTTGCCTTATACAATATCGTGTCAGGCTCGTGCTTTCCTTTAAATCGAAATAAAATTCTATTTTGGTTTTGTTAATGTACAGCTATTGGGGAACATATAGGCTTGCGATATATATTATAAAGTTTCTTCTTTTTTAGGTAATTCTTAATTACAAAAAAAGTTTTAATCACTGAAATCGTGAACTAAATCGTAAGGCAAGGGGTTAATAAGAAAAATCTACATTGAAGAGAGGACTTTTTGGTTGATTTTGTATGATGTTAAAAACACTTGATTTGTAGAGAAAGCAACTTTGCGCAATCGAGTAATCCTTACGCCGCCGATTTCTGGAAATACTCACAACAGGCTCTGTTTGTCGCCACGTTAAAAGATTTTGCAATTATGCGACCCACGTGTGCGAGTATTTGCAAGCATGTATGTGTACATGCAATACTAAGATTAATTTATCGCGTCTACTGAATATCTCGTGACTTCCAAGAACTGTTTCGAATACATTTTCATTTCTTTGTTGTTTTGTACGAATTCGATCACGCGATTGATGATAGAACGTTGGAATTATGTTCGAATGAGATGATTTAAGAACATAAAAATAATAAATGCTTAAATAACACCTAGAATAAATCGACATGAAATAATGTTTTATATACGAACCGGAAATTTGGCAAATTATATAGCTTTATTTTAATAATTCGAGGCACAGAAAGATGTACAATGGGCAATGCGCAAGAATATCTTGGCGACCTTGACATTGTTTCATTTACCTGATGCTTGGGATATTTTTGCGAAGTCACGTCACATCTTCTTATTCCGTTCACTATCTCTTTTGACAGGAATAAATTTGAATTTTCAATCGAAGCATGCGACGATCCACTAAACTAAAGGTTAGCACACATGCGTTCGGCATAATAGTAATAACCGTCGGCGATAAACCATAACAGACAGGCAGGAAAAGAAAATAATTAGATTTCGTTTATCGCTCGTGGCTTCTCCATACATAATACAATCTGAAGCGTGTTATAGGTCGTAACAGATACACACGCGCACGATACTTACATAGTTCCACAATTCATTCCCTTTATCATTTTATTATATTCCATTGTCATCATTTTTTAAGCAGTATCAAACATATTATGAAGTTAACCTCGTCCTTGAGAAAATCAATTCTGAATATTTGTTAGGCACACGTGTGTTAGGCTAGCTTCTGACGAAATAAGAGGTGGTACTATGTATCTATAAAGGAACTTTGTACAGACTCTAGATACTGCGAAAACGAATAGAATACGTTAGAAGTATTCCGAGGTTCAGTCTTGATTTAAGAAAAGCACTCGGGTCCGCTCTATTTCTTAGATCGTGTAGTTCTACTATTTTTTGTGTCCGTGTGCCTTGATCGAAACATAATAAATATCATTTTTCACGAGTTTAAATTATTATGTAGTACGCAACTTTCTATTTAATGCTCGTTTCTTGTAAGTGATGCAACAAATGTTTATTTTGCGTTAACTTGTACATAAGGCAGACTTACGATAAACATGTAATTATATGCTACAGTCAATTATTAACGATACGATAGCTTTAATGAGCACAGCTGCGAAGGAAATCGTAAGGTGAAGGGTTAACAATCAAGCGTGCAAAACGAAGCCGATTTATTGTTATTAGTACTATTAATATTTATCGTTTATTTGCAGTAAACGATGGTCATTCGCGATCTGCCCCACAATACAAGGGGCTGAAGAGTGCTGTCCAACAAATCGTTAAGACTGAAGGTGTGCGAGGACTGTACAAAGGCGTGACACCGAATGTGTTAGGATCTGGTGGTTCCTGGGGGTGCTACTTTTTTTTGTAAGTACACGATGCAAACAATGACGAAGAAAATCTAATTTAAAAACTCTGTAGGTACTTTTCTTAATATTCTCAACACTTTATAATGTGTGATTGTCTTTATTTGTTTAGCTATAACACCATCAAAGGTTGGATCCAGGGTGGCAATAGTAGAATGCCTTTGGGACCCTCATGGCACATGTTCGCTGCAGCCGATGCTGGGATTCTCACATTGCTCATGACCAATCCGCTTTGGGTAGTAAAGACACGTTTGTGTTTACAGTACACCGATGACAAACATCTGCCGGAAAGACTTCGATACAAAGGCACGATAGATGCGATTAAGAAAATTTATAGAACCGAAGGAATCCATGGCTTGTACAGGGTGAGTTAATTGAGCAATATAATCTTTAAAGAGGAGGCCAACGTACAGTAATGTCTTGATATATGTGAGAAGTTGCTGACAATGTATCCATATTCTCAAATTCTTTCAATATTTCTTTTGCTACAACTTGTACCTACTTATTACACATACACACACATATATATATGTATATTATTATTATTATACATATATCTGAAAATAGAGAATAGATGTTTCATTTTTGTGATAATATATAGGGTTTCGTTCCTGGAATGTTCGGTGTTTCACACGGAGCTATCCAATTTATGGTATATGAGGAGCTGAAGAATTGGTACAATGGTTATTTAAATGTTCCAATTGACACTAAGTTGGTAAGTGAAATATATGTGTATTCAGAGAGAGTATCGTTACCAACGAGAAAGATATCAGCTTATAATTGATGATTTTCTTTGCAGAGCACTTGGGAGTATATTTTCTTTGCAGCAGTATCGAAATTGATAGCTGCAGCGTCTACTTATCCTTATCAAGTAGTACGAGCACGTCTTCAAGATCATCATCATAACTACAGTGGCAGCGCCGAATGCGTGCGATTAATATGGAGGTCAGAAGGCTTAAAGGGTTTTTATAAAGGCTTAACGCCGTATCTTATACACGTTACACCAAATATTTGTTTAATTATTGTAATTTATGAAACGTTTTCTAATGTGCCTACGGATTCTCATTGACTCTTTAGATTATATTAATCTAATTTTTTTAATCGATATAAGATGGAGGGGAGAAACGATTATTAGTCTTCGTTCGAATATTCTGTAATTCACCTGGATTGAGTTATGCTTTGATACTGGATTTTCCCAGGCCCAGAACAAACAGCTAACTTGGTGGAAGTAATCAGCAGCAAATCGTTCTGATTTAAGTGTAACTTGTATTTTGAATTTCTTGATGTCCTTTGTTAGTCGAAGGTACACTCGATACAGTATTATTAGAAAAAGTTGTTAATCTCTTACACAACCGACACACACACATACACACGCGCGCGCAAACATAAACACAAGCACTAAACCACGCGCGCGTGCACACGCTAAAAATGCTTATCCACCCAAACACATTTCTGTACAAATATTGAAAGAGTACTTGCGTTGCACCGAAGTGTACACTTCAGCTGCACCGTTCCTTATTTTGAAATGGCTAAAGCTAATTGAAGTGCTATGGTTGTTACTTAAACACTTAACATTTCTCTCCGAAAATATGTAATATGTGATACTCGACGGTTTTGAAAACGTCGTAGCCACACAATTCATTTAGACAACATTTCTGGGGATTCATTGGCAAAGATGACTCATGGAACATGTGTAAAGAATATTATTGAAAAGATTTTTCATTGTACTCGGTAATCATAGTTCACGGAAATTGTCGGATTGCAAGTGTCTCGAGAATCTAGAGATAGATAAATAATTTTAATATTCTTATTTAAGTTTTTTTTCGAATCGATCATTGGAACTGGCAATATTTTCTTCTTTTTTAAGGAAAATACAAGCCAGTTTTTTAATATCTATATACATATACATACAGGTATATTATATTGTATATGTATATATACGTGTACGGAAAGTATGCTATTTCAATTCTCTCGCATTATAACGCGATGTGACTGTTTGAAATGGTGCAATCATTTATACGGATCATTCGAGCATATTATTTTATTTATTCGACAACGTGTGTGTGCAGAACATCTTGATTTGCTCTTGTAAAGCGCGCAGAAGGGAACTTATGTAACTTAAGGACGATTAACTTAATTATTTTCCATATCATGGTAACAAGTTCTCAATCCGGCACTCATTTATGCGATGTGTACCGTGATTACTTCACACTTTCTGGATAAGATTATAACCAATAACCTTGATGACCATACATTATTTACTGTTCCTCATATGTCACGAACAATTTCCTTCGAAATTCGATTGTGAACACACGACTAGCAAAAGGTGCAATTTAATAATCTGTAATAGTTAAATTTACGGTATAAGACGGTTACATAATTGCACGAATGACGAGTTACGCGTGAGCTTGCAGTAATTAGATCAGTATGTGAGCAAGGATCAAATGAGAGTTTCGGCGTTTTCGCGTGATCAGCGAGTCACGATGTCGAGCCTGAATCTCGTATTGGGAATAAAAATCGATAAAAAGTTTTGCGTAGGAATATAAATGATCGTCTACAATTGCATTGTTAACCGTGCTGTCATTATGTTTCTTGTATACAATGACCATATACCTCATTTCGAACCACCTGTGTTAGATGAATGTTTCAAGGTTCATTGTAGAGTCTGGTACTCGGACCAACCGAAGTGTAGCAATAAAATTTAATGTCATTGTAACTCAGATTTAAGTAGGCTCAATTTATTTATATGAAAGAGTTTCCTCTGAGAAACAGTTTGACAAACACCTCAATAAACGCAGCAACACTCTAACGATTGTTTCAAGGTTCGATTCAGTCGCTGCCCCATGGGAGTGTTTATAAGAAAAAGGTGGACAAAACTCATTTCTATTAGATTGATCGATGCAAAATGACTTTAGAAATCACACGAAGTCATTATTTGGTCTGATTATATTCAACAATACATTGCGTTCCTCTTTTACTTTGTATATTCTTTCGTTATTAGTTGTTGTCGTTCTGGAATAAGCCTCGAAATAATTACAAAAGCACCTCTTCGATATATCGAAATCATCGCTTGCGGAAGGTCTTTTCTGATAAAATTCTTTTTTAAAGTATACGTTTACGAGTATTTGTAAAGCAAGTGAACCTTTTTGTAATTTAAAATTACTCTGTATTTTAAGTTGACTTTCAGATTTTGAAATGGTCATTATATTTTTATATGATATTTTTTAGTTTACATGTAGAGAAGGCTCTTCTTGTTCTGGAAACAATCATTTCACATTGCGTCCACGTTCTCTATAAAAATACTCTTATGCGAGCTGGTGCGGTTTCGGATATCTTTCTCTTTTCATTGGGTGTCCCTGAAGAGTTTGCGTTTCACAGTAGCAAAAAGAGTAATGCCAGCAGAGGATAGATCGAGGAGAAATATTCGTACAACCGAGCACCGGATGCATGCCCTTAGATTTCGGATATTTTTCTTTGAACTCCGATGGCGACTCTCGGTAGAACTTCGCGCCATTTACGGTCTCTTTCTTGAACGCTTTTACGAGTAAATGAATTGCTGTGGCGGGTCCACAAGCGTTTAGCGTGACGAAATATGTAAGTGGAGATGGCATCTCTACGTGTGCGTGAGTGTGTATGATTGCATAAGCCAATCGGTGGAACAACTGTTGCGACTTTCAGACAAGAAAAGACCTAGGTAGGTTTTTTTAGATCGCAATCTCTAAGCGGCCTGATTTGCTCGACTTGATAAATCTGACACAGATGTTTGCCGGGAACTGGAGAAAGTCGCTATACTTGTTCTATCAGAAGCGAACATAAGCGACGAGATCAATCACTCGTGGAACCACCAGCAGTACGATTTTTGGACGTATTATGTGTACGATTACGCATTGTATTTGTACCTAAGGAATATCGCACTTGTATGAAAAGTAAACGATGTGGAATTGAGAAAAACGAATCTTTGGGTTTTAAGATACTCCTTCATACCCAGTTCTTCAACCGATCTCCCAACACGATCACTGTTTCAGGCAGGATTTTTGTTGACGATACGATCGTTTCGCTTTGACACCGAGTTTGACCATTCATCGAGACGACAAGAATCGTACGCCGGTTCAGATTTGGTGCGAATGAGAACATGCGATGTACAATCTACATAGCACTAGACGCCAGAGAAACATGAGACGAATAACAAAAGCGTATTACTGGTGGTTAATTTCAGACGTGAACGGTGGCGCGGCTTTTACAAGGGTCTCAGCGCGAACCTGACCAGGGTGACACCGGCGACCATGATCACATTTGTTACGTATGAGCATGTGTCTCACTATTTACTGCAACAAAGACGGGAACGCCAGATCGAAGAAGAAAGGAGGCATCAGCCTCTTCTGATCAAACACAATTGAGAAGCGGTCGCGGGGAGCTGTGCCAAGGAAATCCGGTGACGTTTTCGGAACGCACCCACCCCATATCACGATTTCCAACTTAATAAATAAATATGGAAGTTCGACTTTCATTTGGAAACGTAAATGGAGCGTCTGTGATGTATCCTTGCGTTGCACGAGAGAATTCTAGCTAAATCGTTCTACAAAAGGCGTTTCAATTCTCGGCGATCAACTTGTTGAATTGCTGTTACGCAAAACGTTTTATTGCGATTCCCAGTGTCGATCATGCCGGTGCTTAGACGAAATATTTATTTTCAATTGTTGCTACCACTGAACATTCTGCCATGCTCTGTAATCCATGTACAGGGTGTTTCGTTTATCTGATAACGGAAATATCTTGTAATGCACAGAAAAAGCACATTCTATTTAAAAAAAATCAAGGTGACCTTGAAATCTCCTCCATGCTTCGACCCACGCAGAATATGTCCCCCTCTATAACGTGTAAGTTTTGTATACAGGGTGGAGCAATAACTACGTCCACCTTGAATATATCCGTTATTTGTAATAATATAGAAAAATATTATGAATAAAATTTGCAAGGTACCATATTGTGACACAAACATTTTTTAGACTATATGATTGTGCCATTCACACTGAACAATTTATGTAAACAAATTTTTTTTGTAACTTCAGTGCGTCACAAGATATTTTCGTTATCAGATAAATGTATAAACTAACGTAGCGGGTGTAAATTTCGAATTTTCACGCTAAAAAGTACGGAAAATAAAAAGTGTCTATTAACTGTATATTAAACTTGAAAAATTGAATTTTGGTCACGTATCGCTGCTCCCGTGCCACTGTGGCGTTCCTACGAGCATCGCAAATATTCCGTCGCAAAAGTAATATTACTATTCGAAAAATGATAGGATAATGAAAATGACAGACCTTGAAAAACTATAAATTAGTAAATGAATATATTCGTTCGTACACTCTAGCGAAAGATCCAACGAAGTTTCTTCTCACACAGCCTTGTAAGCGCTTTATAGCGAATTATAAATTTGATCGGCTGAGCAGCTTTAACTTTATCGCGTCTTCAACTGTTACCTCTGAGATCGTATCGAGTAATCGATGCCAGCGGACTCTGAGGGCAATTCCTGTGGTAGTTGTCGCAGTCTTCTGCGTATTCTGCCTCGACGATCTCGCTTGGAAGATCTTCATCTTGCGAAGAGGATGGCCTAGCATGAGAATCGCACGGTGATCTTTATAGTAGTCGAAACAGTTTTCGATTGTCGTTAACTACATTTGTGTACTAACGTAAATAAAATTTGTAAAATATCGCCAAGCACACCGTTGTTGGACAGAGGTTCGTTCGCTGTTTCGCAGATCATTTTCAGCAGACAATCCTCTCCCGAGTACCCGGCGCTGTTTCAATTAGCGCGTCATACATATTGTTTTAAAATCGCACAGCCGCGATTTTCATCGGTTCGATACGATTCAATTACGCCTTTTTTACCTTTCTAATTTGTTCACGAGAACGCGGTACGCCAGTTGTCGGTCCACACTGCGCTTCCATAAATATGGCTCGTCCCAATAATAACTGAAATTCGGTAGACCGTAATTCGCTTCGAAGTACAGCGAAAATATCACCGATTTGTTTGGGATATCGACGGGAACGCCGAGAGCGAAGAATATCTGAAAACACGTGGCTAATTCATTTTCGAATAACAATGAGCTCTCTCCCTCTCTCGATGAAACGCGTTTCACTGAACGATTTGTTTGCTCGACGCGCCGCTAAAGATTCTCTTCATTGAAATTTCCGTGAAAAATCATTCTTTAATCATTTTAACAAGATGGAAATGATAAATTTCTGAAATATTCGCAATAAATGCACAAAAGCAGCAAATTATAATATCAATATGCGACTTGAAAGTTACACGGAGCTATAGAGGGTTGAATAGCATTTGCTGATATCTGTGATAATCGTACAAAATCCGCAGTCTACTTATAAAATACATATCACGAGGTGTGTGGAACCCCAGATGAGTAACGATGCGATTCTCTAAGCCGAGTAACGAAGAGTTAAGCGAGGAATCTGAAATCCATGGAACTGACGAGTTCCGTAAATCTAGTGTTAACGAGACTATATTCCTCGACAGGTGGAACTGCGAGCCGGGATACTGATATCAAGTTAATGGCTGCAGGAAGCCGTCGGCCGATGGAAAATTAATGATTTATTTGGTGCCTTACCCCCATTCCGCTGCCCTCGGGGAACCCTATCGATCTCAGGTGTCTTGATACGCCGCCGGTGATGTTTTTTACCCCTGAAACGCTCGACAGCCACGCGAGATAACACACCATGACACGGCGGAGCATCTGAAACGAACGCGAAATAAATTACCGCGATCGAGAACATTCATTTTTTCTTGCCCCCCATTGCCTAGGCCGTCACGGTTATTAACTCCGGCGCTGGCTCCTCGCGATTTTATTTAATCATACAATCATCCATCCTCGTGAGGATCTCATTCCTCGCGAAATTGCACGGTGACCGATCGTCGGAACGGAATCGCTCTGACGCGACGGCGACGAGCCACTTTCGCGAATGATGGAGCACCTGTCGTCAAATTTTCTTCCGACTTTGAGCTGCTCATAAATTTCCCTTGTAATTTCCCTATCGCTCGAAAGAGAACTATCGCGTTCGACCGGGGGTCGTCTTTTCGTCGGGGCCATCGTTCGGCCTTCGAAAAATCAAAAGTTTTACACGCCCCGTTTCGCTTCGCGCACCTACTGCTCTCCGGATCTGCCGGAACTTTTACGATTTGCGTATGAGCATTTCTTATTTTACGAGGATGTACGCTCGGCCCGCCGTAAGAACGCCGTAAAATCGCTTTACGCCCGGTTACCCGGAAGATTAATTTTTCTAATTCGTTTTTCCCCGCGCGTCCCCACGAGAGGATCTCTGCCTTTTTGATCGCTGGCCCCGGCGGGTTTCACGCATTCGTTACGCGCGATAGTTCCCCACGGTTCATTGCGCCTTTAACTCTACTAGACTTTAACGGGCGCATTTATACGGGGAACTTGAACGAGCCCTGAGTCTGTAAACATCTCCAGTCCATTAATGATTATTAATTCGGTGCACTGTTTTACTTGTTTTACTTTACCCTATCAGGTGGTTTACGGCGCAGCTTAATTTGCTTCGTCAGACGGGAAGTTCGGCGGGACAAGCGGCGCACTAAAGTTTTCATTCACCGTAAATAAAACCGTGATATCGTTCGACGAATTTAGACCAATCGCTGGTTGAACGAAGCCTGTTCGAACGATGGTCGAGAATGGAAATTACGAATTATGCAAAAGACACGTTTACCGAAATGCACATCCTAACGAGTCCAGACGAGCGAGGTGGCTGAACAGTTTTAATTTGCAGCTTCGGGGGAGCGTCTTAACTGTTTATAAACTCTGCGGCGCGAGAGGAAAAAAAGCCGGGAACCGGGGAAGTTCGCGGCGCACTAATTGTTGCCGCGCGTTAACGAACTATAATTGTCCGGCGTTAGCATCTGCGTGCGCGAGAGCCTCGGCTGGCAAAATCAACTGCGGAACGCATCCGGTTCCCACGCAGACTCCATTTCCAGCGAGTTGACAATATTTCGAACTGGTTGCTGGGACCCTACGGGGGTTGTGCCCATCGTCCGCGGGCCATTTAAAACAGTTTCGTAAAACGCTGAGTCGCTCGCGCGGTTCGGTATGCATTAGACGGAGATTGCATTAATCATTGGATCGCAATGCGACTGTTTCCGCGTTGTTTAGCGCATTCCGGATTCAATGGCGAAACTTGTAATTATTCTCGGGCACTTTGTACGCGTTCGTCTCGCCACCGCGCCGCTTATCCTCGCCAGTCGAGTAATAACCGTTGGAACCCTCTGTTCGCCGCTGGTAGCCGCCGGGCTTAGATATCTGGGCCGAAGTTGCACGTGGCAAAGCTCGCTCGAAATACATCATTGATTAGCGCCGGTCACGAATACACCTAACCGTGCCACAACTCACCTGTACCGCGGGCAGAACTCGCGTTTCTGCGGATGCCGCGGACGACGGCGAGGATTAACGACGTTCGCGAACTCTGTCGCGTCCGCGAGAATTGATCGAACGACGACCCCGGACGAATCTCGCTCTCTGCGTTTTTCTGGCCGCGGCCGGGCACGGTTATGGGCGTTAACGGAGGAGTTAATGGAACGATAAGAGGGCGGAGAGACACACCGAGAGTACACGACGAAAGAGCACACGCCGGAATCCCGTAGGGGGATGAACGGGAATCCCCAGAATTTCGTTTCAGGATGTTGGAACGCGGAACGATTGCGGGCTCTCGCCGCCGCTGCACGGGCTGCAGTTTCCAGGATTGTTCGCCCAACGGTTCGCAGATGGCGGCTGATGGTTGGTATCTAGGACCTTCAGCCCCGCCCATACAATTTGAACGAGCACCTTCTCGCCGGTCTCGGTGTCGCCCGGTCAACATTTTCGAAGATTCGCCACCGTATGACCCCGTCAAATCGTCTATTCTGATCGGAGACCCTAATCGTACACCTCGCGACAATACTGAAAGGGTCTTCCAATAAGAGCGACAGATCTTTCAATTGTCACAGCCGCCATGTTCGTTATTCAATTGTTAGTGTTACACGTTATTTGTACTCGGTAATGCTCGGCAAGTCATCGTGGATAGATACTCAGTTGCTCAACGCGTTGGAATTATTAAAATTTGTTGCTTTATTGAAATCGAAATTCAACGATAGGGTTGTATCGAGAAATGCGGCTGTCAATTGACCACCAAGATTCCTTGTGGAGCACAGACTGTCTTAAAGCAATCTTAAAAATCTTAAAGCAAACATAATTCGTGTTATTGGTGGGATACGACCTGATTCATGTCTCAGAGTCATCGAAAATTGGGTTTGTCGTATCCGCTCCACCAAACGCAATAGTGGTGGTCATTTATATAATGTTGTATTTCATGTACAATGCCATCGAATGTACTTATTGCAATTCAAAGTACTATCTAGTAAGAATTTTCTTCTCCCTTCATTCCCAATACTACTGTTCACATCGTACAGTCACAATCTATACAGTTCTACGCCTTACTAGAAGAAAAAATACGCTAGTGCCGTTGAGACACAATTATAAGTCTCTATTGAACAGACAACATGAATAGTTCATGGATGTTAAATAGTTAAGGAGATACATAATAGTTAAAAATTCCTTATGGAAAAAAGCTGGACGAGACTGAAATCAGCTCGATTAAGAATTGCGGCCTACAGAATTATTCCACCCTTTCTGAATGCGATGAACATTCCAAATTGTTCTTATGCGATGGATAGCTCGATGTTTCTAATTTTTGGGAATGCTGCTTCAGGGTGGAGCGATGCGAAAATGGCTCAAAAGCGACAGGGTATATTTACAGAGGACTTCGGTAATGGCGGTGCAAACGGAAACGGATGGCTCCTTGGGGAAAATGCGAAGTTTCTGGCTCAAGAAAATCTGCTTCGCGAATTTGTATTATGTATTTGCCAAGTCCTATTCCGTGCAGATGATACAGTGGCTGCTCGATAAGTGAGAAACTCGAGACTTTCGAGGCGGAATTCGCACTTATCGATCGACCAGTCACAACCATGATCTGCTCTTTTCCACCCCTCTTGAATGTGGTGAAGATTCTTACGTGAAATTGGTTTTATGCAGTGGGTAGCTCGATTAATTTTTGGTAATGCTGCGCGAGGATGGCACGCTGCGAGAATGGCCCAAAAGCTGTGCATACAGAGTATGCATTTCAGAGATAGTGGTGCAAACGAAAGGATTTTTCTAGTTCTTTAAGAAATCAATAGGGTGAAAATTGTAACAACGGAAAGATTGAAAAATTTCAATATCGTTGCATTATAAAACGAGAAAAGAAAATGTTCACTTCGCATAATAATCATAATAACACTACCGTACTGATATAATCGTTACGGTTGAGCAGAAACTTGCCGAGACACCCAGTGCATACGGATACGGCGATAGAAATTACGAGCGCGAGTAATAGGCCGTTGTGATAACTAATTACCGCAATTACGCGCTGCTAATAAACGTGTTTTATCATTTACGGGAGCATTGAAAGCGTTTCCAGTGCTTCTGATTAAATAACGCGACGAGTTTCGGTTGACTGGCAAACAACGGGATTACGCAGGTACTCGTAAGGCGTGCCAGTGTACACACGGAATATGTATCTCTAGGAGGATGTCGGGTTAGGATCTGCGGGAACGGATACGATCCTTTTGTTTGCCGTCGCGATTCCACGGGCGGAAGACAGGCGACGGTGAACAGCTGTAACACGGATACAGCTAATGGTAACTTAAGAATTAAATTATGTCACAAGCATTGCGGAGACGTAGCACGAAGATACCTTCGACAAATGGACAGGGCGAATTCGGTTAGGCACTCGCTACGAATTAGTCTCTCGCAAAGTAGATGATAACAGAAGTTCAGAGGGAATTATCACTCCGTCTCCATCTAGGTGTTAGACATTTTCGTTGTACTTCGACGCGACGAAAGGTCGCGGCAGGAAAAGGCTCGAGATACTACCTCGTTGAATAATTTATTTGGCCCATACAGTGTTTTGCTGAACATCAATTTAATGGTTGGTTACAGGAAGCAAAAGTTGAGTGAAAACGTACTTCCTCTTTTAATAGATTTAAAACGTCGAACATAATGTAAAATAACATATAAATTGTATAATTTCACGTAACGTTCATCTAACGAAATAATTTTACAGTGTTTCATTCATTCTTCCGTCGATTTCCAAGCGGAGCATCGTAAATCTCGAGCAACGATGCAGCAGGAGCCGATTCTCAGCAGAACGAATCTGTCGATAGAGGTCAGGCTCCCTTCCCAGGAACAGAAGCTACATTTTAAACACCTTGTGGAACAGAATACAGAACAGTTTCGCTTAGGCGAATCGCGTTTCTCGCCTCTTCCTGCAACATGAAAGAGTAAACTGGTTCCACTCGTTTAGTGTCCGAATTAAAAAAGAAAAAAAAACGAACCAGCTTACGATCAACGTGACGAGACTGAGAAATGGCCGAAAAAAAAACGACAATTAAGAAGCGCCGGTGAAAGAGCGACGAATATAAAGACACCGGGAACGATTCACGGGAAAGAATTCATCGTTTGGTTAATTTGATGCCGTGAACGTTGCAATGATCAAGGATCGAAACTTGCCGAGCACTCGAACAACGATCTATAGCTTCTTTGCTCAAGCTCAAAGGAGGATCAGCATCGCGAGGCTTGCCTTTGAAGCGAATTTCACTGGCAAATCGTCGGGGGAAAAAGAGTCGCTTATCCGATAAACAATTTATTCGATCGCGGACGGTTATCCTGTCCGTTTTTCCGCAAACAATTCCTTCTGGCACGGCGCGGCCGAATGTTGCGCTCCGTATCCATCGTTCCGCTCAAGGGGTTAATAATCTGTCTCGGCCGAGGACAAAAGGGCTGGCACGTTATCATCCGGGCCGGTTTGATTATTCATTCATGGTTCGAGCGACGGCAAAGCCTCGAATCCGCTTTTAACTCGCCTTGAATTCGCCTTTTCGGACGTGGCCGGTTCGCCGGCTGGCTCCGCAGCGGGCTGCCACGCCGTATCCCGTATCGATTCGGACACCACCATTGCCGCAGTACTTTCCCGGCGAATTGTTTCTTTTCGATTAACGTAATTCTGCGGGACGCGTATCTATCGCTTCCGCGAGTGGACTCTGCGAACCGGCTAGCTCGCGGACGCTACTTTCTCGGGCCCGCCCCAGACCCGACACTGCTCGCCAGCAGCTCCATAGGGCCTTTGTTTCGAATCCGAGTTTCAGCCGATTAGACGTGAACACTTTCGCGCGAATCCTTTTAAATCCCGCCAAAGTATCGATTATCGACGCCACTTTGCGGAGCAGTCAGAAGCGATTGGGCTTCTCCCATCCCGGTGGCCATTGTTCCCGGCGCAAGCTGATAATCAAACAGCCCCTGCGCTCCGCTAATGTTAGCCCTCGGTGCGAGATGCGACATCTGTTTGTTTGCTCGGCTCACTCGCTGCAATGACGCGCACGATTTACCTACATTTCTTTTTAGACATACACTTCGCTGGTCAATGTTGACGACCCGAAATCATTTTAACACTCATCCGTCTCTCGTGCCAATTTGACACAGTTCTCCCGAAATAAATTAGGTTGTTCTCTTTTTGTAAGTTTGGCCGAAACTCCGTGGCTTTTATCTTTGTAATGAGAAACCCATAACCGACAATCCTAGGGTGTAAATGTTAACTCATCAATTCGAATAAAAAAACATCGAATAATTACTGTTTACCTTGTCATTTTATCGATTTTTGTATTGAGGGACGGATGAGGGTTAACCCTGTTCTAAAAGGCACGAAAGTTTGGAATCGCTGAATCTTTAAACTTCTTGCCAGTGAAAACTATGTCGCAAAACGACGTTGTCTGCATGAAAATAATCGTTGCAATGAGAGAAGCAGCGTCGACATAGCTTTGCCCGTAATCATTTATCGGAAATTCAGGGATCGTTATACAAATTCACTAACGCATGCATATTGCCAGTTGCACTTGCTAATATTCGATCGGTCTGGTTACGCGCAAGAGACAACGTGACTATCATACCCGAACAGAGGAATCGTTCAGGGCATTGAAACGAGGGTAGCGCCGTGAATCGCGTTGCGTGTACCGACAGAATGCAAACAGAACACAGGTTACAGCACGAACCCGGCTTGTTTTCAGCGGCGCAGCGTCGCGTTGTTCCGAAATCCCATTTAATCAGGGAATCGGGCGTCTCCCGATCAAAATGTTGCGATCGGTTTACAGGACACGTTCGACGCCCTGTAAGTAAATCTCGAGAGGTAGCACGATGCCTTCGAGGTATCGACAATTGCGAAGCCTTCTAACAATAGTCATTTCTCTAACAAGTGATAATAGACTTTTTAATTCTTCTTAACATTTTTTGATAAAGTATCTTCACACTTGTGTTCAGACCGTCGTTTAACTCATTTCCCACCGATTTATGTATTTGCAGGCGAAAAACTTTTTGCCAATAAAAAGAAGTCGATTTCAAAGTTTGCACCGCGCATTCCATACCCGGGTACCCACATAAAATTGAATCGCCACTGACGTATAATTTAAGGATAAACTTTTATAGCTTTTAACTGTCCCTAGACCAGAGTTGTGCTAATTCAATTATATTGTAATTCAATTACGCAATCGAATTACGTTGTATTTCAATTATACATATAGTAATTCAACTACGTCGTAACTGAATTACATAATTCAAACCTTTCAGTTAATTCAATTACTAAGTATTTTAATCAGATGTGTAATTGAAATACAATATAATTAAAAACAATATAATTGAAATACAATATAATTAAAAAACAATATAATTGAAATACAGCTCTCCAAATTATAGCCCAATGAAGATTTGAATTATAAATTACAATATAATTGAATTACAGTGTAATTCAATGCCTAGACCATATTTGCCCGCAAAATGGCCGCTATTGCCCAGAGGCATGGGCAATGGTAGTCAAAAATATCTTTTCCACCATTACCGCATTGTCCCCAACGCTGGGTGCATTGTAATGACTTTCCTCGCTATTAAAACAATATGACCGTCGCAAACATTATGTCTAAGTTCTGTGTTCGCAGAAAGTTTTAACGAAGGATGTAATATCCTGTGATTATATCGTCATCGTTCTTTCAGTTCATTCTCGATACGGTGCAAAGAAGTCCGCGAATACGGTGAACCAAATAGCGACGCAGGGAACGGCGCAGAGTGTATCGACATCATCGCCAGATGTACGGAGTTCGGTTCGAGTGTGTACAAACTGTAAGTGGCCTCGTGACGAAGGCTCTCGATGGCTGGACGACCGTCGCGCGCGGCTAAGCCCGATGCACCTAACCACTTTTATGTGGGGTGAACTTTTCATCTCGAACTTTCGTCGAGGCAAACAGTTATGCCCGCAACTTTTTTAACGGTGCTCGTTTGAGCCGGTGCCCGATGAAAAACCGCTGGGAAAAGTTTCGCCATCAGTGGCAAGAAAAACGAACGGTAACTATTCTTTATATTAAAGCAGCTAACCAACCGAGTTCTATAATTCGCGAGGGATGGGGCACTGGTTATTTCCCATTGTAACCACGTTTCTTGCCGCGGCTCTCCTTCCCCTGTACATTCCCATCTTGATCCTTGTTCGGTTAAACGTTCTGAAGGCCGGCGAGACGTCGATCATTAAATGTGTTTGAACGCTTCCGGCACGCGGCCTCGCCCCGGAAAATTACGAATCACAACAAGAAGACCCTGCCGAGGTGTTTGCGCGCCCGGGGTTTCATTAACGGAACATTTCAATTTCGAGGTGTTTCCGTCAGCAGAATAGCGACGTGGCTTACCACGGATCCGCAATATGATCCGTTGATCCAGCTTAGTTCTTCCGGGACGGGTGAGTCAGTCCCCCGAGAGCTTGTCATTGCGTAAGTTGATTCTGGCTCTCGATCAAGCGTCAGTTTCGCTTCCCCAGGGCAACGCCTCCCGGTCTCGTCTCGCAAGCAGAATACACACTTCTACCGAGAGCCGTGTTATCCATTAAACGCAAAACAGTATCAACAGGGTATTCTGGGTTTAAACCTTTAAGAAATCGATTTTTTGCACTTTCTTTGGGTTCAAGTGTTATGAAAGTGAATTTCGGTCATGTCTTTCTTTCTTCGATATACCTACATTAGGGTGGACCTTAGCTATACCTGGTGAAATGTTTTTTTGCGAGATTTTTTTCACTACGCCCCCTAAAATTGTGCTATACGGTGAGAAAATAATTCCTGCGAAAGATGAAGTTGATCGGATAAGGGGAAGACGTGCCGCATTGACGTCGAGTTGCGAAAAACAACAAATATCCCATTCCTCTAAAATTTCATGTCTCTCGCAACTTCAACGCCAATGCGGCACGTCTTCGCCTTATCCGATCAACTTCATCTTTTGCAGGAATTATTTTCTTACCCAATGGCACAATTATAGGGGGCGTCGCGTCGTGCCCAAAATTTCGTGGTTATATAGACCTTTCCATGTGATTTAGTGAAAAATATTTATTACTAGACTGCGGATCTTTGTGCAAAATAAAAAATATTTATTTTTATTGCAAGACACAGGAGCTAAATACAAAATTATTTCTCCTCATAATTATCTTGTTAAACTGAAACTAGTACACTCAAGTCCTTAAACCTTTTTAGTATGATTCCTGCTTTAAATTGTGCGTACCGATTTTTATCATAAATTCATAAAATCCGCAGTCTATTTATTGGAGACCCCTGATCTTTATGTAAAATAGACATTTTCTACCTGAATTGTAACAAACTGGAGTGAAATATCACAACTATACCTATTTTTGTCATAAATCCATAAAATCCGCTGTCTAGTAATATATAATTGTTCATTTCATTATTATAATTATTAGTAAAATGGCAGAATTTCTAGCAGCGAGGCGGAAGTAGTGGAACAACTGTTTTTCGAAGGGGATGGAAGTAGATGACGATGTACTATTGATACTCAAGAGTGTTCAGTCATTTTTTCGAGGACAATTCCGAAGTTGGGGAAAGCAGGCTGTAAACTGTCGACTTGGGAAATGGAAAATCGCACAGTGGGGTTATCTCGGGTCGGCAGTTGAGTAATGGCTCGGGTCAAGGTCCGCAGATGAGTGATAGGGAAGGGATGAGGTCATACTTTATCGAAGGCAGTGTCTGGAATATTTCCCCCGACATTGATAGCTGAGGCATGCAATATTCTAAGAAAGAGGCTTAATGTCGAAAACGCTAATTTTAACGAATGACGTACCATCCGGTGCGATTTAAAAAATGATGTTAAATGAACTCGACTACACATTAAATGTACCTGTATGTTTATTTCATACGTATATTTCATAAATCAAACAACGTATGTAATAAACTGGACTGTATGCTTGGTTCCTATTTGTTTTCGCGTGTTTAACGAAGCGCGAATACTGTACCGGACCGACAGCGATTCGGTCCTGTACGGATGTACAGTCGGGTGCAAAACCCTTTGAAAACTAACAATTTCTTTAAAATTGGACCAAACAACCTGAGTTTTTTCAGACGTTAGAAGAGTTGAGTTGCTAGGTGACGCGTAAAAAAGTTATTTTGAAATTGCTAATGATCAAAACTAATGAAGGATTTTGCTTCCCACCCTTTACAGCGTTTTGGAGAACCAGCTTCAAGTGCTTGGTAGTGGTAGCAGTTCTTGGAGGTCTTCCCCAGACGTCTACGTCCGGGCAGTGCGGAATGGTTGCGTATGACCGAGTCTACCTGCGTTGGCTACCTGGGTACGTGACAATAATTTTCTTGACGTAATAGTGTGCGACGGAACATTTGGATTATGTGAGACTGAACGCGGATAGCCAGGAATCCGCGAAGACCTCAACACAGGCCTGCAGACAATCACAATGCGCCGTTGTGTTCGTGATTGCCAATTAACGGCGAGGGAAAGGAAATGTGGATCTTGAGAAGGGACAGAGAGGGATCGAAACTCTGGTATAGGAGATCGGATCAGTTGCTACATAGTCTAACTAAGCAAACGACGCGCGACGGCAGACGTCTAAATTATGGATCTGCGGAATCGTGTGTGCACCGGTAGCAACCGGTAATCCCATAACTCCGGGAATACGCATTGAAAAGCGTCTTCTGCATGGAGACCGGCCTAGCTGATACACCGGTCTCGCTGAAAAGCGTGGCGGGCGGGCAAAGGTGAGGGGGCAGAGAAGTAGCTCTTGCTTCTTTCACCCGAGGGAATTGTGGTTAACCGTACGGAATCGGTAGTGTCGTGGAAAAGAGGGTTGTTATAAGCGGCCTACACCACGCCCGGCTTGGCCCGCGAACTGGGGCGGTGTCACCGTCGTGGAATCGATATTTCTTCGCTCTTACTGAATTTTATTCGCCAGGGAAACAGGATAACGTCTAAACGCCCCATCCCGCGTGACTCTTCGATAATCAGCCGATCATTGGATACCACTTCCCTACCCCTTGCTGGCCAGATGAAAAGATGGATAGCGGAACGTTGCCGGGGTAAAATGGGAGCCGCGCGCTATCTGCCCGAGCCCATCTCTTACATAATCCATTTAATACTCTCTGCGACTGAAAGATAGCAACGGTAATATTTCCACGTTTTAGTTAATTCGATTTCCTAAACGTTTACTGGCAAGCAAACCAGACGACATCGAACTTATCGGTGTGTGAAAACTTCGCAACTCAAATGTTGCTCATAAAGTGTGCGTATACAAGTGATTTTAGCAATATAAATGTTTCCTTATGTCGATCGTAAACCGTTGCTAACAAGTTAAATATAACCACTATTTGCAAATTTTCACAATATCTTTATTTCAACGTTTCGATCTTACTTTAGATCATTCTCAAGAAAATTTTTAATTCTTACTATATTTAAAATTGTGTGAATTTAAAACAAGTCGAAAATAATTTTTCATAATATAGCCTTTAACATAACACGTATTGAATCTACGACAATTAAGTATGGTGATGAGGTAACGTGAAGACACATAGAGACGAAACTGACGTATTATCGATCGCTCAGTTGGTGATCGATATTTGGCGGTAAATTCAAAACACAACATCGTCATTCTAACCTCCCTTTCACTGCTTTTATACCATATTGAATATGATATTTCTAAATTAACATTCAAGTTTACTTTATTTTACACACAGTTTTGTGTATGTGGAAGTTGATGCAAATTACGAAGCTGTATAAGGAACTGTTTAGCAATAAGTTCGTCACATTTTGTTTAATTCACTGTTTAACTCGTACTTGGTTTTCCAAACTAATTAATGGAACGTGAGCATTCGGATGATAGAACAGTTACCTAGCTGCAGTGCTAGATTAAACATTCATTGATTTGGATAATCGAGGTTCTACCGAATCGCGAATTAAATTCAAATGAAACCTGAAACGTTATTCCACGTGTCCTTCCAGAAGTTTGCGACCTGGTCCGACAATGACGACGAAAATGCCCGAAGTCAATAACCAATCAGGTCCATGCTCATTTGTCTAGCCATCTATCACAGTGTATGAATGCTAGTCGGCTAGACCGACTGCTAGACAAGACTCTCTTATTAGACTTGATCGCTTTGCAAACTCCGCCGCGGGTGTGTTTGACCTCGCCGGGGTCTTATTCCACTCGCCGAATTGTTCACAGTTCCGCAAACTGTGCTCCACCGTCTGAACGCTCGAGGACCGGGCCTGCTGCTGCATTTATTACGCGGAACGCTAGAGTAACATGTCCAACTGTACACCGGGTTTCATTCCGCTTCGCTTGCCGTTTATAGACGTTTGCTCCGTAGAGCGGTCGGGACGAGATGTGTCCGATCACGTATGACGCTACTCCGCAACCGTGTTACACACGGGGTCCTTATTCTACGTCGTTGGTCAACCATGAGTTGCGCACAACTTACCTACTACATAGAACCACGCAATGCATAAATTCTGCCCCATCGTGTACAATGCTTACGCTATTTCCCCAATTCCCTGTTTTATCCGCTTTCAACTGTTCGACGGGCACGAACCAAGAGAGCATTTTAATCCGGTCATCATAATTATTAGAAGACAAAATTTTTCCAAAATGCAACCCTTCGCACTCGGAGCTATTTTAAAAGTAGAGCAATGTTCGAGCAATGTAATTTCCTAAAAAAAACGAGACAATTGAAACAAATTCTATGCCTATATGTTCTCGAATAGCTATATGTATATTAACAAAACCAAAATAGAATTTTATTTCGGTTTAAAGGAAATTATTAACATACATCTTTTTATCAGAATCTGTTTAGAATCTTCATCACGAGTCAGGTACGATATAATAAGGCAGGGGATTAAATCAGAATATTTTTTAGCGTTATCAATGACCACTACTTCCCTTACACCCTGTACCATCTCCAAAAAATTTCCTTCGGTGAGATCAATCCAGCATTGCAGTAGCAGAAAAATGAAAAATCGCTGGGCAATATTTCAGAGCAGACAGGGACACGGTGGAAAACACCGGCAAGATTATCTTCTTATCGTGGAACAGCGAAAGAGTTGCGGAGAGCGTGGAAAGGGGAGGATCGCCAGCGGAAGTTGAGGACTGTTTCGGACGAATCGTTTTTTGCTTCGAGGATTTGGTTGTTTTAATCGACCGGGTTGGACTCCCTCGTGGAAATAATGGAGTTGTGAACGTCATCTGGAAACGGAAGCCGGACGGTAGTATGTAGACGTATCGGATTCCCTCTTCTCGACCCCTGTGTATCCAATGTGTATCATTCGTCACGCTGCAGAAGTATCATTCGTCCTCGAGGGAGCCTCGGCACGGTGACGTCACCGAATAAATCCAAAATCAATTTCTACGGCAACGAACTCGAGCCGATGCGACGCTACGGTTCGCTCGCTATCCGTGGGAACAGTCTCGACATCCTCGGGACCTGACCAACGCCTCGCTGTCCGAGGGGTATGCAACAATTTTTCATCCGTTATCGTCGACGCCCCGTGACAACGAGCGACATCCAGTCGGAAATCGCGTACGTTCATGCGCTCGAAAAATCCGTACAGAGATTTGTAAAGCTTTAAGTAAAGCGTGGATGTAAACAATAACATTAGGAACGAAGGAAGGGGAAAATTAACTAGAATGCACACTTCTCATCAATTATGTCTTATATTGTTGCATATGAAATGTCCGATTTTTAGCAGTGACGTTAAACAAACGCAATTTTGAACCCAATGTATTCTATCTACAAGTTTCAGGTTTGTGGTCATTCACGTTTACACAACATTGTTTACAATGATGATTACAATATTGTTATCTTGATTTTGCAAAAATCACATAATGCTATCGTCCCTAAGTTATTTTCCCAGACATATAAGTCGCGTTGGTTGACGTTGAAATAAACTTTATTTAAAAGTACAATTATACATCTAAATTAAAGCTATAAAAATAACAGACACGTGGTTGTCTTATAAAAATGACAAGTGACAACAATTAATTTATTTAAACTTTGCGCGGTTCTTATTATAATATGTGCCCAAGTAAAGATATTTATTAAATCATTACTTATGAAGGCATCTTCATAATCTCATTAATTATGAAATAAAAAAGTCTGGAACCGGCCATGGTACGTTTAGTGTTAAGAATTAACTTTGTACCTCAAAGTTTTATATAATAAACCTACTATTGTTTGTAATAGCATTTCTCGATCGATACTAAAATCGGACATTTCATATGCAGCAACCTAATAATTTTATCGCTGGGCGTATGCCTGGCTGTTCCGCGTCATTCCGGTTGGGCGTCATCAAGCTCTCGACAAGTTCCGGCCTAAAATCGAGTCGGTGACCCCCTAAGCATTCGGTGAAAGCCCGGACGACTAGATTTGTCGGGATACGCGTCGTCCCAAGTCGTCTTCCAGGCAGATGCGTCGTCTTATTTCATGTTGTACCTCGTCCACTCCCCGGAAGAGCGTACCGCATCGGTGGCTGCAGCGTATCCGGGCGGAAATCGTTGCTCCCATGTCCGTGCCGCGTCGTATTTCCCGAGGGCCATGTCGATGAGGGAGAAACTGCATCCGGCGAACATGCTGGCGCAATCTTGGCCCTGGTGGCCCGCTTTATGAGCCGAGCCGTACGTATGATGCTCCTCCGGCTCGGACGAGAACAGCCGCTTCAAAGGGAACCTGTTAGGACCAATGGGAAAGGGCACTGAAACGTTTCGCGTGTCGCTGGCCCACGAGGATACTTCCAGACGACTCGCGGACGAAGGGCCTCAAAACAGGATCGAACATCCAGCATTACACCCGGATCTCGGCTATTATCGTTCTCGGCTACTCTCATCCAACGACTGCCAGCCAGTTTCTTTTTACTCCCGGTACGCTTAGGGGCGATCCCCATTGTGACGGCTTCGCAAATGAATCTCCTGATACCTTGGAAGTTTACTTTTCAATCAAGAAAGTTCGAAAGTATTGTCGAAAAATGGTAGGACTCAGCTGCTCTCTTGGAACGAAGTAGTTGTCGTTAAACGAAAATGAATAAATGGTACACGAAAAGGATTCATCAGAAAATCGCAAGAGAATTTCAAAACTGCTTTCCTCCGAAAGTAAATGATTTCTCTTAAAAAGGAATTGAAATAGTCACTTCTCCCAGCCGTCACACTGGTTTCGCCTTTAACGAAATTCGTTTCTGCCATCTCCGGTTACTTTCTTCGTCGAGATGAGATTATTCTGAAATCCTATTGATTCCCGATCGAAGCCCACCCTAGAATTCAACCGAAAAGACGGGGACAAGGACAAGGGACCCTTCGCCGCGACTGGAATCATTTTTTGCTGGTTCAGAGTCTTACGAGAAGGATATCCTCATCATCTCCTCGACCAGAGTGTTCCCTTTCGGCATCAGTCGCTGGGAGGCCTCACAGAGTGCTCGCAGCACGCACGCCCTGCCGTCGAAGTTCATCCTGGAAGAACGCACGAAATTAGGGTAGCGGATCTTCTGGAAAATTGGATATTAGGGGACGCTCTTAAGCGGAAGAAGTACTGTTGTTCGATTGCCATTTGCTCATTCGGTGGAAGCGCACCACAATTTTCTTTACTTTGATTTATGATGATTTGATATGTTTCTATCTTTATCAGCGACGCGTTTTATTCCATTCATGTCTCATAGGTTTGTTTTCATTTAATAAATTAAGGATAATTATCTTTCATAATTTTTCATCGTTTCGGATAAAAATTTCTCCGTACGTGTTTCTCGATAATTACAAGTTACCAGTGCTTTCTAAAACAAAAAGATTTCAAGTGACACTTCCACCTACGAAACAATGCTTTAAAATCTCATGTATAGAAAAGCTTGAATAATTCTATAACAAACAGTATCGCATAAAAATTTCTCTTTGACTCCGCGTAAGAATTTCTTCTCGCTGAAGGACCGGTAGTCAGCTTCTAATAAATTAATGATAATAATTCGCGTCACGAGAGGCACATCGTTGCCGGTGCTCGTTGGTACACGGTAAACGCAGCGATACGGAAGAGGTTTCACGTGAAATAACCAAGGAGGGCGTATTAATGTATCCTTTTGCCGTCGAACAGGCGTCTCGTTAGATGTGAAAGGGGCGGCACGGTGTATTCTTATCTGGCCGACCTTTCTTCCAGGAAGATTAAAGTCTTCTTTGAGGGAACGTTTCAAAAATTCGTTTCGCCTCTCCAATAATTTCACCCTTGATTTGAGTGGCCGCGCAGAAGCCTGCCTGCCGGCTGCGATCGATTCTTTTAAAGTCTTGTCCGTCGGACGGGCGAAACGACGAGCGTCACAGGATCGACGTTAAAGCGCAATGTACGAATGACAGGTTCCTCTGTTATCCCATTGGCCGGGGGACCCACGAAATTAGCATCAACTGTTCACTGCTGTCATTCACGGAGTTTCCGATATGGCAGGGCAACGGAAAGGGGAGCGAATCTCTAATACTCGTGACGTTTTTCTGGTTAAAATGAGTCCAAACACGATATCATTCGGAGCGTTTCTGCTTGTTCAATTCACGATTTAGTGGAACCTCGATTCCAAGGTCATTCAGTGCGACTCTAAATGAAGCTTAGTACGCATACTTAAAGAAGATTTGTGATCACTGTAAACTGTCTCCTCCGTCGTAAAGAGAATTTTATTTGAAATATTTTTCACACGAAGCTATACTTTTGGACATTTACCTTTGTGTAGTCAACCAGGTACCCGGATACCCACTTATTGTTCCTCTAAGAAATATTACAAAATTTCTCCGAGTGTCCATTCTTTACTCGCTAATATTAGATTGGCAAGAAAATAATTTCGGTATTTTAAGGTGAAATAAAATCGAATTTCTTGTTTCAAACGATGAACTTTAATCAATGAAATATTTTCCCATTTATTCTTTTTCGCAAAAGATCATCGAGCAAAAGAGAAAATATCTTATTCATTAAAGTTCGTTGCTTGGTATATGTATTTTTTTAATATAATAATTATATTAGGTATATTATTTATATAATAAATACAGGCTATAAATAATCTGTACGCTTACATAAGGCTTTAATTTTGATCGACTATATATACATAATGGTTTATTCAGCGCGAAACTTCAAGTGGGACACCCTGTATATGTATAGTATATGCAACGTTGATCGTTATTTTAGGTGTCTATTCAATTGTTCGGCAGTGAACGTGTCAGAAGGCTGACAGCGAAGTACCAATTTAATCCAACAACAACAGTGAAATATCGCGGAACATGAACATGCCAAACCGCTATTGAAGTACATAATGTTTACTTCGATAGGGACGAGAGAGCAGGAGGAGCATCTACACGATCCCATGTAATAAGGTCGCGTTCTACGATCACCAATCCGGCTAAATGTCCGCCATTAATTCAGAGTAACTGTTTGAAAGGGTGGATGGAGGTTCGCGGGAGTGGATCCGAAGAAACTGAATGGAATTAATGCCACGCTAAGCTTGGCCCGACGATCCCGCATGTCCGTGTCCTCTCCGAATCGCTTTATCTTGCGTATCATGGTTTCCGTTGATCGTGTCGCGCAAGTCTATCGATTCCGAGCGGCCAAAGTTTCCCCACGAATCCTCATGCGGATTCGCGTTGTTGCAGCCCGTCCGAGCACACCTAAACGGCCGCAAACAGGGATTCTGCCGAACTACAAGCATGATTCACTTCTACCACCTTTGACTAAAATTCGAAGTAACTCGATTGAAAACTTCTTTTGAGATCCAGTAGCGAAAACGCTGTTACGAAAAAAACACATTTAGTGAGGAACTCTTCTTTGAAGATGCAAAGAAATCGACTTTCCTCATTCATTTCTCTTGATTTGTAATGAGACTGTAACAAAACGGAACTTTTCACTTATTCATAGCTTTAAAATTGGAAGTAACTCGATGGGACACTTCTTTTGAGATCCAGTAGCGAAAATGATGTTTCGAGAAACACACATTTCGAGAGGTACTTTTCTTCGAGGCAGCAAAGAAATCGACTTTCTTCATTCAGTTTTGTAAGTTTGTAATGAGACTGTAACGAACCGGAACTTTTCATTTATTCGTAATTTTAAAATTCGAAGTAAGTCGACCGAATACTTCTTTTGAGATCCAGTAGCGAAAAAGCTGTTTCGAGAAACACATATTTGGAGAGGTACTCTTTGAGGGACACAGAAATCGACTTTCTTCATTCAGTTTTCTTAGTTTGTAAAGTGACTGTAAAAAACAGGAATTTCTAACTTATTCATTATCCAACCGGTAGCAAGGGCCAACCATAAGAATCTCGATCGAAGGTCAGGCGTCCATAACGCGCGTCTGGTGTGATAGCTGGTCCGCGAGCGGCAACAAGTGTAAAAATTTGGCGGAACGTTGGTTCTCCGCGTGACTCCGGTGTCTGGCGGAGTTATGGTTTCTTTGAATAAATAAACAAGCGGAGGGCACGCGAACAAATGGCGCGGCATCCACCAGCGGCCAGAAATTGATTCTAGACGTTGGTAGAGGTGTATAGCGTTACGGTGGTTTGCCGAGGGGTGGTTCGCGCCGGTGTTGGAGCTGCTTAAGGGCAGCATGAATCAGAAGGTGGCGCATGGCGCCTCAACTAGCGCGGAACGTTGCCGTAGCAGCGAGCTGGACGGGGGAAGGGTGGTTTCTGAACGAGCCTGGCAGACCATTTATCTGTTTCTGGGAGTAGCAACCGTGGGGAGAAATGGTTTCCACTATCCCTCCCCCTTGTGAGCACGCTTTGACCATAACCAGATTTATATGTATCGTCGCGTGGGGGGCTTGATTATTTTCTTAGGGTACCCGTCATTGTCCGAAATCAAATTGCATACATGCAAATGGCGCGTAGCATCTTTGCGGATAAAATTATACATTCAAGGATGAGTCTGCTTGGGAAAATTAACTAGAACGTTCTTAGAACAAAAGAATCGCTCTTTCGAATCACTTTTACTATGTTCACGATCTAAGTAAAAATGCGGTAAAGAGTCCCTTTCATAGACCTCCTCGAAATAAACAATTTTTTACCGATAGTCATTTGAACTTTGGAATCTGTATGCAAAATAAAATTGTTATACATCAATCGCAATCCACAGGAGCTAAGTAAAACTTTATTTTGCTTATTAATGATTTTGATATCATCAAAATAATATATCGACACTGTTAAACTCTTTTAATCTGTTTATTGCGTTCAATTGCACCCACTTATTTTGGTCATAAATGCATAAAATCCGCAGTCTAATTATAAGTTTCCCTTCACGTTTATTAATTATTAACTCTTAGGTGCTTGATTAAATCTTAAAATGCCTGAGAACAAAGAATAATATTTACGAGTTTGCTGTTATTTTACTGCGACTAATTCCTAACGGAGCTAAGTCTACTAGAATCCTACGCTTCGCTCTTATCGACGCCCTTATCAAGGATCGAAGCTGCAACGCAAACGCGGCCTAACCGTGTGGCACGGTTGTGTTGCTCTCTATTCCGCGAACTGTCTATTGCCAGAAGCTAACTACGCACAGACAGGTTACATCGACGGAGGAGTCAATATTTTCTGTTTGTCGCCGGCAGTGTTCGATGCACTTAGATGTCCATCGACTCGGATCCCATCAACGTCCGCGACCCAACGACAGCGACGTTTTATCGAAACGCGGCATCGAAATACATCATCGCGGATGACACGGAAAAAACTGAGACGGTTCGACAGCTATCCATAAATGTGGCCGCGATCGTTCGATCACGATCGCGACTACTAAAGCCGCACGTTACATTTTATTACACGGCGTGCCTCTCGTTCCGGCCGCACTTCGCGAGAATTTATTCGTCGCTACGATTTTGAAATACGGGTTAATGGACTCGGCCGTCGGGCGTAAATGGAATCCCACCTGAACACGTTCGAACGAGAAACGAACTCTACATACTATCCTCTAACTTGTTACGCTCTGTCACGGAATTCTACGTGTTTGACTATGGTTCAATTCGGTTCTGTTCCTCGCTTGTTCCACGCCGGGAATCTTCAATCGGGGTTGATGAAGCGTTTTAACACTGCAGAGTAAAAGTAACTTCCGAGTGTTGGCTGATAAGAATGCCGAAGTTGAATTCGTTTTGACATTTCGCAATCTTATCGCCCACCGAAAGACCTTCACCACTTCAATTATATTGTAAAACAGATGATTCTTGCTCTGCTTCTTTAACACGTTTGCAGTTAAACTTTTTAGCGTTTATAGAAAGCAAAAATGAGTAGGTGTAATTCGAAACAGTAAGAACATTAGACAAATTTTATTGGGTTGGAACGAAAGTTCGTGACGTTTGTAAATTAAAATTGAAAGCTAAAATTCAGATATTTATTCATAGATTTATTCAATAACATATTTTTCATTCTGTTCTATTACTTCTTGCCATTATCGAGGTAACTTCTCGTGTTATTGAATAAACATATTAAACATATTAAGGAAGAAAATAAGTTTCTACTTCACACTTCAGTTTGTTGCAATTCAGATAAAAAATGTTTATTTTGCATAAAGATCCGCTGTCTAGTTATCACGATCACAGATGCGCGAGAACTATGATTTTATATATATTTCACGTTTCCTTTTTTAAAACAATAGATAACTGTGCTTATTTCAATCTGCGGAGAGAAATACCGGTTGTATTATATTTACAACGAGAATGATACTTACGCGTTCATGACAGTTTCCAGTTTGCTGTAAAGGCCCCTGCGATGTCTCCTCTGCAGATAATAATAATCGGGTTTGTAATATTTCCTTTTGCCTGGCTTGAAGTGATACTTGTCGTAGCTGCTCCATCCCGGATAGGCGACAGCGTTTTTGTCGAGCTGGTTGCTCCCGTAGCTGCCGTACTTATTAGCAGGTTTCATTTGATCCTTCTTGAGCTGCAAAAACGGCTCGAGGATCGGCTTGCTCTCGTTCGGCAAATCGTACGAGATACCCCAGTTCACCCCCTCCGTGAAAATATCGTCCGGCGTCAGTGTGTGCATGGTCATGCAGAACGCAATCTGCGAATAATGATCAGCGAGAGTGTCCGACAATTGCTACTGTCAACAATTTCTATAAATTGCGCCCCGGTTTGCAAACACCAGTGTTTTCGGTTCAACTCTCGCGCGGGGTAATCGTTTCTGTTATTACAATATTGTCGCGTCGAATTACACGGGACTACGTTTTAACTCTGCGTGGACGATTAACGCGGACACTATACGTTACCCGAAACATTCACGTTGATGGGCCCGTTGAATTTTTAACTCGTGCTTCTGTCACGGTTTCGCGAATCTATGCGATTCGAGGATGAAATATTTATTTCCGCGAATTTTCTTTTCTCGCGGTAAAACTTTGGTCGTGTACAGATTTTCTCGTACCGCGTGTTTCAGGTTCGAGTAATTCGTCCCGTGAATCATTTTCCATTCCGAGTAACCAAGTATCGACTTATATCAAGATCGCACGACGATCTCGACATGAATCACCGGGACACGCATCGACGGTCATAATTTACAATTTGTACGTCGCGCGAAGTACCGCGCACAACGGAAGCTCATGAATGTTAGATCGTAACAATTCATGTCCGATTCAACGTTTCATATTGAATCGTGTTTCGCGCGTGAAATATTAAAGATCCGATAAACTGATACGCGATCCGGGAGGCTTGTCACGTTCGAAAAAAACGCTGGGAACTGCGGCGACAGACAGCAGACGAAATTTCTGTAAGGACACTATTTACCACAAAGTTCGATGGATTTCATGAAGATTTATTAGCACACCTGGAACTTCGCTACTATGTCCTTATCATGGGACGATTTGTGTCATGAAACTTCCGAGGCTTTCGTTGGTGATTATACAGGGTGTGGCTGGACGGGTGGTACTGTGGTAATCTTCCTAATGTTTGAAATAACAAAATCCGTAGTCTAGTCATAACCATTCGTTACTTGTATTCTCAAATCAGTAAACATTTTTGATCGGCAACTGCAGATAGTGTTCTCATAGAAATTTCGTGGACTGCATGGTGGCGAGGTGATTCTACTTACGGAGAAAGTCGAACCCTCTGGAAAGACCACGTAACGCCTCCTCCGCGACAGTGATTTTCCATCGGGGCCGGCTCGCAGATCGCTCGTAAGGATGCACAATATTAAAACGAGGAGCCAGCAACCTGCGTACCGATTCATGGTTGTTCTGAAAAGAAAGGTGAAAAGTTACCATCCCCTCGAGGAAAATTCAAAAGGCTCCTCGAAGGAGGTGACCTGGATCGCTTGTGCCGCGCGCAGCCCAGCCCAGCCCAGCCCATCCCGTTCCATTCTATCCTATCCCATCCCATCGCAGCCCAGCCCAACCCATCCCATCGCGTCCCTGCGGAACTTTATTAACATTCAAAAGCTAGAAAAAGAAGTCGCTCGAGCAAACATGCCAAGGGACAAGAGAGAACGAGAGGTGTAGAGGAACAGAGAAAGAGAGGATTAGAGAGAGAGAGAGAGCGAGAGAGAGCCACGCCACCGTCAAATCAAGCGGAGATCCGCGTTCGCGTTTCTCAAACTTTCCCGTTACATAAATAACGGAAATGCTTTGTTCCACGCAGCCTCGGGATAGCCGAGAGCTGGTGTTGCTGGTAGTCGGCTGCTGGGCAAATCTCAGCGGACGCGGTCTGTCTCCCACCGATCCGCGACATTCTAATTACCGCGAGACGAATAATCGAGCAATTACCAAGTCGCTGCGAAGTTATTCCTCCCGTCGTCGTTTAACGAGAATCAGATGAACTGGCCCCGTTCCGGGCCGAGCCGACCGACCGAACGTGTTCCCTCGCTGCCCTGACCAGAGAGTGGTCTTTCTTCGAACGGACATCTCATTAATCCGAGCTCGAAGCTACGCTATGGCCGGGGAACGAGCAATTTCCTCGACAGTCGGCACGAGGCGCGGAATTGTTTTATTTGTCCCAGCGCGAGCTCGGAGAAACTTCGACCCGACCTCGGCCCGAGCCGATGCCGCGCCGAGTTGTAAAGAAATTAGTTAACTCTCTGCGAATAAGTCTCGTCATAATCCGCGGAGGAGTTGCTCGACGAGTTCAATCGGCGATTGCACTGGAGCCTGCTCAGAGGAAACAACCCTTCGAAACGTCTTGCCTGACCGAGATCAAGTTCCCGCAGTCGATGTTGCGTCGCAACGGTTTAGAGTTTCTGTAATATGAATAGAGTCTGATCCTTCAAAGAATGGAGACTCCCTCGCCTGCCGAAATTTCTTCAAATTTATATGAAATTCTAGTGTTTAAAAAAGTTTGTTGATGATTTTAGGGGTTTTCGAATGTGACAAATTTTGGAGAAGAGAAAGTACTGCACACGAATTGGAAACTTCACAGGAAAGAATGGCCAGCATTAGGTGGAAGTGGCAAGAGTTCAAAGATCGAATTTAGCGAGCCTCTAATTTTGTGGACGAGTGTAGAAACAGTTCTCGCCCAACAAATATCGTGTATTATTATCCTGACACACCGAAGCTTATCCGATCCCGCTAACCACGACGAATACGGCACTTCTCATACACCATAACCCATGGTAAATAATCAACGTTGAACGAACGCAGTGGCGAAAGAAACGACAAGGCAGCGTGGCTCTGCTCGCGACGGAAAAGGATGAACAGAAAAAGGGTCCATCCCGTTTGCAATAAATAAATAAAATCGACGAACTAGATTGCATAGTTGTTGAACGACCCGCGATTTCTCGGGCCGGCATATCGGCGAGGCGAGCCACGTACGCGCGACTTTCCGTGGAATCGTCGCTAATTCGTCTCCGGAATCGTTCCGATCCGTCTTTGGATCACCGGGGAACTTGCCGGCCGACGATATCGGCGTTTTCGCCGGCCGTCTTTTCGCTCGTCTGCCGCGTGAGCAGGGAAATTGCGCGTTCCAGTGTAATTGCGCGTCGATTCGTCCTTCAGACCGTCTCGTTTCCCCCGTGGGACACGACTCGACACTCGTTTCGCTTCTATTCTTCCGCGTTCAATCCTCTTCTTCATCTTCTTTTCCCGTCTACGTACTCTTCTATCTTCATTTCGTATTCTTTCGGTTTCATCCCCTCTTCTTTTTAATCCTTTAAGTGCGCATTTTGATGAGGAACTTTCTTCCTTGGCAGCTCGAGTCAACCTCTCTCCTTTTCTCTCTCTCTCTCTCTCTCTCTCTCTCTCTCTCTTTCGGTCTCTCTTTCGTGCTTAACACAGTAGAATAAGGGAAATCTAGATAGCTCGAAAGATTCGCGTCTTAAAGAAGTCCCAACCAGAACATTTCCGCCGGCTGTATTTTATAATTGAACTGGGCCGAGATTAACGAACAAAGTTCCCCTCTCGAGTTTTACTACGTTCCCATGGAGTCTTCCGGTTGATTCTCCTGTCGCCGACCGTAGCCGTGGAATCCCGCTGAAAAATGCTTTATAAAGGTTATCATCCTAAACGTCGCATCAAATACGGGGGGGAGAGAAGTTTCCAAGAGATATCTCTAGAAGAAATTAATATTTTCATTTCTAAAGTAAATTATTATGTATCATAATCAAATGACTCTAACAACGTATTTATTCCAAAGAACTTTTCGTTTGTTAATTAACACTTTGTGACTAAATATGTGACCGACACATAATCCGTTTACCAATCTTGAAAATCAATTTTTAAATAGTTTTGCAATATGTTGGTAATGTCACGCACTATGTAGCGTGTGACGTCAGATCCTAACTTTTGAATCGACCAAAACTGGTCGATTTTTCCTCTCCTCCTTTTCCCCTTCCACTATCCCATTCCAGCGCCATGACCATACTCCAACATCCCACACTACAACCGTAGACTGGTCACGTATTAGTATGGTCATCAGAGAGGGGGTAAAATGTATTCCCCTCGATTTCCCCGATCTGGCGGCACTGTCCCCGTTTGACCTAGTGCCGCTCCACGAGAGTTCTGGTGAGGACCGTATCACCTATCGCGTTTCACAATCGATGTTGCCGAACTTTTTGATCACAGCTTGTACGTTAATAATAAATTATATCGACTACACTCTGTCTCATCTCGAACTAGGCTACCTTCATTCATCGTTCTTCTTTGATTATCCTCCTGCTGCGCTCCTCTCCTGCGCTCTCCGTCGCCGGCTCAAGGAATTCTAGCTTTGTCGTTGCAAAAAGGATATTGTCGAATTCCTTCAGGGAGCTCGCGTCGACGCTTTCCGTCTTGTCGGGTCGAGCGTCGATTTTTCCAACGTACGAGTGTCTCTCGTTCTAGTGATTACCTCGCGCGAAAGAATTGCGTTCGAACGACTCGAAGCGCAGGCGCACGCGGATCGCCCGAGTCCCGTGACAAATCGCGAATGTTCGACCAGTTTTGTTAACAAATCCGTCGATTTGTCCATTACGTAGGTACGCTTTATTATTCTTCCTCCCCCCGCTTTCATTTCGTCTGCTGAAACCGTTCCGCGATCGTGGTCCAGGCGTTTTTAGAAAATTGAAAGGAACGATGCAGTTGTTCATTGCCGGCCATTGGTATTTTACTCGAAATCGACGAAGTGAAAATTGCGAGCGGGCAAATCGCTGATTCCATTGTTGCCGTGCAGCGGATAGTCATTTGTTTACTAAAAGCTCCATTCGAGTAGACCGATGTTCAGTCGGACGCGGAAATCATGATCAGCCGCTATTTACGCGGTTGGATTTCACGCTATATTTCTTTGTCGAGCTCGTTGATCGATCACGCGAATAAGACGGCCATTTACCCCTCGTATAGAATACAGCCACGATCTAAGAAAACGGGAACCGTGGAGTCTACGAAAAATGAATATCTCCTCCACTGCTATTAGTTCAATTATAAAACTTCTTTATTTTTCATTATTTTTTTATGGGACCTTCACCGACGTATTTGATTCATTTTTCTTATTAAAATTACACTAAACACAATCTCGTGCTTCGAGATTTGATGTCGTAGTAATAAGCCTACACAGTTTCAATTTCGAAAGCTATTTTCATGTTCTCAGCAGAAACGATAATTTAAATCAGGCATGTCAAACACGCGGTCCGTCGACAAGTAGATTGCGGCCCGACCAAAAACTTCGAAACTTTTGATGACAATTTATAGGTTTTACACTCCAAATTCAACCGTTCGCGAGTCAATTTCACAACAATAATCCTATTAAGCAGAAACTAATACATTGATGTCCTTAAATGTTTTTGACATGTCCACTGCTTGAAATTACAATAAATATAATTTTGAATTTTCTTTACAATTTATTGCGGCTGTCGAATTAATTTATAATACGTCGCCCTTTGTGGTAAAAGAGTTTGACATGCCTGATTTAAATCATGAAACTCATTCTGTACAGCTTCACCAAAAGGATAAGAAGAAAGGGGAAGCAGAGGGTGAGTAAAGAAAAGCTGTTCGAGAAGAGAGAAGTGGAGGAACGGTCCCAGAGGAGGATCGGGGAATGGGGAAGAAAAAAGCGGAAATAATAGAAGTTAGCTAACAAATTAGGTATGGCGGTGGACGAAGACGACGTTGTACAGCGAAAGAGAAGCGCCGGCACAGAAATAATTAACGGAGATAGTGAGATGGAGAGAGGCGAAAACGGATAGCTGAGGAAACGAGGACGGAAGAAGGGAAAAGAGATGGGGTTGTCTCTCGACGAAAGGATTAAAAAGGAACACGACGGCGGAATTACATAGGACAGGGAATTATGTAAATTGATATAGAAATTATGTAAAGGGACAAACGTTCGATGCGCCGGAGTTCTCGAAACGAAGCGGAAGTTCCTGTTCGCGGAACCGGGTCGGGGATGTCGGAGGGAAAACGGGAGCCCGCCGAAACAGCAATATCGACGGAGTTCGATAACTTAAACAACGGAATCCAATCGCATGTGCTGTGATTTAAATTTGGACGAGGAGCGTGGCGAACGTCAAATCGAATGAAATTCCAGTCTGATCGAATCAGAACAACGCTCCCGTTTCCCTGGGAATCTCCTCGGAATCTATTAGACGAGTCAACACAAACGATTGAAATTTCTCAACTGCTTTCCATCCTCGTTCTCGTTCGTTCGCTCGCTCGCCCGCTCGCTGGTTCATTCGTTCGTTCACGATGTAACATCCGCGCCCGGAAACACCGGGAACGCGATTCGCCGGCTACCGAAAAATATTTTACGGCCGGGAACTGAAGACGCACAAATATTGACTGTATATTGTACATTAACGTCTTCTGACGTTGCTGCTTGGCGCAGCGGGCTCCTCGCGACGCGACGTGACGCTCGTAACGTGTTTTGCGGGACAAGCTTGCGCGCAATCAATCTCGACGACATTCTTAACCCTTTGCACTCGGAGCTACCTCAACTCGAAAATTAAACAGTTCTTCCGACCGGAATAATTCCGTTCCATATAATCTTTTCATTTTATGCATATGAAATTGATATAATACCATCATATTTAATAATGTGAACAATATTTGCCAATTCTTGCGAAAAATGCTAATATGCGCTTACTGCTTGTACGATCGGCTGTGTTTATGAAAGGCGAGCTTTTCAATCGTAGCCCGGATTTTATTTCTGTTGTCGGAGCAGATGATAAAACGTCTCGCCGACCGCAAAATTATCTCCGTTTCGAGCGGACATTTCGGTCGGGCACGCAAGAGCCGCGTTTATTGCGTCGCCCAGAGACATTTCGCGCCGCTCGTTTCTCTTTCCCGCGCTTTTTTGACGGATCGCCCCGACGATTTCCGAAATTGTTTCGGCCCTTGAAATATGGTCGTGGCCTGGCGAAACGATCGATACGGCCGCCGCGTTCGCACCGGAGTCACGTCTCCGGTAACCCAGCCGGGAACCGGAAGCGATGCTCGCTCAAGCGTCGACTCATTATCGAAGATGCGTATGTAAAGTTACTATAAAATTAGCCGTGACTAATTTTTCCTATAACCTGGCGGGAGGGATTGAAAAATGTTATATATTCTGACGAAAAGTATCTAAGCTGGATGGACGGACCGGATTTAAGTATAGCACAAGTGAATCTGTCCTATACGATAAATATGTCCTTTCGATGACGAAAGGCCTGATCGTTTTGTCTTTCACCCGAGAAAACAAATATCGGTGGCGAGTATCTCGGAGCAGGGAAGACAGAGGTTACCGTGGCGCGGAGAAGATCGATTCTCCCGGTGGAAGTATCTTGTAATTCAGCTCGGTAAACTCTTTAGGAAACAGGAAATTGTTAGTCCGCCGTGGAAGAGTGGGCGGAGGAAATGTGATCGATAGGTGACGCCGATACTGGAAAACACGGCGGACTTGGAACGGGCCGGCAGTCGCCTTTTGTCATAAACGATGGCGGCAGCGTGATCACACTTATCGGAGAGGAAACCACCGTGTACAGTAGTACCTCCGTAACTGTCGAGCCGTTCTAGTGACTTTGTGGGAATCAAATTTTCACACTTACGGGAGAGATATTTGCGACAGTTACGGAGATAATATGACGTGCTTCCTTTGGTCCTCCCTTTCTTTCATTTTCTTCTGTCTCGTTCCCCCGTTTGACGCGCGATGCCCGATCGTTAAAGGCCGCCCGAAGAAATATGATATTGCGATCATTCCGTCGCTCATTCGTCGGATTCAATTTACCCGGCGGGAAGAGCGCGAAATTGATAACGACGCCGCGCCGGTTGATTGCATTCGGCAGATGCAAATTCTTCGAGATGGAGGTCGATACAGCGTCACCTTGTCGTTCGCAACGACTTGCTGCCACCGCCCGCGAGACTTTCGACTTCCGGTTACTTTTAACGAGCGCTCGAACTCGACGCGGAATCTTTGACCATCGTCCGAACTTCGCTCGGAAATTAATGACGGTAGCTCGCAGACGTCGGAGATCGGGCCAAAAAGATTTGCTCGATTTTTACAAGTCAACTTCCGCTTTCTCGTTTTCCCAGTTTACCGCTGGTGATCACGTTATTGGAACCGTCTCTACAAATAGACGGCTTCATCAAATTCCCATCGGATACCGTCTTAGTTCTAGTTTGCCAGCAGCTGATTAAAATTATTAGCTGGTATATCGAGTTAAGGAGACGATTAACGATTTCAAGTAGGTTGAATGAAAAATATGCAAAATAAAATTGCTACGTAACAATTTGTGTCCATCGTCCAAGGGTTAAGGGATGAATTTCGTTTTATGCCAACAAAATATAAAATATTTTTTGAAAGATGTTTATCTAATTTTGAATGAACTTTTTCCTATATTACGTAGTAATCACTTCCCTATAAAATACGTTAATTTATTGCTATCGTGTGTTGATTCTAACACGAACTGTGTGTGAGAAACAATAAAAGTTAAATCAAGAAAGAGAGGCTGCGGTTGGTGGCAAGTCAATTTTACTGGATAATCATTTTGTCTGTCAATAATGGCGGCAGTCATTCGCAAAGGGTTAATTGCAATCATCAAATAAGCAAAGGCAGCGTGATAGAATGGCGATAAGTGTACTCACCGGCGAAGCTGGCAGTTTCTCGAAGTCTCCTCGACGAATGACAGCTGGTCTCGGTGTCGAACGACCGTTATTATTGCAGTTTCAACGTGGACCGGGCCATTGTTGGGTTCATTAACATCTCCCACGTACCTCGGTTTATTTGACGAACGGTTAGCAGAGCTGATGGTCGAGCCGGGTGTCGCGCGACCACGCTAATCACCTCGACCGCTATCGTTCACGTCTGCGGGCCACCATAAGCACTCCTGATCGCGGAAACGGAAATTGCACGCGAAAAAACGGCCAGAGTCGCCTTTGCTATTGCGAAGAATCGATTCTCAGTAAAGGTGTGCCGGAATAAAAAATGGGACTGACCGTGAAACGGGTTCTCGAAAATTTTGGATTCTCGAATACGTCAGGATTCTCGAGAATAATCTCGAAAATTAACCGGAAACCCGACCTACAGCTAGCGAAACGTCCATAGTTCTACGTGTAATTCCTTTTTAAAAACGATCTAAATATCCCCGTTAGAATTTCTTCGTAATTTGAATTAAGTTTTGCGAATCCTGGAGAGCCCGACTCGCCTGGATCCGATGCCTCCGCGGGTCAGGGCCGTTCTGACCGCCGAGTACCCGAGGTTCCCGGGCTCCCGCACACCTCTGGTAATCGGTCATCGATAAAAATTCGAGGGATAAATTGATTGACGCGACTCGATGCGTCATTTGCTTAATTCTACCGAGTCGTACTAATGACGGGACCAAGCGCCGGTTAATTACCGTGCACGGTCTAGCGTGACAATATTGAACGTTCCGATTGAGAGGACCGGTCGATTGGAGATTGCCAGGCTGCACTGTCGCTTGTCGGGCCGGGGGCGCTCGTCCGACTTCGTAATTTGTATCGAAAAAGTTAAGAGGGGCTTGGATCCTCGTATCGCGGACCTGTCGATACGAACACCTCGGAGCCGTACGCTACGGAAAATTGGGTCGTGTCGTTCGGGGGCAGCCCGTCGGGACTCGTTCGCCAACTTTCGCGAAAACAATGAAAGAGTTTAAAACGCGGGGCTGGTAAATGGGGAAGGGCGCGGGCGGCGGGATTCGAGAGAAATTAGCGTCCGACGATGACGATACGTCGGGAACCACCGGCAGCATGGTTGCCGGGAATTCTGGAGTCGATAAGCCTCGTGTCTGCGGGCTTTTAGACCGTAAACTTCGCCAGCTCTTAGTTGCCGATTAATTTGCGAATAAACATTTTCACCTTGCTGGGGTCCCAGGCGAGAGCCGAGGAGAGGTAAACCTCTATGATGTACGCAACGTACACCGCTGTTGGTCCGGTTGATGCACTTTAGACGGCGTTTTAATTGCTACTAACTAGAAAACGAAGTCGAAATCGCAATTCTTTAATTCTTCAATTTTCGTCTTCACGTAGAGTCACCCTTTAAATTTTCTTCATACTTATCAGTAGACTGCGGATCTTTATGCAAAATAAAAACTTTCTATCTGAATTGCAGCAAGCTGGGGTAAAATAAATATTTAATTACTTGTTGAATATGTTTAATAGGCCGAACAAAATATAGCAGTATATTTAAATTCATCAGTCTGCTTATCAGCAAAACTTCCCTAATGAAAAAAAATGTACGCATCTTTTTTAAAACATAAAAATTATTTCAGAGAATAGAGAACATTTGACACAAAACAGAACACTTCATCCTATTCAGTTGCCTACGTACCACCAATCGTTAACTTGCTTTCCGACTCTACTGTAGAATCGCCATTCGCTCGTTTGCTGATTTCGGAAACACCCTATACACGAAGACATTACCGTATCCCGTAATCACCCAGTAAACACCCGTGGTCCTCGAAAGTTTCCCGGCGCATGCATCAAACTTGGCGTGATTAGACGTTCGTACGTTTCGCCGCGTTTCCATAATAGCTGTGTCACGTTACAGATAAATGTTTAAACGGTGTCTGCAAACGGTGGCAATGATCGCCAATAATCGCAGTCGGGTGTGTCGATTATCCCGTCACGCAGCAGCTCGGAAGGCAACGGCCCGTCATAGTCGTAGGCGGCCGGAGAGAACGGCAGATGCGTCGCGACGTTGCGTCCCGTCGCGTCTAGTCTCGTCTCATCTTGTCTGGTCCCGTCTCGTTGCAACCGCTTAACCATCTCGGGCTGGTCGGGTAAGGCTGTATGTTCCGAATGTATATTAACCGCTTATCCGATTCGCCCGTCTCCTCGAGCTGTTGCGACGTTTACGCCTTCGGGGCTTCGAACAGAGCCAGGATTTTCCCCGGGGCCGACGAACTTTGCCGATGACAAGGAGGGGATTTATGAGAGGCCAAGATAACACGACCAGAGAGCAGTCCGTTCGACGCGTCTATCAGCGCTCGAGTACCTTCGTCGAGGTGTATTTTAACGTCTGCTGGGGTTTGTTGTTTGCGATCGGCCCGGCCGATAAAATTTTTCGGAGCCGTCGCGCACCGGTCGCTCCGCTGAAACGCTGCGCGATTCTTCCTCTCTCCGATTTTCATGAAACTTTACAGGTTTATGGAACAGTTTAACAGGAGGTTCTTGTATTTTTTATCGGCGTGGAGTGGGTTTAAGAGTTTAAGAGAGCTCTTTGTTATCCACGTTCCTCAATTTTCGAATCAGAGTGCAGCTTAAAAACTGTATTTTTGTGTTTAATTCAGGTTATTCGATGTTTTAATCAAAGACGTATATTATTGTAAAATATTTCTCTATATTATTGGTCGATAAGAAACTAATTTGCTACACTAGGCTTTACATCGTTTTACAATGAAATAAATACTAACTATGATCTTGACATATCTTTGGGATGATGATTTGAAAAAGATGTTCAGTTTCTCAGAACTTAACCATACCATTAGATCATACCAAAATGATTATCGAAACCGTTTGGCAATGTCATTTAGAAACATTTTAGCACCTTATAAAATGTTTAATCTAACCTTGAAGTGGATATTAACGTCCTACGCCACGAGTGCATAAGTAATTCCATCAATATGCATTAAGCGAAGTTATGTTGGTTAAGCTAGTTATGTTAAAGGAGCTTTGAGGAAGATTTACAGGCATTTAACATACTCAACTTGATTAACATATGTACATAACTATATGAAAATGTATGTACCACAAATGAAAAGATGAAGTTCGCATAAAGTAAAGTTTTACAGTAATTAAAGATTCTGCCAATACAAAATACTGCCTCATTTCATGATTTCTTTTTTTAATCAACGATTGACGATTAACTTCATCAATCGATTTTACCTTTTTTAATCGTACATATTAATCAATCAATCTTGGTTAAAATTTCAATTGATTAATGCCCAACTCTGGTGTAGATTCACCCCTAGAACGGATGACCATTACATTTTATACACCCTGTACAGAAGTTCACAGACTAGTTATAAATATTGTATGAACCTGTTAAATGGTCCGTTCGATATTGTTTGTATGTTCTCTGCCACAACAATTCAATTCTCGTAGAGCACGATTAAAATCAAACAGTGTCGAAACACAAGTTACATTAATTCATTTTTGAAGTACGTATTTGACCTACATAGTAGATTTTCCGGAGAGCTGGGAAGACTGTGAGGCAATGAAAAATTCGTCCGGCAAACGCAAGTTTAATTCGATGAAAGAATGAAAACCCGGTGAGAGATAAAGTCAAATATAAAAACATGAAGTCTCTTCCCACTAACAATAAGTACGAAAGATCCAACAAAATTCACTGTGTGTCAGCTGTCAGTGTCCGTGTACAACTTAAATAACAACACTCTTAGAAATGAGAAGGGACACGAGTATGCTATGTGGCAAGGTTCGCTGGTCCTATACGCGATATCGTAGGAATCGGTTTTCGCTGTGTCCTCGACATTGCTGAAACATTAAATTAACTATTTCTTTTCGATCCTCTTAACACACGCGGTGGCCTAGGAAAGAAACTGCAGTAACTCTTACCTTAGTATCAGTCGAATAGCGTCTTCGATGAACGAGACACCCGGCGGACTCAACAATGTTTTCGCCTCGCAGATTGTTCTCAGAACGCACTGTCGTCCTGGCATATTCTGGCTGAAACGGGAATCGATGGTATCAGCTGTACAAATTAATTCGGAACTAATTCAATTCTTCTCCCCCCATATCGGAGATTTATTGGGTTGTTTCACAAATAATAGTTTTGGTTTGTATATCTTAAAGTTATACATACACGGTAAAAAGCTTTCATCTAAGAGGGCCGGCAGTGTTTCTGAGATCGTGTAGTTCTATTATTTTGTTGCGACCTCGTAATTCGAAATTCATTGTCTCGGTTACCTGTCTAGAGCAGCCTCGAAATTAGCGTACATTTCACGGCGGTGCCTCCTCTTGATCAGCCAAGGCTTCTTAAAGAAATACTTCCTCTGAGGGCTGTCTTGCGGCCGTATAGGGAAGATAGTGTCGAACTCGAAGTCCAGGTAAAAGTTTGAGGGCAGTGGCAGTTGAACGGATTGCAGCGTCGATACTGTCATCTGAATCATATAAAACGGGACAGCGTTCCTTACCACTGTATATTTGTTGGACTCTGTATGTAATCTTCGTCGCGACGTACAAAAAGAATTAACCAGTTTTGTTTAATATTCAACTACTAAAATGTGCATTTTCTTTCGATATCGACTGGAAACACAGTGTGTCCTATTGTCTTGTCCCTGGCCGTATCAGCAAGAAGTAGTTCATTCCATTTAGACAACAGTGCGAGGTAAACATTTCTTTCAGAACGATTACTCCTCGATAGCAGGTACTACTATGTCTACTATGCCCGTTATCACGGGATCAATTTGCGAACGAACTACGTTGCACTTCTTTGCCCCTCCGTGGATACACTCCGGAGCACTATCAAAAGACGGAGAATCACAGCGAGCAGCGCAGCGGACGGTTCTTATCGAGATTAAAGACACTCGCGCCGATCTCGGGGCACTCGGAGAACAATGAGCCACCGATATCGTGCGCGCACTTACCACGAATGCGCTGCCCTTCGGAAACGTCAGTCGCCTGCGTCTGGAAAGGGTCTCCGGCGACCTTTGACCAGGACCGTTTAAGATGGTGTCATTACGGTGATACACTGTGTCCCCGGGGGTCAGCTCTAAGAGCAGGATCTCGGCGAGAATCAGGACGACCCACCGGGCTCTCATTTCTTGGAATTACCGGCTGAAATCAGCCGTTTCGCGGAGCGGAAGACCTCAGACCTCTCCTGGGATCTGCCAGCCGGAAAAGTTTTTCAGGGAAGCCCGGAACATCTTTCGCGGTTAACGCCGAGCTGCGCTCGCTGACGTTTCGTTCGCGAACTGCTGCACGCCGGGACGGTCGCGCGAATCTCACGAATCGCCAACGGACATGGACGACGTGTTTGGCCATCGAGTTATCGGCCCCGCATGGTTTACCGTGCGACTCACTGTCACGCGGATACGCGATCACGAGTCACTCTGATCTAAATAAAGGATGCTAATGCCTCTGCAACTTTTGCGAAAAAATCTGAGCCGGTAATAAAATAAATGATCATTGATACACTTACTCTAATGCCTCCTAAGTGAAAAATGACAAATAAATTATTCAAAAGAATTTTATTCGAACAGGGTTGCTATCTATAAAATTGCGAACCCGGGACGAACGGAATAAAAACACCGGACTTTTCCGTCTGAAACCCGGACACTTTATGTTATAAAAAAACATATATTTATTACGATATTGATCAGTAGATAGGAGTCATTTTTTATTGAATTATAGTGCAAATTTCATCCCGATAGTGGTAGAATTTTTTGTTGGTCACAGTAATTAGCCTTACTTCATCCCCAAAAATGGGGAATACAATTTTCAACCCCTCAACGAAGGCCACCATATCTTGAAGGCCTAATTTTTAAAAATTTCTATTATCTATATCAATGAACTATCTAATAAACTATAAAGCAGTTCTACAATGTTCTTGTTATGGTCCGACCAGTACAGTCTGACACGTTACAGTCCGGCAAGGGGTTCGAAGCGGCGTTGAGTCGATGAAATCGCGTTCGGGTGATTAGCAGGGCCAATCCGAGCGAAAAAAGGTCCGAGAATGTCCGTCAAACGCTTGCCGACCGGATCGCATACCGTGCTTTTTCAGTCTCGCTCGGCGAAGAACGATTTCAAGCTCGCATTCCAAGCGGCACGACGAGATTCCTGGATGAGGGCCGATCTCTATCCCCGAACCGCATCGCCGGCTGCAACGTACGGGATCAGAGTGTCCCTAAATTTCGCAAATCTCTCGAAATATATTCGACGGGTCGACGTCTCGCCGCGTTATCCAATCTCGAGGAATCCTGACCATTTCCGTGGGTTCCATCTGCGGGGTAATTTCACCGTGGGCCTGCAAACCTGAGCCAAACCCCTCCGCAGTACCCCACCCCTACTTTTTCTTTCCCCTTACAAGCGAATACATCCGCGGGATAGTCTCTCGAGGAGTCCGGAGAGAGACAGAGAGAGAGAGAGAGAGAGGGAGTGATTTATCCAACGTCCGGGGACGAACTGATTTCGCTTGTCCAAACCTGGCCGATGGCCCTTAATTAAACGGGTCGCTGCATTTTAAACGGGGACGGGGAATTCCCGAAATTGCGGCCCGGCCAATACTTTCCCGAATAAATGAATCCTTGATGTCCCGGCCAAACGGGTCGTTCCGCGGAACGACGATAATCCCGAGCGAAAGTTTGATGCGCGTCAGCTATAGTATCGCGTCGCTTCGACAACGTTGTCCCAGAAAAAAAAACCGGGCGCGAGGCCGAAATTCTTTTTCTTTTTTGACCCGTTTGCATCACCGCTCGTAAGTGATTGTTCCCGTAGTCGGCCACCTTAAGCGTTGCGATTAATGCGCTACTTTTTAAATGTTTTAAAATTTGTAATTATTTTTAAAATTGACTGAAAGATCGACTGCACTTTAGGAATATGTACCGACTATCGTAGTGCGATTCTACACCCTCGGTTTGGTGGAAATTGATCTGAGGAAACGTCAACCATATTTTTTATTGAATTATGTAACATTGTAAGGGACGCATCGAATGAGTACAATTTCATTTTTTTTTCAATACCAATTCAGCGACCTATAATATGATGATCTTGAAAAAACTGAGTCACCTTGATACCTGAGAAAAAGTAGCTTATAAGAAACTAAATTGTGCCCGTTCATTAGCAAGTGCGTTGATAGAACCAATAGAAACATTTTATTTCGCACGAAGATCCGCAGTCTAATGGAGCCTTTACCAATTTTCCCGCGATGTCTTCGTGCGCGTAGCACAACTCAATCGCGTGTCTCTTTTTCACCTTGTCCCCGTTTCGCTCTCACATGGTGTCGTTGTGAACGCGGCTGTAGTTTTCCAGGGAATTTATGTTCATTCAGGTGTCAGTCAATGGACACGCGGTCGTTGTTAATGAAACGGCAAGGGGATAAAGTGCCGTCATTAATCAGACTAGAAGCGGTTTGCTCGAACAGCCGTGCAAATGGAACTCGGACGGAGGGATTTTCGAATTTTCCGGTGTTCCTCCGTTGCAGCTGTAGATAGTAGGGTCTGTCTGGTCATCGATTCGAACGATCGATTACGCGACAGGAATCGATAAGAAACCGTACACGGGCGAAGACGGCCTCGGCGTTCCGGATCTAGAAATCGTGGATGGTGTGACGGCGGACCGCGTTAATGATGTGCAATCGAAGCTGGCTGACATTCTCAAAGAGGAGAATTGCACGGCGGCGGCGTGTGCACGCGCAAACACAGTCTGCTCACTTGCACACGGGTCGCAGGTGAGACGCATGTTCGCGCAACCAAAATACATGCACCAGCTCCCAATCCCCGGAAGGATGCGCTTTCGAGGACGCGGTTGCATATTATTCCAGCGGCTACACGATATTATTGTAAGCCTAATGAGTCCATTCATGACGTTTGCCGAATATTGATGCCGATTCGAAATTATGATCCTCGTATGGTCGCGAACATGTCGATTCCCTTTGACGACGCACGCTCGGCTATTTGATCCGTAAAGCCGGATACAGCTATTGTAAAGCTCCCTGAATCTTCTAGGCCCTATATCTTTCCTGGAAATCACTAAAAATTAAAACGTCATTCGTGCATTGATTTTTGAAAGAAACGCAGATTTCTTATTTTAAAATTGTTAGAATTATTATAGGTGTGCAAATAAGTTCTTTCCCCCTTTTCTCCAAATTCAATATTTATTATTACATTTTATTTAATGAAATCTTGTATGGTGACTCCCAAACTTTCTGCCAATTTTTCTTGCGTCTGGTTCGGATTTTCGTTCAGCAATTCCTCTAACTCACAGTCATCGAACTTTCTCGGTGCAGCTGAACGATCAACGTCTTCCAAATGAAAATTTCCGGCATTCAAATCTCTGGTACCACTTTTTTCATGTTCTGTAAGATACAGCGTTCTCGCTCAGTGCCGCACAAGCCATTTCAGTAGCTTCAGCTGATTTCCTAAGCTGGAATGCAAAGAGTAAGAAGTGACGCAAATGAAGCTTCTCGCACGTCCTATTGCTCGAAATTGTTGCATAGGACTGGAAACTCTTGGAGCGCTCATCACGATTGTTCTTAAAACTAGAAGAACGCTCTTTCAGATGGCACCAAAATTGGGAAGTAATTCGAATTCAGTCAGAAGTTATGATCGTAGAAAAAAAGAGGAAGGAATTTATTTGCACACCTAATATAATGGTACTGCCACGAGAAATTAGTGAATTTCTTTATTGTAGCATATCTCGCTATAACGACCAAGCAGTATCTAAATAAATTTAATCTTGTAATTTTTGATAGGTACTGCAAGCACTGGTCAAAATGACCGACTCCAGATGTTTTATTTTACAATTATTTACATAATAAAATTGATTGCATAGATATCTTTGGCACGTATTACAATAGGAGCCGCACAAAGTCCAAAGTCATTCTTGTCATTTTTAAGGCTCGGTTGGTTTAGTGTTAAGAACATATTTATCGATAATACAGGATTATAAAATGGAAGGGTCACAATGTGTAGCAAAGTCTAACATGCGTCGTTCCGTAGCCACCGCAGAAGAATGCACAACGACTGTCGCGTTAATATTAGACGCCGGTAATAAAGCAGTTTGTCGCGTTACGTCCGACGCAGCGTTCGCCGGCGCGGCCAGTATTTCACGATTACGAGGTTTTCATGTTTAACACGTGTATGGCGGCTGTAATTTTTAGAGCCGTCTAGGAAATGGAAAGACAATGGCAGAGCTCGTTGCAAAATTAATCGTGTTTCATGGAAAACACTCTCCCGAAGAGTAACGGCCGCGTTGCACACATTGAATTTTTTAATGGTAACGCGGCTCGTCCTTTTTTGAACGCTCATTCGCGGATAATCGTCATACGTGTGTGCGCCACGATTCTTCATGAAAAAATGAAAAATCAATTTTCCCCGTACAAATTAAACAGGAGTTTATTAGAATTTATATGGTTCTGTAAAAATTCCAAATTACTCCATTCAGCCAAAATTCCAAATCATTCCTGGTCATTGCGAAGTCGGACACTTATAGGAGCACTGTTTCGGATTTAGTGGAAATTTGAATATGTTCACATGGAAGTATTTCAAAGGATTTTTCGAAATCTTAAAAATTTCTGGTTTTATAGACGTCGTAATGTCAACCTATTTTCAGTAAATTATAACAAATGAACTAACAAACGAGGCTATCCAATAAAAATCATTCCAGTTGGAAAGAAATATTTTTCCGCAATATATTTTTCACGCAAAATACAGGGAAGAAATGCAAAATACAGTGGATTTTATGTATTCGTAAAAAAATTGAGTAGCCATAATTCGAGACAGTATAAAAATAGAAATAAGTCTAGAGATGATTAAAAACAAAGAAAGAAGCTGCCAAATGGCTCCCATTTCTCGCGCCGCGGGCGCAGAAAACTTTTCTTCTGCACAAAGATCGGCAGTGCACCGATACTGTATTTTTCGCGGCATCGACTTCCATCCGAGAAAACGCTAAACCCCAGAAAGGTGTCTATTATTCACGTTTCCAAAGTAGAGTGCCCCCTTAATAAAGCGGCAAGTAGATAAAGTGCCGTCGTCGAACGGACAAGACGCGGTGCCCGCAACAGAACGTAACTGGAGTACTTCCGAGGGATCTTCTCGCATGCCTGGGCTTCTCCAGTTCATTCGGAGAATTAAGAAGAACGATTCTGTCGGTTCAGAAGCCGTCCGGACACCTGTCTTCCATTACGTCGCAATTCTCTTGCCGGTAGTACGCTCTCTCGTACTCGGTCACAGTGTCCGCGTCTTCGAACTCGCCGGGCAATCTAAAACATGAAAAATCGTCGGGTAATCCGGAAGGAGGAGAAAAGAATATCTTGAAGGAGCACGCGATTACCCGAACAGTGAGAGAGAGAGAGGGTAGGGGGATGCTTTGCTAAGTAAAGTGAAAGGAGGAGATTTAATCGGTAGGAGAGATACCCCATTGACTAAGTTTTCCAGCAGGAAAGTTCACAGCGCGTAACGGGACGAGATAGAAGAAGCGCAACTGAATTTTCCGGCGGGGGGCCATGTTCTCGTAAATCCCCCCCCAGCCCGCGACGTTTTTCTTTCCGCGCGATAAAGTACCTAAAAATATTCAGCCGGGGGTCGAACGCGCCGCATTTCACCGGCGTTATTAATTATCGAAAGGCAACCCCGTGTTCGAACTTGCTCCCTACCCTCGAACAATGTCCGCCCCCTTCGTCCTTTGCAATTCGCCAGCTCCCCCCTACTCCGCCCCCGTGCCCCATTCCACCCGCGTGTCACGGTTCTTCGCGCGGCCGAAACTTTCCGAACGGTTATTAAAAGCGGAACGAGAAGTTGTCGAAGGATATTCCGCGAGCCGCTTGGACGCGGTCTGCGAACTTCCCGCGAATCTGCTGAAGCCGGGGGACGTTAAGCGTCACGCCGGATGTCATGAATAAATTCAACGCGTTATCGGGAAAGTGTAACCCCGCCACGAGCCGCTGAAGAATCCTGGGAATGACTTGAAGTTACGCGGACGAGACGACACTTTGATGACAGCTGTATCCGTCGACGATCCCACTCCGTCCTCCACTCCCTTTCCCACAGGATAAAATCCTCGTGCCTCCGACTCGTAAGGCGCTATAGCCTGACACGCCAAGCCAGCTCGGATTCCAACGCTGGCTGGTTTCGATCATTCGATTAGCACTTCGTGTCGATTAAAATTGAATTTTTGCCGGTCTGCGGATTTTATGCGTTCGTCATAGAATTTGAAATAATCAATTCATTTCAAAGGTTATTGAAACGATTAAAAGTCGAAACTTCCATTTGGTCTCTCTTTCTCGCAATTCATGAAAACATTTTTATTTCACTTTTTTTTTATAAATGGATCACATGCTATCAGCTTTTTCCGCACAGCTAGAGGGATTAGTTTGGTAGATTTCTCGGAATACAATTTTTGGAAAACTGCAGTTCGTCGGAATCGCGATAGAAATAGTAAAAGTTGCTTTTTACAACTTTTCCCTCCGTAACGGAGATTTAAACAACGTGTTCTGTAGATTTAGATGATTGATATTTATGCTGAAAATTTCACCGGGATTGGTTAATTAGTTTACGAGTGACAAACGATTAAAAATGGTGTAAATTTTTAATCGTTCGTAGCCCCCACAGCAACATTATTAATTAAATTGGAGATTAAAGCGTTATTAAAATATGGTCCAATGGAGTGATATTGATGTAATCAAATACCTGGGAGGAACATTTTTCCACGGATTTCCCAAAAATATTTTAACTCGGTTGTGTTAACTTTAAACTACATCCCCCAAAACTTCCATTTGATAATCCATAAAATTAACGAAGTTGTGGCCTGCAATAGACATCTACACCAGCGGTGCCTACAGCAGGGTTTAAAACTTTTAACTCGTTTTTCGCGAAATGGTGCTTGCGTAAACGGCGATCTATATTTCTCGGGAACTGGCGGACCGATTCAGCTAGAATTTAGCTGCTAGCTCGTGACAGAGTTATCTACTAGAATTTCTTTTAAACATCGTGATTCGATTTCTAATTTGCTTTATTTGCTTTCAGAAAGAACATGATTTTGTGTTTCATAGAAAAAATCGAGAATCCATAGTCTATTACCATGCTTCTAAATTTTACGATGCAAAATTTATAGCTGAAAGTACTGCGACTTTTCGATGAAAATGTATTTTATCCTGGAAGATTATGAAAGTTTATCCAACTTTTTCTGTCCCGGATATGAAACTTCTTATTCACCGTTTCCCTATTCAATTTTCGGGCTGCTCGACGTTCGCCTTGATCAATCTCTTAACTAATAATCGATTAGACATTCAACGACTGTTCCCGTTCGATTGCATTCCCACGTGCACGCGGGACGTTTGATTAATCAGCACCTTCCGTTCGCCACATCGTTTTCTCTTCAATTTTCCTTCGACAAATCATTCTGCCAGTCATCGTTCATGCGATCCAGAGCTCCGATAAGTATTTGGTTGTTTGAATATTCCATGAATATTCCATCTGTACAGTGACTTGAATTGCAATTTGCATGTCACAACATAGAACGGTTGCGACTTTCGCAATAAACTTCAACAGTGAAAATCGACTTCTCGACATGTAATTCTTTAATCACAGTTTTTCATACATTTTTCATAATAAAAAAATAAATAAAATTAATATGTCAGTTCTCTTAATTGATATTAATTATTCTACTGTTTTAAATTTCACATATTCATTGTTGCTGTAAATGCATAAAATCCGCAGTGCAATAACGAGCTCAGTAAGAGGACGATTTCTTTGTCGCGTCGGGCTGACTTATATTGTTAGACCCTCTTACATCCGCATCGCTTCTCAAACCGGGAGGAGTAATCAGTCAACCGTAAGATACTTACGAGAACACGACACGCATAATCTCCTCGAAGAAGGTTCCTTTGTCCGTTCTCATTCGATTTCGCATTGCGCTCCTGCAGATTGCCCCGAGGACGCAAGCCCTTCCATCTCTGCCCTGTCTGCGCAAAAGAAATACGTCGATCAGACTGGTACTGGCACGTAACATGCTGCCGAAAATTATTCGATTCCGAATGGAAGAACTTCCTTGCGTACACGTGCTAACGTTAACACATAACTTACTTTTTAATTTAATTTAATATTAAACGTTTGTGATTGCCGGCTAACACAAGCCACACTTACTTCTTATCTAACAGAAGATTTTCAAGTTCTTTTTAACACTAAATCTACCGAACCTTGAGTGTAACTAGTATTGTAGGTACACGCGCGCGCGCGTTCCCTTATAAAAATGACGAGATTGATTTTATTTAGACTTTGTGCGGCTTCTATTGTAATACGTACTCTACTAAAGATATCACTGCCGGTCATTTTGTCCGGTGGCGATAGGTTTAGTGTTAATATAACAAGCCATTGAGAATTATGCTAATAGGTTTCCGACGAGTGCTAACTGGAGAATATACAAAGTTGCTCCGCAAATACACCTTCAGACTAAGTGTTAGTTTTCGTTCAAGGTCACGTGAAGGTGATGGTGTTGCAGGTCGTGAACTCGTCTGGATAAAAAGAAAACTTGGAAAAGTAGACCTTGAAAGATAAAAATGTGACACAAAATTCGTCGCCCTGAATTAAACAAATTTGCTCTAGGACTGTTGGGGACTGAGAATCTTCAAAATCAGTTACGCCACTGTGATTCCCGGCCCGTCAATAGTCTGATAGCGTCTCGCGGGAGTAACGAAGATATTGAAGAGTGCAAGATAAACGAAACGGCCCGTGCAATCTAAATTGGCTGGAGCGTGGCTCGGAGGTAAACGTCAGAATGTAACAGTGCAAAGAAAAATGATCGAGGCGCGATAAGGTGACGGGTAGTTTCAATCCCTTAGCGGAAACGCAGACAGCTAAAATATTACAGAAAAGCACGCGTCGAGTAGTTTTCTAAACAGCAGGCCCGTGCGCGCGGGGCGTTTCATCAAAATCGGCGTGTCACGGTCGGGCGATGTTCCCCACGAGACCGACTGCGATCGTTTATCACCATCGTGCTCGTTATCTTCGTCAGGTTGTCCGTGAGGCGGTGGTCTATTCATTAAGTTTGCGATAATACCGTCGAGCGTTGATACCGGTGAGTACGAAGCGGTTCGGTGTAAACCGGCGAAGGTTTACAGGGATCCTCTCCGCCCTTTCCAGCTAACCCCGCCCCCAACCCTCGCCGCTCACCTCCGAAGCAAACACTGGCAATTATAGAGTACTATGCTTTGCTATTAGGATCGGAATAATGCAGTTGCCGTGTTTCATCGCGGCCCCCGGAAATCCACGACGCAATCTTGAAATCGTGTTAAGACCGGGCACAGGAGGAAACACGTTTATGGATGACATCCATCTTCTTCGGACTCTTTGCTAAATGATTTCTGCTCTTGTCAGCACAGCAAGTCTGCTCTTGGTAGTGCCGTGTGCTGGTGAGAAATTGCATCGACGTGTAACTTGCTAATTTTAATGCAATGTAGTTTTTTTTTTAATATTTGACTTATATCTCCTCCATGGGGCAGGGGTTATCTAGGGGATGAAAAATATATCCTCTCAAAATATTTCGGAAACTATCCGATCTAGAAAACGATATTTATATGATATATTATAACGATAATTATATGAAATATAGCTCTCGCAAACTTTGTTGTAATTTATATTTGTTTTTAACTAAAAAATAAAACTTAAATAAATAATGAAAGAACCAAGTACATATTTTTATATGTACCGTATTTATATTACACGTTTCATTTAGATTTCCCGACAAAAGAGTGCAAAGGGTTAATCGGTGATCGGTTGGTTAAACAGGGGAACCTCGATTAACCTGGGTTCGATTATATTAATCGAGGTCGTACTGTAATACACAGCTCGCAAAAAACTATACGGTTTCTTTCATCTCTGTCTCCTGTAACTTCTGTTCTCGCCAAAACGGTGACACTCTTGTTTGTCTATACGCCCTCTCTGTCTCACTCTATGCTGTTCTTTATCTACCTTTACCAGCTGATGGTCCCCGTCTTTACTGTTTACCTCCTCGTGCTCTCTTTTCCTTCCTGCTTCCAGGTTCCTTTTCGGGCATTACACGGTTTAACCCGACTCTGTCTGGTTAGCCTCAGCTATTCTACTTACACCATCTCGTTCTTTCTTGCGGTCGATAACCTTTCCCTTCACTACTCGAAAAGAGACACCTGCCCTTTATCCTGTCCGCTTGTCAAGTCGTGCCTTACAACCAGCCAAACGTCTGTCTAGAGAACAAAACTGACCCTGAGGATGAAGTGTTCGAGCAAAAGGAACGTATACTTTGTGTATTCAGCTTTTTCATTGTACAGTCCTATTCGTTCAATATCTTTTGACCTGCCAAAATGGCCGAAACCAAATTTTTTATTGTACGTCCACTGAGATTGTGAATTTATGGAATTTTTTACATAGGAATTTCAATAAATTTATTACTTTGGATATGTACTAACAAAAAAAATCGCTAAAAGTCTGGATCAATACATTCTTGTTATTTTGGTACAATAATGTGAATTATTCACTTTTAGTGCCTCGTGAAGCTCAGAATAAGAGTGAAATGAATTTCGTCATCTAAAAGACGAAGAAGAAGAAGAGAATAGAAATGTTATCTATGCTTGTTAACACGGATGTCTTATTCTATTCTACAAGTTTGTAAGTGTCACAAATGTATGAAGACTCGTGTATTCTGCAATGCATTCTGTGTTGCGCAAGCAATTTCCGCGCCGTGTTCTATGTTACCTCTGTGTTAAGGCGATATTCCCATTCGTAGAATACATAACACCTTGGAAATGTCTTCCGAAAATTTTATGCTTGGATTCATTGAAACGACGAAGTTATGACTAGACTGCAGATTTTATGCATTTACGACACAAACGAGCAGATCAAATACAGTGGAAATGTTTACGGCATTCAAGAAACTGTTGCATTATATCCAACTCGAAAGAAATTTCATATATACAACATTATATACGAAACTATTCATTATAATCTAAATTAGTATTACAGCACACACATAACAAATTTTCAATCTAAACAAAGATAATTAGTCAAGGTAATTATTAAAAATGTTTTAACGAATGGCGAACCAGACGTTTATAGAATATTTTTACATAATTCCAGTAGCCATCTTAATAAATCATCTACATCACTTTTAATTTACATTTTTATTACACAAACTTGCGCGTGACTCTACAGTATCCTGCTACGTCTAGAAACTTCTTCAACGATCCTATCAGCGCCATGTCTGTTTCCCTTGACGTCGTGCCACCCTTGAAAATTACCACGATCCTGATCTATAATCCGCAGAAATCCTCAGTCGTGAGATGTCTTGCGTAAGCGTCACGTGTCGCGGACCGTAAAGTCTGCCATTAAAATGGAAGCAATCGATGTCGCATCTCACGGATCCCAGGTCAAAAGTTAAAGCAGTTTGCAAGTGCTCCTGCATATAGTCAAGAAGCGGTCGACGGAACAATGGGAGTCTATTAACACGGAGAAATAACTACGTTCTGCGTGGAATCGTGGCGAAGCGCGGATTTACTACAATGTCTCGTTTGACACTCAGGGAAAAATTAAGTGGGTACCCCTTAAAAACTACTCCAAACTTTTCCAAATTTGAATTTTTTTTTGAGATTCTAGAAAGATTTGTTTACTAAATACTGTACCAAAAGATTAATTAAACTTGGTCGAAATTGCAGGGAAAAGAGTAATGGATTCGGATAATCGAGGTTAAAGTTTCTTGAGAAAATCATTGGAAGAAGGTTTTGCTCTTGGTTTAGTCTCACCATTTTAATTTTTCATTTGTCTTTACAGTTTCCAGAGCTTGCGCAAACAGAATCAAAAGCGGCCAATAGACGAAGCGCAAATCTTGACAATGGGGCGAACAAGTAGAGCGAGAGGTGGAAAATAGGATATTTCGACGGAGACCGCAACGCGTGCAATTTTAACGAGTCGAAGCGCCGGAAGCGCATTAAGATTCATTTCGAGCGTCGTGGAAAGTAAATACGGGCCGGCCCGTAAATATAAAGGTGAGTCTTGACTGTCGTTTATTGGCGGCCGTGCGAAGTACAATAGAACAATTTCAGAAACGGTTACAGCGATATCGGGGTAATCGATGATATTTATGCAAGCAGTATGCAACGTTCGCGCGCGCACAGCGTACGCTCTGGCTCGCACGTTCGCAGAATGGGTTTTAATCGATCGATAATGCCTCCTTTCGAGTAATGCAGCCCTTCGGGCATCGACAAAAGTCTTTCTCCTTTGCCAATACTCGAGCAAGTCCTGGATTTGCTTCTCGCACGGTCTAACGTTCCCGGGTACAGGATGTTGCAAAACGTCAGATCGTTGTGGTAGTTGGATGGTAGTTATTTCAGCAGTAATACTGTTTTTGGAGGGTTGTTGTAAAATATTTTGCAGTGTGTTTGAACACATTTCATGTTATGGCATTTTCAAGAAAAAATGTGTCGTTACTTTTCCACCCAGTATATCATGCAAAGACACCATAGACAAAAGTGAGTGAAAGAATGAATTCAGGTGTTGCACGGTTTTTTTACGAAATTATAACGATTTCGATGTAGTATTTCTGAGCAATTTTACTAAATGTGATACAAAATAAAAATTGATATATTCATGTTTTAGCACCATGAATTTATTATTGGTGAATAAGAATTTCGAAAACAGTTGTTACAAAGTATTTCGTGTGGCAGTACTAAACCGGACAACAATTACTAGCTCGACGTCGTGTATAATAAATGGTTTCCTTCATAAAGAACGTATCATTCGGAGAGAGTTAATCAATCATGCTCCAATCAGATTTTAGAATCACTACTAGAATAATGGTTGCATAGAATCATTTATCTAAATAAGTTTGAACTACCAGGAATACCGCAGTAGTAATTACGATATACGAGGTAATAATGACGAAATAAATTCTTTTTAGCGGTGCTTGTATATCTTTACGGACGTGAAAGAACTTCTTCTGAATCTCATAAAGGTAAGCAAACTGTTATACTCATTTCCATGATTAATTATAATTTCATTTCAAACGTGAATGTCTGTAGTAGTGTTATGCAATGAAGTTGTATAGTATAACTCCGGCAATTTTCGCATTATGAAATGCAATTTTAATTTGAAAATTATATGAATTTGCCAACATATTTGGAAAAGTATATCGATTTTATAAATTTATGATCGTTCTTATTAGGAAGTAGCAATTAATAATTATGCACATGGTTAAATTAAAATGCGTTAATTCAGGGTTAACCTTCTCTCTCTCTCTGTGTGTGTATGTGTGTGTACTGCTATTACTGCGAATCCCATACACTTTTTGAGCAAAATGAAAGAAAAAATGTGTTTGCATAAGTGTCTGTGAAATTTGGTCGATTTTTAAAAGATAAGTATGCAATACTTTAAAAATTTGAAACATATCACAGATATTAGGTTGGCAACTAAATTCGCAACCTTTTGTTGTATTATTATAACCTCATTCAGTGACCATTCCTTTTGAACTGTATATCATTGGAAAGCTCTGAATTTTTCGATTAATTTGATATAAAATACGAAGGTTAATAAAAAGTATACTGTCAAATTACCATTGATTCAAAAATTTTGACGACGTCTCGAATGGAGTTATAGGGTTCTGAATTGACTGGTCCTGGAAGCTTCTCGTTTCGGTAGAGATTACACGGTCCCATCGAATCAGGTTCGAATACATAGTGCAGCGTCGATTATTGTCGTCGGAATTCGGCGAAGACAGGAACTTCTCACGCGGAATCTCCTGGCAACACTCGAAACAGCCCGGCGAAAGGGGCTGCTTTATCGTTAACTCGATTCGGAGCGCACAATCGCGCCCAATCCGTGAAAAGCTGTGGCCCTTTCAGCGACGGTGCGGTCGGCTCGCAGAGGAGAACGTTCGGATGAAAGCTTGACTGGGCTTTGTTTAGTCCGTCAGCTTTTCCAAGCCGGCGAAGAGCAGCCGGAACCGGTTCGAACGTTGAAAGACGAGGGGTAAAACGTTCTATCGGGCGGCGGCGTTCCGCGATCGCCTTTCGTTTCGACGAGGTCAACGTTTCTGCACCCTCGAGAGAGAGAGAGAGAGAGAGAGAGAGAGAGGGAGGAGAGGGCCTGGGGATCGACTTCGAGAGCCGGCCACTTAACCCTGCCGAGACTTCACATTCTCGTTTTCGACGATTACTCGCGGCGTGAATCGGACAAGTGGTCGGCCGAGGAGAGCCGGTACCGTCGCGTCGCGTCGACACACGACCAAGATTCGCAATCGGCGGGATGTTCGGCGTCTCCGAGAGCCCGCAACCCCTGCGACCACCCCCGAAAATCAAGAGACTCTTCGCCGGGGGAACAATGACGCCTACTCGAACTGCACTCGACAAAGACTTTCTTTCCTGGCGAGACGATACTCTCTTCCTCTCTCTTTCCATCTTCGGCTAAACTTTCCAGCTTCGGCCTCTTTGCTTGTACCAACTATCCTTCGACTGAATTTTTCTGTGTGTTTATAGCGTACAACAATCTTTAGAAACTTGTTCAATCTTTATAATTGCTGTTGTTCACGAGAGGGGATGATTTACATCTGTTTATAGGGTGTGAGAATATTTCGACTGAATTGGTAGACCTAATTAATGCAAGTATTCACGATCGGAAAATTATCCCGTGTCACGATCCACTCGAATATTCACTTTGTTGCGGATCGCGACAGCGAGCGTCTACAGGACGTGCCGAATCGCCCCTCCAGCGACTTAGGCCGTATAATTCACAAGGCCCCAGCAGACGCAGGACCCTTTACGATTTTTACGACCGCCGTTACTGGATGACTACTCCAGACACGTACGTACGACAAGACGAGACGAGTTTTCTTGACAATTTCCCGGTACACGAGAAATCCAGAGACATCAAATAATTTCAATAACTAAGAGAACATACCCATATACCTCTATCAACGTGTAAAAAATGTTTAATTTACGGTATGACTAAAGATAAATTGATTAAAGACGTGCAGAAACTCCGAGTCTGTGATCCGAAATAAAAAATACTACGAAATAAAAAACTTGGGGTCCGTGCTTTTTCTTAGATCGTGTAGTTCTACTACTTTTTTGCCCCGGTCTGAATTAAACCACTAAGCACAGTTCAAATTATATGTCGTCATTTTGAAATGAAATCGTGCGTGTCTGTTGAGAACTACAACCTCCCAGATAACAAATGACGACGCGGCATTTAGCAACTAATAAATTGCCAGAATGACCGCGATTTTTGCCAAGTTTGCCAGCAGGGAACGAGATGCAGAGGGCCCGGGACGGCAGTAGATTTCCGGACGGAAAGAACTGCATCCGCGACTATACTTCGTCCCGGTTTTTCCTCGATCCCTGCTCCATGATAAAAGCTTCGCCTTAATGCCACAATCGCTTTAATCCCCGCTCCACTGTCGCCCACGGATTGATCGGTTACTCACGTTTCCAGTAGCAGCTCCATTTTGCGATAAAGTTCCCTTCTGCTTCGACGATGATACACGTCCGAGGGATATCGCGATAGCATGCTCTCGCTGGGTAGCTCCCACGCCTGGCCTGCGGTGATCCCGACGGTGGAGAATCCCGAGGGTTTCGCGTATGTGCTTACTGTCAGGCAGTAAACCAGCTGAAGAAACAATTATCGTTTAAAGGCCGTACAAACCTCAGACACTCGAAAACTCGGATATCGATAGGCGGAAAAATTGAATTTCTTTTGATCCAACTACCCTTCGGAACCGGGGAAGTGATATCATTTAATTAAACGTTGCAGCTTCACTGAGAAGTTAAAGTTAAACAGTTCTGTAGGTAGCATTTCATACAAGAAGTAATTGCTTCTCTTCTTTGGCGTTTCCTGTTGACTCCGCTTAATGGACTACTATCGCTGCAAGTTTCCTTCTTAAACAGAAGGTTAAAAACCAACACCATCAGCTAAAAAACGTTTGTTTATCATGTATTAAGAAATCAAGACCCGAGAAGCTCCTTCGGTTTTTTCGGCTTTGCCTTGCAGTTTAATCCATTTGGAACTGAAACTAATTCATAGTTTTACGCGATAGAGATCTATAATTATTGTCAACGAAGTTGAATTAAAAATATCCGTGCGCACGGATTAAAACATATCTCTGTACACATTGTGGTATAATTGAACCCGATATACATTTCTAAATAAAATCTGGAACAGAGGAAATAAACCAAAATTGAAATGGAGCTTGATTGAAGGGTGTACCTGCTCGTCGTTCTCGGTTAACAGGTTGGAAACGTTGTCGAGTTAATTTGTACGGGTGGCGCCTCGAGAAGAAGAATCGATCACTGATCTGGCACTCGATCACGCAACGTATGAGCACGCCGTGAAAATTAATTGACGGAATCCCACCGTTTTCTGCACGCGTCCCAACGATCCATTAACGAATTTACTTCACGACGGGCGAGCGCCATTCTCGATTTTGTGACGCGCGAGCACCGACTAATTGGAAAACACAGGTATTCGGCATCGTGTGCACGCGCCCCCAATGTTCCAGGGCATTAAATAGTTAGCATCACCGAATTAACGAGGCTCGTCGCAGCGACGCCGGCTCCTTTTAACGCTTACATTTTGCATACGAGCGTTTTCAATGACGAACAAGTGCCCTGCGCGAAATGAGCCGGCTGCTTTGGGCCAGGGCCGGGCTATTAGAAATTATTAAGCCATCGTTTACAGCGTAAGTTTCGCGAAGTTCTCCTCGTGGAAAACGCCTCGGAGACGGGTCGCGCGTGCGCCGTTCGTTCTCATTTGTTTTCCCCTCGGTACAGTACCTGGCCGAAAAATTAGGGCCACTTATAATTTAACAAATTTTCATATTCTGACATTATCAAAAATGTTCCGAAGCTGTCGTGATGATTGAACCCTTCCTTAAATCAGTGTCTAATTTGTTGTAATTGTATCTTTATATAGGAATGGTTTCTTTATTATAAGACATGTTTTATTATTGTATTTGCCTGTATATATTTTCCACATTGAAAATATGAATAATTGCAAATATACGCTTGAGTCGTGTAATCGAATAGCTTTCGTCAGAGTAGCACTTACTATTTTCTTTACAGTTACAGCGAATAAATCGTCTTTATCCCCAAAAATGTCGCAGAAGAGAAAAGAAAGTTTACGTTCCCTGTATGGCATTTATTCTAATGCTTAAATATTGATTACAAACGAATCAAATTTTATTTTATCTAGAAAGAAACACGTAACATTCACCTTTGTGAGACTTTGTATAAAAAAATCTTCATGACGAGTCTGACTCGTTAAAGTACGGCAAGGGGTTAATGAAGAATTTATTTCTCTCTTTAGTGGTTTCATTCATTTGTAACAGATGTATTGATACTCTTACATTTCTTGTAATCTCTTTACTGTTTGATATTATACCCATCCATTTTTGTCACAAATTCATAAAATCCGAAGTCTAATGATCACAGCTTGTATGAAAAATCTGGCGTTAAGCGAAAAACGCGGCAAACGACCAATTAATGGACACCAATTTCTAACGAATAAACAGAGGTATCCCAGCGAATGATAATCGCACAAACGAACTTATCATAGAACCATTGAACCACTTCAAAATACAAATTGCGGACTCCACAATAGCAATTACTTACTTTGAATATGTGGGATGACGAACAAATTCCTCTAATATTCCTCCTTATAAATTGGACTTACCCATTTTTATAATAAATGCATAAAATCCGCAGTCTACTCGCGAATTTCGAAAATAGGCGAACTATTCCGTAAAGAGTGGATCATTTTCCAACTCCGCTGCGACAGGAAGTTTGTACCCGAGAGTGTTCTTGGCGGGGAGGTTAACATTATAAACAAGTTTTTTATACGTCGATTAGCAAAGCAAAATGAGGATTGACTCTGGGAAGTTCGACTCACTTGAACGTTGCTACCTTGAGGGAAGATCAGGTACTTCGCCTCGAATTGCCTTTTCGTTCGATCCATCGTTCTGTTGGTCTGGTTTGTGGAAGAGACGCGTAAGGCCCAAAGTAGACACAGAAGTTTGACGACTGGAACGCGGATCGACGGACACGCGGCCGGCATCCCGTTAAGTCCCACTGAATGGCTTCGGTCAACCGAGCCGGATTTATCTAAGCTGTTTGCTCAGGGGCAAGACGTTAAGTGACTCGAATCGGTGGATGACATAACGACAGGTAACGCTGGTTAGAGTGTTTCGCGGCGTTTAGCGAGCAGTTTTACGGCCGGATCGTTAAACTCCTGCTTCAATTAGTCGTTAAACCGCGAGCAAGTGCGAATTGCATCAGATTCTGTTCGCGGCTCGTACCGGCAGAGATACTCTTCGATATGTTGTGTGCGCCACGACATGACGACCATGATCTTCCTCGTTGGCTTCCACAGTTCACGAATGCTTCGTACAAATTAACACGCTCGCTGCTAAACTGCCGCTCGAGAAAATTAGATCGATCAAATCTATTCCAGCGATTCCTATTTCTACGAATGAGGAATTAGTGCGACAAAGTACAGTTTTCTTTCTCAAGAACAACAAACGATATTAAAAAGAAATTGATATAAAAGTTGCATTGTACTATTGTGTTTACCAAATTGGGTGAAGAAAATGTTTTTTCAATGCATTTCGCCAAAAAAATATTTAAATATGCATTTAAAAAATTTTGTTTTTACACAGTTTATTTGTTCCTCTTGAGAAAAAAGGAAATATTGAAATTTTTCAAGGGTGATTTCACCCTTTCGGTGCAAGAAGTAGCACGAAAAAGTGGGGTTGTATTAGGTATAAATTACTCCACTTGAGTGCAAAGTCTCGTAATTTTTGGAATTTATGGGTTCGATAGCATCCATTGTTAGTCCTCCACCGTGTATAGTCAGCGAGCTGATAGTCCTCACGACAATGTTCATCTCGAGAATGTTTCCGAGGACGGTTCCGTACATTTATCACGGGGTTAGGATAGGATACCACTCAGCGAAAGATTAATCTATATCAGACGCATCGTTCGCAGATCTAATTTCGCAAAAAATCGACCGGCTAGGTCGAAACTTTCATAAAATCGAGGAACCCGGAACTCCACTTAAAAGCTTGCTCGGAGACTTTAATAGAACAACACGGTTTGAAAGGCCATTAATTTTCGGCGAACTCGGGATCATGGTTTTCGGCCGTTCGATATCTGCTCGCTCGTGGAAAAAGAAAAAGAAGACGTAAAAATGGAAGAGGAGGTCTGGCGGTGTATGTACACGCGTTCCAGTGATCACGGATCATCGTCCTGTGCGAGCCAAGAAATTAGAATGATGGCATCATCGATTCCATTCCGGAGGGGTCGTGAAATTTTACGACGGACCTCGTGGACCGTCGGCCGGGCGAAAATATAATTGGAACGTTCGCCGTTGTAAAAACGGAGCGGCGGATTTTTTAGCGGAGACGATAAATTTTCGCGCTCCTGTCAACCTCTCTCCGCCCACCAAAGATTTCCCGCGGTCGTTACACCATGAATTACAGCGTGATCGTACGTGCAATCCGATCTTTAGAAGAAATACCGTATCTTTTCGGGCTTTAATACTTAATGAGATTGATTGAATACCTGAAATTGATACTGGCCAGCTTTTTTTTTACCTTGTGTTGTTAATCTATAGAATAACAACTAGACTACGGATTTTGTGTGTTTATGGAAAAAATGAATAGGTCAAATACAAAACTGAACATACATTGCGTGAATTTAATTATGGAAAAATTCAGCAGGGAGAAAATTTTTTATTTCGAGTCATATTATTTCCAACCTATTATTTATAATCTAGATAAGAGAACAAATTAATTTCTTTGTATCTTCTATTTGTTGGTGGATGCAGATAACTTTAATTTTGTACAAAACTGAGTGGAAAGTAAATTACTTTCCATTTTTCTACTGTTTGTTGGAATCGAGGTAGGAATATTGTCATTTGCATAAAGATCCACGGTTCTAGATATGCAATCTCTTACCCGGCATTCAGTGAAATCGTGAAAATCCGATTTTGAAGCGTTCCTATGAAATTAGGTGCCAGTTATTTCGGCTGGCCGGTAGTTTCAGAGTTGATGCCTCTTTTATATACAATTCCGCGTCCACTTTGCGCGGTGGGCATTTCTGTTATCGCGGAGCGACGGATTTTTAACGGCTTGGTCAAACTCTCCGTCGAATGAAGTTCATCGGACCATGCGTGAATGTATTAATAAAACGTTGCTTGTGTGTTTAGCGCGGGCACACTCGCCGGTTAAATATTGGACATTTAAATAACGACGTGGAGATTTTTTCTACCTTTTCTCTTCTACCGGAGTTCTCGTTTACAAAAAGACTCGGGAACCACGACACTCGACCGGGCTGTTCCGCTACACCGGAATGAATCATAAATCCCTGGCACTCGGTCAGCCGTTTTGTTAATGTAAAATGAATTACACACGACGAATGCCCGGTTCTCCGCTGGATGGAATTTAACCACCGAAAAACCTCGAAATCTGTGAAATTCTAATCGAAAAACGTTCAGCAACTTTAATATTATCTCGAACATTTCCGCTATTTGTAATAATACGAAAAAATTATGTATTGTGTCGCAAACATTTTTTATTTGAGTGAGGGCATTTCCAGAGTTTCGAGGTCACCTTGATTTATTACAGGTTAGTATTGCGAATCGATGGAGTATGAAATGTTACATAAAAATGCATTGAGCTTCATACGTCCTAAACGTCTTATCGAAATCATTTTCAGCTTTGAAATATACTTTGGTTCTAAGGAAAACGAATATCCCCCCAAAAAATAGTAGAACTACACGATCTAAGAAACAGCACGGACTCGAGGGTTTTTCTTAGATCGAGGATTTATTGTATGTACATGTACTGGATAGTAGATGCTCGAACTGAATGCGGTAAACTTGAATACGGTAAATATATGAAATATATATCAATTTTCTTTTATTCATAGACAACATACGAGGTATACTACCAGTCGATAAAGTTGATTATTTTAAACACATCGATAGGAAACATACAATTGCATAAAAGGGCGACGATTACGAGTAGACTGCAGATTTTATGCATTTATGACAGAAATAAATGGATAAAATGTTTACAATGGAGCGATTACAATAATTTTAGAACATATATGTAATCTCCGACTTATTAAAATTAATAAAGAGAAACACTTTTTGCGGTTTTTGAGAATGCGGCACGGGTTCCTGTCGTCCGATCGCTTCAGAATGTTGCGCAAACCATCTCCTCACCGAGTCCCACGATTTAGGGGAGTAAGGCCAGAAAAAATCGAAAGGACCATCCTAGTGTACAACATGCATCGAAAGTGGAAAGTCTAAATTCGGCTTTAGACCGCGGTGCACAGCGCGGAATAAAGATGAACGGTGAACATTTCTCATTGGTGAAACTCGCAGGCCGCATACATTTCGCGTGGCCCGTGTTTGCGTATTCGCTGTAACGAATGTATCCGCACGGTGATCCACGCAACTTGGCAACGATCGGCCGTGTTCCGCTGGACCAGAAGATTATGCGGGGACGCAGCCGGGGTCCAGGTTGAAAAATCACCAAAGTTCGGGCGAGTGGCCAGGAAAACTTGAGCCGGTGTTTCCCCGGGCAAGCGGCGGCTCCTGGGCGAAACCCGGTCGACGTTGCACACGCATACGAACGCATCGACTTCCGGTGGAAATGCGCGAATGTCTCCGGCCTCAGAAATCCACGGAATAAATGGAGTGCCGGCAGCTCGGATAGAATCGCTCGCAATTTTCGGTTGCTCGATACGCGTCGTCGTAAGCTCGGTCCTTTTCACGCTCGAAAGCTCCACCGTTGTTCGGCAACCTGCGACAGAGTGACAAGAGGTTAAAGACTGAAACTGTTGTAAACATTACTGGGAATAACTACTATACAGAGTGTAAGAACATGATCACTTCAAGGGCTGATCGTATAGGGTGTTGCAAAGTGTATGTCGCGATCACTCTGCGTGAAAAAATCTAAAGTAGAAAATGCCCAAAGCAGAAATTATCCACACTAGAAAAAGACTGGGAAATGTCTACAATAGTAAATGTCAAAAAACAGTTTCAAACAACGGTTTCTTCAGTTTAAGCACTTTGATCTTTTACGTAACAGTTTTAAACAATTATTTTCGGCACCGTTTTTAGTTTAACGACAAGTCCTCCCAATTCTCGAACCAACAGAAACAGCCGAACGAACTGACACAAAAAATATGTACGTTATAAAATTTTTAATTCCGTCATTCCAACGAAGTTGGAGGCGTTATATAACGCAACACAGTCCGCTGATGAACAGAGCTTCAACGACACACTAGTCAAAAAGTTGTAAAATTACGATGTTTCGGCTAATTGTAATATTGCGTGAAGTTTATTTCTCATCTCCCACATTCAGAGTTGTTTTTATCCCGCTGATACAATTCAGGGTGGATACAATGGACACCTTGTATCAAATATTTGCTTAAAAAAAAACTACATCACGTGCAAACGTCGAGTGTTGGGGGTCAGGATGAATCTACAAATTTTTCTGGTAAATGTTTGTACTTTTCAATATAAATATCATAAAAATAGGCGTGATTGGGTGCTGTTCTCCGCTGCAGAATATTGCTGTCGACGAACATCGGTGTCTGGTTCCGGTGAATTTTTGACTGTCGAAACGACGCGCGTGAAACTTGTGATTTCGGTGTGACCCGAAAATGGGAAGCCGGAAATACGCGGATTGGGGTATCGCTTCGTCAAACGATGCGAATTCGTTTCGAGATTCAAGGGTAGCTTCGATATCTCTCTGCCGTTGGCTCGAACGGGCCGCTGCGGGCGGATTTCTTCTCCCCTGAAACGAGGGCCGCCTTTTACCTTCTAAAATTCAACGGCGTAGCACTTCGAGCCGTTTAACAATTCATTGGAACAACAAGCGAATGTTCGACGCAAGCGGCGACTTGAATGATTCATTTGGGACAGCTCGATCGGTTAACCCCGGGCGCAGTCAGTTGGTTACACGGGCCTGTCACTAATAATTTAATTGTTTCGCTTGATTAATTCCCTCGATTCATCGTCCCCCTCTAATTGCCTAGTTGTTCGCATTAGTTAACATATTGTCTGTTGCGGCGCGCGTTCCGCTGAATGCACACCGGAGACCAAGATACGGAAAAAGTTAGCGCGAGGGCAGTCGGACCTGAATTAATTAATTTCTTTAGTACGATACTATGCAATTTAAATTAACTTTGAGCGATATATTTTTCTGCGGGGTTGAGTTATGTAGGAGACACGAAAGTCACTTCACTTTAATTGGAAGAAATTGAAAGTCTCATCTTGCTTCAATCATTTTAATTATAAAAACGACCTAACGTGACCTAATCACAAGATGCGAGTTTCATGCATCATTTAAACTCCGTGCCGTTAGAATTCAAGAAGTACTTTCTCTCCCTTTCCTCGAATGCAGATGACCTCATATGCAGATGGTTGCACTCGTCTCTACAGAGGCCATCGTATAGGGGAGGAAAAAAATATGCCGTTACATTGAAAAAGAGCAGGGCGATCTTCATATCTCCTAAGCGACCACACCCACAAAGAAAATGTTCTCATCATATAATGGTTCTCCGCAAACAATACATTTCTTGTTTGGAAAAATCTAGTACATCTTGGATTACATACACTTGCGTCAGACATAAAATGTACTGATAAGGCTCAAATGGTACTTTTCGATTTTGATGACTTTCCATGTAATATCTGGGTTGGACTACACTATAGCTTGGTGACGTCACTCAGGTTCTGACTGTAGCATTTCCCCCACTACTATCCCAACGTAGATCGTATATACTTGCAGATCCGGCTTCAGGTAACTACCTCCAAGCCAAGAATAAATCATCTAAGAGATGACGTACTCTTGACGAGCGCGTTTTTCAGTGAATAAATAGTGGTGTACTCACGTGAAAATCGCGTGCAGCAGTTCTTGCACGAGGGTCCGTTTCCCGTTGTCCGCAGGGTCTCTTTGGGCCGCCTCGCAGAGCGCCTTCATCACGCAGGCTCTGCCATCGATGCCGGTGCTGTCGATAAAGTTTAATTTAAAACAGTTCCCCCGGCCCGTAAACTTTGATGACGGGACGCGGCTTAAGCGAGCTTCCCGCGGTCGAAACAATTACCGGCGACTCGAGCAGCATTCCCGGGCGCAATCGCGTTTAACTTTAACTACGCCGGTCGGATGATGCGTATAACACGTTGTTGTTCGCCGGGCTGCTTCCGGCCCGGAAACTTTCGGTAAGAAGCCCCGGCCAGTGGACCAAAGAGAGACGGGAAAGACAGCAAGAATGAGAGAGTGGTTGAGAGAGAGAGAGGGAGAAGTAGAGGCACAGGGATTCGAAACGACGGTCCCTGGACGACTACGATGTTGGAGATCGCTCGGTTTCCTGTCGGTGGACGCGTCTACCGTGAAAATAGAGCGCGAAGAGTGTTCTCTGTCGGTGGCGGGCTTTCCGAGAGAGCAGCGCGCCGAAGAATGCCAATCGAGGGTTTCCAGCCGCGCCAGGATTGTTAATTAAATTCCTCCGCGGACGATTATGTCCGGAAAAATCCGGGTCTGTCCGTGGTGTCGTTAACCAGCGACACTCTGTTGAATCAAGTGCTCCCTCTCGTCAACGGGAATTCCTTCTTTTTTTTTTTCGATACTCGACCATGCCGATGCTCTGTTTACTTTTAACGCCGAACCGTTACCGGCCACTAAACACTGACTGACGCGCGTTGCTCTAGACAGCTCCTTTTTGTTTTATTAGACTAGTTATTATTAGACAGTGGATTTTATGCATTTACGAAAAAACGGCAAACAGATTACAAGACTTTAAAGATATATCTATATATTATTTTCATTGGAATAATAAAAGGTTCAAGCAATTTGTATTCCGCATAAACTTCCCCAAGAAAAGGGGAACTTCATAACTTCAATAGTTATTAAATGTGCAAAGTGAACTTCATTACCTTTTATATGTCGTTTATGGTAGGAAATGTTTCGGTTATGGTTAAGGAAATTGTTTCTATCGATCAGTCAATTTTGTGAGAAACAAAAGCTTTCTATTAACGTCATACTTTCATGATTGTCGATATTTTATATAAACATTTTTTGTCACATCGTAATAGCTGCGATTAGGATCAGTTCAATCATCTACGACACATGATTTTTACGTGACATTGGGTACGAACGATTCAAGAATTTTTAGGGATAAATGGTATTTATGTCGATAATTAAGCTGCTGCAATTTTCTAAAAATTGTGGACGTCAATCTACTCCGGCCCACTTCACAGGATGAAGCTGTTATTTACATTACCCTTTAAAAGTTGCTTTTTTAAAACGCTTTCGTAGTAAAAAGCTGACGGAAACCTGGAGATGGATATTCCCCGGAAATTTTACAGATTAAAACTTTTTTACTACTCGTATCACCTAACTTATAGCGATGTTTTACCGTGAAATTTCGATAACTTTTTGCTATTGGACTTTCGTTGGCGCTCGCATTAATGTTTCAACAAGATCCACAGTTTTTTCTGACGAAACATTACGCTGGAACTGGTCAGAAGTGATCGAGCCCTTAGGACGAGGCACCTAACTTGATCAGCTCGAATATCGTCTAAATTATGCTTGGACAAAAAAATGTTTCTACTTCATCATACATATACAGGGTGTTCGACTACAGGTAGGAGAAAATTTAAGGATGTGGGTCTCCACGACAATATAAAGAATGAAGAAATTGCGATTTCTGCTTCCTCTTTTTCTTATCAACAATTCAAAATATCCCTGAAACGCGGCAATCCGACCAACAGATGTGTACACGTTATGTACGTGAGGCGCGCGCGACAGTCATGTATCAAGTAACAAATCTGTAACGTACACCACTGTCGATCGGGTTGCAGCACTTTACGGGGATCTTAAATTGTTAGTAACTAAAAAGCAATTTTTTAATTCTTCCTTTTCATCTTGTATTGTCATGGAGAACAACCCCTTAATTTTTCTCCCGCTTGTAGTCGGACAGACTGTATTTGACGCGTCTACCTGAATAATTTCAACCCCTCTGTAGCTCATTTCAAATTTCCACAAACGCCACAATGCGCGGCGCCGAGATCATGTTAGGTGAGTTACGAAGTAGTTGCGTGTTTATTGAATATCCTCCGTTTTCGTATGGGTAATACCTAATTCGATTCGTGGCCGGAAATATGAATCGCGGCGAGGGTTCTCAAGTAAGAGGATAACTTTGCACAAGGTGATTCCGGGGAAGAGGGCGAGAATGCATTCTCCCGTTGAAAAATGGTGAAGGTATTATAGTTCGGTGCGCGGAATTAGATTTCCATTCGTCGGTGCCGGCATACTTGCAATTACCCTCAGAATCCGACATTGCTCCCGTCAGGGGAAGGGGGTGCGTGCTCCGTTCGTATAATATTTCCTGTCGCGTCACCCGGTATAACGCGGCGGAATCGAACCCGGCGTCTTCCTGTTTCGTTATTCTCACACGTTTCGCATGAAAATTCCTGTGCCTGACCCGCATTTGCATGTGCCGGCGAGGATGGGGGGCAGAAAGGGGTCCATTTGCATGTTACACCACGCCTCGGAACCGAATGAAAGCGAGCTTTCGCGGCGCCGAGAGAGGAGAGGGGGCGAGATCCGGCGAAAACAAAAAGCGCTGGTAACCGGGAACAATGGAAGAAAAGAAATTGAAATTCTTGCGTCTTCTTTGCGGTTTGACACTCCATTTCCTACGTAATTTGCGACCCGCGAATAAGGAAAACACGCCCGCGAAAGGTCGCCGGTAATACTTCGTTTCAAGTTCACTCGACGGCCGTCTCAACGGCAGGACGCGGTTGGACGCGATTCGAAACTACTGTGTTCTCATTCATAAGAAAAGTGACGTAAGGGAAAAAGAATTCTTTTATTGTATATCGCCAACTTAGAAATGTAAAATAATTTGTTGTTATTTAGAGACCGGGTTATGTATCATGTATATCAGTTATAAAGTATATTACAATTTATATATTTGTTATTATACTTTTTTTTTGGAAATGTATTTTTAGTTGTGTCACTTTTCTTATGCCTTTATGCCAAAAATGGATACGTCAAATACACAACTCGAGATACATTAAAAGAGTTTAGAATACTGTCATATTATTTTCAACTTCAAGGTCATTAAAAGAGAAGTTTTTTGTATAAAAATTTTGTATGAAAATTACTGCGAAATTATTTTTTGTCACGTGTCTCCAAACTTGATCTTCCCGAAAATGACGTGTAAGCTTTTGTGTTATTGTATTAATTTACTGATTGAACTCCCGCTCTACTTTGTAGATGTTTCATAGAAAATTGCCTTCGTTATTACATGCTGTGTTATTATACACGGAAATAGTTTCGCTTTTGTGAGCTTAAATCCTCACCGGCAAAATAAACTGCATGTCCTAGTTTCAGTCCTTGTATCAGGTGTTAAAGTAAAGTTTCGGGTGCACCACACCCTGCCGCGGTGTTATGTAAACTACATACTTACAGTGGTATCAAGTTGGATAAAAACGTCCTCTTATTTCTCTTTAAGGTGCAAGACCTTCTTATTAAGAAAAAGGCCAAAAACTTTTTGAGAGAAGGAATAACGGAAATGTGCTTGCAAGCGGCCAGAAAATTCTTGAACGTAACAGTTCAATTAACTTTAATTTATCCAATTGAAATTCAGCATTTACCCACTGTAAAAAATGCGGGGAGACTTTTCTACCAACCTGATATAGCGATTCAAGTAGTAGAGGTCAATGGTATGCGAGACACGTGAACCTGTTTTGGTAACTTTCGATTCTCTTCTCAATTTAATCAGAGTTGGGCAAAAATTAACTTCATCAATCGATTGAATCAATCGTCGATTTTTCGTTGATATCTTTTTTTAATCGTACACATTAATCAATCAATCATGATTAAAATTTTAATCGATTAATGCCCAGCTCTGAATTCAATTAATAATTCTTGTATAACTTATTTAGGTCTGCAAAAGGCATATTTTAAATGGTGTTTAAAAAGTTGAAAATTGTGACCGTAACTTTTTTCTTCTAAATTCCGCGAAATAATCATTGTGAACGACTCAAAAGAAAATTCAAGTTGTTTGGTCAAACTTTGAAAAGGATATTAATTTGTTAAATATAGTGTCCACCTAATTTGAAGACTTTGAAAGGTCTGTGTCCTTTTCAGTTGATCTGAATGGGATGTCAGAAAATTTCGGAATGATTTCCACGTATTTTATAGAGACGGTCTACTGCGCGACGATGGGATAAGATTGCAGCGGGAGTATTTGCGGGGAACTGATTCACTTACGACTGCAGCAGAGCTTCTATTTTCGGGTATAGGACGCTCCTGCTCTTGCGATGAAGCAATTCCGATATTTTGTTGTCGACTTTGCTCGGCAGCTCCCAGGCCAAAGCGACCGTGGTGCCCATCACCACGTCGTTCTCTCTAGCGTACGTTCCGACCGTCAGGCAAAACACCAGCTGGCATGGACAGAAAACGTTCGATACATTCCTGTTCGATCAATCGTGTCGAATAAAATGTACATTTGATTCCGTTCCGAGCTATCGCTACCGAACGAGAGGCTGTCGTCGTGTTCGATCGTCAAATTAATCGCGGGACAGAGACGCGGAAGCAATAAGTCGGTTGGATTAACATGCATGGCTCGTTTTATTAAACACAGTGTCTGCCGCGCTTAATGCGATCACCAGAGTGCGGATATTTATGCGCAAATGAAAATGTTCTACCTCGATTCCAACGAACTGGCTCGACATGGAAATTCATTCTCTTCTTTAATCATTTTAATGTGCTGAAATTACCCCATTGCCACTACCATAGAAAAAAGACGGAGTTTGTATTTATCATATGCCAACAACGAAATCGATTTTTAATTTTATTTCAACAATAGAATTTACAGTAAATGTACAATAAAAAATGTGTACTCCAATTGAAAAATTCGAAGTTGATCCTCATGGGCCTTTTCAAGGTCAGCTCAAGGTCAACTCAATTTCTAATTCTAATACGTTTTTTCCTAGGGGTGTGAGAGCCGAGCCCGTAATCACACCCCTGATTTAATGAGTATAAAATATAAGACGGAGAGTTAACAAAGAAAAAGAAAATGGAGCCGCGAAAATAATTGGGAAAGAGGCTGTTACCTGCAGGTTGCTGCCCTCCGGGAAAATCAAGTACCTCTTTGGTCGGGATAGTGTCCTCGGCGGCGTGTCGATCGGATTCTCGCTCGCGTAGATCATCAGGAAATCGAAGCACGCGAGAACCAGGGACAGAAGTCGAACGTCTGGCATCCCTTCGCCAAGGACTTTCCGATCTCATACGTTCGCGTGTACCTGTGTCACGATCTGTTCCGCGAACGCCTCGGAAGAGAGAGAGAGAGAGAGCGTTCTGGCGGTAGAAATGACTCCGGACACGTTTGATTTCGTCGCCGGGAAATGTCACCGGATCGGACGATGAATCAAGAGTGATTCGAACACCGCTGGAATGCGTTACACACTAAACCACAAGTCCCATGAACGATGTATGAGGAATAGTTCGAGGGCTGAGGTAACGGGAACGAGTCGCGTTGTTCCGTGGCTCTAATCGTCAGCCAGACGACGATCTCGATAATTTCTTTGACAAACAAAACAGTCGCCGATCCTGTCCGTCTCTCGTGGTCGTGCTGGTCGAGACGACTGTACGCACGGTCGAGGGACTGTACCGCTTTCTTAATAGGGAATATACATTGTTATTATGACATACTCACTCTCTGCGAATTCTTATACAAAAGAAAAATTGTCTGTTATCTATAGTCAGCGAATTTTATGCATTTATGACGAAAGTGAGAAGGCGTAATTTAAAACAGTAAAAACTTTAGAAGAATTTAAAAATACCATTATATACATTATTGTCATTCCATTACATATATTAAGAAAGAAAATAAATTTTTATTTCACCTCAGTTTGTTGCAAATCCGGTAAAAAAATGTTATTTTGCATAAAGATCTGCTGTCTAGTTATCTATTATTTAGAATAACTATTAAACCATATACTTTATAAAATTTTAAAACATGGAATTTAATTGGTTTTAAAAAGTACTTTCCATACAGTTAGTGTTTTCCAAGATCATTTCAAGGTCACCTCGATTTTTCAAAATTGCAACCAAGAGAAAAGACCATCGTTGACACTTTCAAACTTTTTAAAATTATGTTATTCTTCTTAATGGTTTTTTTTTTTTAATCAAATGGTTAAATTCTCTATTTCTTTTAACCTCAAATCGCCTTTTTTTTTGCTTGACTCATTAGTAGTACACAGATTACAGCCCTGAAGTTTCAGGCAGAAAGTCGAACTATGTAGATGTAGTTCATGAAACAGCAGTGCATTGTCTGCAAACTTTAGACGCGTATTTCTCGAAACCGCTTATTTGAGATCGACTTGCGCGAAAAAACTATTCGATGAATGGAAATGTTCCGATACATACAGGTAAACAAAGGTTAACTGTCGTTGATGAACTCCAAACATTTATATTAAAATAAAGGAAATGAAAGTTGTAGGTTTAATCTGTATAAGACAGATTCATACAGCAAGAGATTAATTTGATGAAGAAGTCTCTCACTCTGTCATGCCATACCACTCGTAGTTTCATAATCTTTTTCATCATTAAAAATCCGCGTAGTTAAAAGGTGAATGAATGATCCGAGATAAACCAGTGTCAGCGCGTTGAATGGTTCTAGGGTTCCGTTCAACTCGTGCATGACTCTTCGATAGCATAAATAGCCCTTTAACAGGATTATTGGAGAGTTTAAGGCTTCCGGCGGGCGGCCCGAAGTCTAGGAAAGCGGAAGGTTGTATCGGTGATTTGCATAGGTACGGCCTCCTTCTTGGAAACGAGCCCTAATGCCCTAAAATCGATGAACTTTTCCGTAGAAATGATTCTGAATGCCGCAGTGATTGTCCGAGCAGCAGAGCGGCAGAGCGGACGCCCACTTTGGTGATTAGCCAAAATTCCCCTGACGTATTTGTGTGTTTGCATGCGTCCGCGCTCCACCGCAGCGTTTAACAATTTAGCGAAGAAAGAATCGGCCAAGCGATAAAGTATTTAATAGCGAGACAGAAAAATTGGCCACCGGCTAGACCGTTTGTCCCCTTTTATGTCGCGCGTTCGCCCGACGGTCAATCCAGATCGTCTGTCCTGACTTCGCCATGTACATGTCTGATGCCATTAATTAGTCACACAGATCGTGCCCAAACGCGCGATCCCAAGGAGAGGACAAAGCGTTATGCATCACAATCCGACAATCTTTTATTCAATCAAGTCCAGCCAATCATCGTCTTAGACAACTCCCGGTTTCCAGGCCACCGCGCCGCACAGTGGGGTGAACTAGTTATTCAGGAGTGCAAGCGTCTGGGTGTTAATAATAATGAACAAATTTTTATTACACGCGTGAGCCATACATATTAACAGATATTACATATAGTTCTAAGATTGTTTTTATGTAAAAAATAAGACTCTGTGATCTTGACTAAATTAAATTCGTACAGACTTAATAAGAGACCACCATCCACGGATTGTACCAGATACTGGGACATCCTGTAGACATAATTCACGCATGAGAAAAGTGACTCAACTCAAAATATATTTCTAAAAGAAAGTATAATAACAAACATATCAATTGTGGTGTAATTCATAACAAACGTACATGACAATTAACCCAGTATCTAAATAATAACAAATTATTTTACATTTCTAAGTTGGTGATATACAATTAAAAAAATTATTGTATTGTATAATTTCCTTTTTTTTGACTTGTCACTTTTCTTTTGAATGAATGTGACATATGAAACTTTAAAGTTGATTTTCAAGAGATCGGTTAATTTGCGACCTATGGGTTCCTTGGAGACAGTGTAGGGCAAATTTTATTTTAAATAATAAATAATTAAATAGTGAATAAACCCGTGTGTTTTAATAAATAACTAAACTTTCTATTTAAATAAAAGTAATTTAAATAATTCCAAAAGTGATCTATATAATATTTCTTATTTGCACAAATAAAAGATTATTTATAATTTGGATTGAGGTGGAAATCAAATAAATAGTTTTTGGTCTTCTCTTATTTCTTGTATTTTGTATACACAATGGATACGTGCGCGTTTTTTATCTGCTATATTTTATCAATACAAATAATAATTAAAATTCTATTTGTAAATAACAATTTACTTTATTATTTTAAATAATTCATTTAGATTCTTGCTCAAATAATAAATAATTATTTTTGCTTTTTATTTGAATATCCAAATGACAAATAACTTGTTATTTAATCTCTCCACAGACCCAGAGATGTAGCATCACGCTACGATGACCACGGCAGATATTTTGTATACACTCCGTTGCGAGGAGTCGGATCGCATAATAGGAGCTGGGTAAATCGGACATTCCAAAGACGCTGGTTCGGATAAATGAAATCCCATTGTACTTTTCAATACGCTTCGACTCTTCCGTAATTGTTCGATTACCGAATGACTTGAAAGAATTGCATACGCGCTATGAATGCGGTATGAAAACTCGCCGTTGCGAAGGGGTTTGAACATAGCTCGACATTAAATCTGACCAAAAAGTGGTCGGTGTTGTGCCGTGTTGCGAAATGCATGGCATCCTTTAACCGTCGTTCGCGCTCGCCAGGACAGGTTGATCTAACTGTTCCCGGGAATCTCGTTCCTCGAAAGGGTCGCGCGGCACGGAATACGGGTCACGAATGAAACTGCAAAATAAATGAACGTCCGCGGGACGAGCGGGGGGCGCGGCAGCAGTGGCGAAACCGTACTGGACAAACGTAACGTAACGCGGCCGACAGCCTTCCTCATTGTACATTTAAATGCGCGCTTATATTAATTCATACTGTCTTCGCCCGGGTAGAACGTAACCGTTCCGGGAAAAATCGGGCCGGGATAGAGACGACGCGAAAAAAACCGCGGGAGAAGACAGAGACGCAGGAGAAGAGAGCGGGGATGGAGCTCTTTTTCACCGGGCGACACTTATTTCCTCATTTCGCAGCCCATAGCGGTGGAACGAGCGTCTGTTAATTGCATATGGGAGTTGCGCGCGGATGCTCGCGTTGTCCCCACCTGCACACGCTGTCTGGCAAGAAAACCGCGGAACATTCTAAATTAATGCTTTTCGTTAACGCGTAGCCGCCGTGGATGCAATTATAACCGTTCTGTCGTGGAATGTGACCAGGGTGTCGTCCGTGTTGCTGGGAAATCCGGAGGATAACGCGCAAGCGCGACGCCAACCATTTCGCTCATGCCAGCTGTCCACCCGACCGGGCTTATTCCAGACGAGGCGTGGACGCAAAATGCCCTGTGGGGCACGAGGCCGGCTCCACCGATATATTCAGAGCAACCAAGCCGCGCCCAGAAGTCTACGCGGAGAATGCTATAGAATGCTATAGTGACAAAATGATAGCAATTCAGATTTACGTGTTTACAATTTATTTTCACGTTGCAACTGAAATACGCATGCACTATTTCAGGATTTGTTTAATAACATATAGTACAGGGTTGGTCACCACATATTACCAGAGTTGGGCATTAGTCGATTAAAATTTTAATCATGATTGATTAATGTGTACGATTAAAAAAAGAAATCATCGGAAAATCGAAGATTGATTCAATCGATTGATGAAGTTAATCGTCAATCGTTGATTAAAAAAGGAAATCATTATCATCAGGGGCTCAATGCGGATCTTTGTGCATTTATGGTTTACAAAAATTTACAAAAACGCTGCAGATTTTTATTTATCTTGGACCTACTTTAATCAATTACTTTGGACCTGTGATCATAAAATCTGCAAATACTGTAGAGAGTAAGCATACTCGCAGTCAGGCGAACAATATTGGTGATAATTGATGTATTCCCCGGCTCGTAGAAAAACAGGCATTAGCCATTAGTGAAAAATAGAGCAGTCATAGTTTTAGCGCGTCGCTCTGCCAGAAATCGGAGATTCAATTAGGGTCACGTTATTTTGATTTCTTCGTATAATTTCCTTGGTGTTCAGTCTTCATTCCGAGTCGTTAAGTCGCCACAGTTCATTGCTCGATAAAGCTATCGATCCCGATTAGCTCGAGGGGACAATTTCTGACGTGAACGTCGCAGAGAATCGGTTCTTCGTCTTCATCTTCCGCGGAGCCTCCGTCATTCGCGTACGACCTGCGAATCGAAGAAGGCCGGTAGAATTGCTATCGTTAAAGTGTTAATAAATCGTTTCATACACGCGAGGCAACGCATGAGGGTAAACAGGCAATTCGTAAGATAATTAATTGTGAGAATACAGATTCCATTTTGGCCCTGCTTATAATTTCTCGCTTTCCACGTGCAGTGAGGTATGCTAGAACGAACTAATTGGTTCTAAAACCACGTTCGTTATGGCATCTGTTCGCTCTAGCATACACATGTATAGGAATGCGTGTATTTAGAGCCAGACCGTCTCAAAGCTGCAGTCTGGATCAAAATTACTCGGTACAATGATTCGAACCGGGAAAACTCGAAACTTAAGATAAGTAGCACGTTAGTTGGACAGGAATCCAAAAACAGTCGAGATTTATCGTTACGTTTCTAACTCTATTGCAACCAACGGATCCTAAGAAAATTTGATTCTTTTAACAATGAAAAACGTTGAATTTTTATACAGAATATGAACAGGATTTTCAATGTCGAAAAAATTGGAAAACGATTTAATGTAAGAAACCCCGTTAACTTTTTCAAACGTCGTGTTTTAGAATTATTTAAAAAGTTGTATTGTGTTAAATAACGATTATTAAGTTTCGTATGAATTGCTTTTCGATAACGTTCCACGCGACTCTTCAGAAATTACAAATGTGCCTGAATATCCCCCGTCTAGTTACAACGCGCAACATAATATTCAAAGGAAGCACGACTTTTCTTTCTCAAATTTTGTTCATATTTCATAAAGAGGATGCTGCGCATTTAAACTTCGAGCGAGCGCGCTATCGTAAAATTTACAACGTGAATGGCCCTTTCTGTGTTACGCTCCTCTGTGAATATTGACAACAATATAACTTCTTCCTGTTCTGTAATATACCTTCTTTTCCTTACGATGCACGCATTTTCATGAGACACGACTGTGGAGAACCAGGGAATGATGTAAGCCAAGAGACATCATTTTTAAGTCATGACGTACGCCATTGTACGTGCACCAGAGAAAAAGAGGATTTCTCACAAAAAATTTATCGTTTTAAAAAATTCGGAAACTCTCTAAACCGTATATCACTAGTAATTTCTACACGGAGAGTAATATTATTTAAGAGATGCATGTTTTCTAATATTCGGACACTCTTAAAAACACCATAACTTTTTTAATATTGGAATATTATACATACGACTTGAAATTTTTGGAGAAGTTGGCACAATTGGTTTGCTACACAACGTGACAAAATTTTTTGAAAAAAAACTGCAGGTTGTCGGAATTGCAGAGAAAATACTAAAAGCTGTGTTTCTCAACTTTTTTATGTGGACTTATATAAAAAATTTCTTTTCACATCCTGTAGCAAACTAATTGCTCTAGCTTCCCAAAAAAGTTCAAATCGCATAGTCCAACATTACAAAGGTTATGGTGTTTTTAAGAGTGTCCGAATTATACATATTTGTAATATTATTACAATCTGCTTGTATGCAGACTGCGGATCTTTATGCAAAATAAGAAATGGCTGTACTGATTGCAAGACACAGGAGCCAAATAAAAATTTAATTCTTCTATTGATGATCTTGTTAAGGTGAAACTAATACACTGGGGGCCATCAATCTTTTTAATACCTCTACTGTTTTAAAGTGTACCTACCCATTTTTGTCATAAATGCATCAAATCCGCGGTCTACTTATACGTTCTATAGTTTTGTTACAAGGTGCACAGAGCTCGATTCACTTACCCGACGAGTAGTTTCAATATCTTCGCCATGACTCCGTCCCTGTGGCTCGCGTACTCCATAGCCTCGCAGACGTTCTTCAGTAGGCAAGCCCTTCCGTCGAATCCGTTGCTGGAAAGGGAACGGTTGGTCGTGTGAAACCGTCAGCCGAGTTATACCGGGCTCGCCGGCTCGTGCTGGTATTTTATTCAGCAAATAAAGTCGCGCGAAGTAACGACGCGAAAGATTCATTGGCGGCACCTCGGTCTCGCACGGTAGGGGCCGAAAAGATCCTATCGGATGCGCACCTGGCGAAGCGAAATGGAGACCAGACCACGGCGGCGAACGAAAAAGAGAGAGGAACCGAGAGGGTGCAGACGTTGACTGCGGAAACGGACGGCACTGCGCCATTGGCCAATTCGTAGACGAGGCCGGAAACCGTCCGGGCCAGAAATCCAGATCTTTTTGTGAACCTTTCCTGCCTCGGCCGAGCCGCGGCAATTTCCAGGCTCCGCAACTCCCATGCCGGCTGCTGCCACGGGTGGCTGGATAGCCCTTGCATTATTCACCGGTCGTATTAAACTATTTATTACCTTTCGTAGACGAGCTCGGCCGCCTCGTGAACGTCGGAGACCGACCTGCCTGGTCGACCGGTGCCCGTCGGAAGCTCCCAAACCATCTTGAAGCCGGCCGCCTGGGCGAACACCGTCGACGACGGAAACAGGGTGATCTTGAAATTCATCCTGAACTGAAAGCCAGAAGTTCCCTTTTAATAGTTGCCGAATCCTCGAGGATAAAGCTGTTATAGGGGAAAAATTGTAGACACTACAGGGTGTCCCAGAGAGAGTATCGAAACAGAAAGAGCACCTTCTTCGGGTTACAGTAATGCCTTGATCTATGGAGAACACTCGGGTCCCTGCTGTTTCTTAGATCATGTAGTTCTATTATCTTTTTGTGACCTTGGGAAAAAACAGCGCGGGTAAACACGAACGCGGACTCCTTGGCTGAGAGCAGAATACTACGAACTGCGGTGTCACCAGGATCTGACAAGTCGTTTGTCAGACGAGCACCCGGACTCGGCCGTCCCCGCCGAAATAGGAATGAAAATAAGGCTGTCCTTTGAGTACACGACTGAGCACGGTTGGAATCGGTGTTCCACGATTCTTTGAGCAGTGCGGCGACGCGCTCGTTTGCTGCCAAACGAGCTAAAAGGCTGATAGATCCTAGATCTTCGTGTATCCGCCAACATCCTCGAAACCGAATTTGCTCTTTATCTTTAGACCGCTCTGTTAATCTATCGCCGCCGAGAGCGTCGACTCGGGCAAAAATCTCAACGACGAATTTCCAATTCAGCAGCCGCGGGATAATAAATATATCGCGTCGGGACCTTCTTCACGGATTCCGGGATCCCGGCAGCGGATGTATGAATGCATTCGGCTCTGTCGAATAAGGAAACGATGATGAATCGCGAGGACGTTTCGCCGCGATACACTTCGGCTCGAGCTTCCGGGCTCGACTTCGAAAGTCTGCGGACGTTTCTGGTTCGATGACCGAGTATATTTCTACACGGGAATCGTATGCGTTAAACCAGTTCAACGGATTTTTCTTGGTTCGGTGAGCTTTGTTCCTCTGTTTCCGGGATCGCGCGTCCAAGGATTCGTGGTTGCACCTCGCGAAACCTGTTTCCCAGTTATGCGCGGGTAAATTGAATAATCCTTCACGCCCGTGCGCGGAATAATCAAGAGGGTAATTGGGGGATTTCGAGTCGGTGTGGGCTAGCTGACCCTTTGTCCGGGGTTTTAAGGAAAATTCCCTGGACCCCGTACTCGCTTTCCGAACTTCGTTAGCGTATCAGTAAGAGCGTCCGAGTAATTCGATGGGAAACGTCTGGTCCATTGTTTTCTGGGTCGCCGGAGCCGAATTACTTCGGCCTATGAGACGTTTCGAGTGTACAGGGTGTAGAGAAAAAGTAGTCGCAAAATTGGCCCTCATCTCGAATATCGGAAACAAATTTAATAAATAAAGAGTGTGAAAGGAATCATGGTCAAAACGCAATAGTTCTCATAAAAAATAATAGCAAAGTCTCATTGTTAATACTACTTCTTTCTGAAAAATTGTTTACATTTTTAGGAAAACAAGTAGTTAATGTTGTTGTTTATATGATGTTTACAAGAAGTGCGTAGATCAAGACCAAACATTTCTTTATACCCTGTACGTAACGACCGTAATATCGGCCGCCAGGACCAATGTGTGCCACCTTAAGGAGGTAGACCCGTTTTCAGAAGGGTGCGGGATTCACCTTCTCATTTCTCGATAATGCAAAGATGGGGTTTTTTAGTAGACAGAAACGCTAGATAAAAAGTCGGTCTAGGCCGCGGACGCCCTCAAAAGTCCAATTTTCTTCCAAGAAACAGCTGCATGCGCAGCTTTATGCTTCATAATATTTGCTACAAATAGGACGTTCGAGGGCGATCGCGGCCTAGACTGATCTTTTGTCCAGCGCTTTTGACTACTGAAAAATCCCATCTTTGCATTATCGAGGGGTGAGAAAGCACATCCCGCACGCTTGCAACCCTGGAAAAATCAGTCTAACCCCTTAATCAACGTTTCGTGTCAGGGGTGAAAGCGTTAATTCAGAGGTGGATAATTTGGAAAAAAATGTGGGAGAAAATAAGATTTTATGATAGGACGGTGTGCGGGTGGTATCGATTCGCAGGTGATCTGAAATTCAGCCGCAGTCCCGTGCATTAGGAGGGGGGTGTGTGGTGCAGATGCAGGCGGTGGCTGCGGCCGTATCGACGATGCTGGATCGTGTACTTCCCGGTAAGTGCACTGGATCATCGGTAGTCGCGTAATTCTTCAGTCCTCCGTGTAGAGACGGGCGGAAGTGCAGCCTACCGATAGCGGCGTCGCGCGACGGTGCGGGGCGGTGGCATGCGTCGCGACGCTCGGGTCCCATCTGGCGCATCCCACCGCGTCCCGTCGTACCGAAAATCGTAAACAATTACGGACGTCAAACTCCGTGGCCTCGCCTTTTGGGAAATTTCCCGTTCCGTTTTCTCCGCGGGGCCAACTTTATTTCGCCGTGCGCTGAATCTTTCAGCGCGGTCTCGGGACCGCGGGAATTGTTTGATCAGTACAATGGAATGGAAACTGTCCTCCGCCCGGGAACGTCAACGCCACCGTCCCGAAAGAATCAGTCAATGTCAATGTTTGACCGTTCCCGAAAACCGGTAGCTCGTTCGACCGCGGCTCACCTTTCCTCCTACATCTCCTGCACCTGCCTGACGTCACGGAACCGCGCCGAACGAGCTCCGACCTGTCCGAAGATAAACCGAAACGAATTTACCCAAACCAAACTCCTTTCGAAAACTGGGTTTGCACAGCCCGTCACAAAACTATGAGACATACAGGGTGCGGCAATAACTTTGTCCAGCCGGTATATTTCCGTTTCTTGCAGTAATATGACAAAATTATACATGTACAAGTTGCATGGTGTAGAGGGGCAAATATTGCGATATGAACAGTTTTTACGTGCGTGAAGGCGTTTCGGAGATTTCAAGGTCATCTTGATTGCTTTAAATGGAAAATTTTGATGCTCCATCTACATAATTAATTTTATAGGAAATTTAGTAGTATTCAAAAGGTGGGTCTTTCTATTTAAAGAAATAAAAATTGCGTTTACGTCACGATATTTCCCCCTTTCTAGCATGCAACTTTTGCAGATATCATTTTTTCTTATTAAGTAACGGAAATGTTCAAGGTGGACAAAGTTGTATGTGTTTCCCATGTGGACGTTAGGACGATGTTTGGCGTTGTTTCGCGGTGGCTTCCGCGCCGAAACCATTGTCTGGCCGATAGTGCCGCGTGGGAACGACGGAGAACGAATTTCCGTTGGGCCCCGCACCGAAATTAGCCTGCCTGTTTGTCCTCGAACGACGATATACGTACACTTTACGCTGTCGACCCCGTTTATGGGGCACGGGTCGCGACCGGCTGCGGTATGCACCGCGGGAATTTATGCATCGTACGACGGTACGGGGTAGTGCGACTAATGCAAACTGATCGTTGCGCCGTATTTTCGCTTTAAAAGGCGATCCTCTCCGGCGAGAACGCGTTCCGGGCCACTCCGTGATGCAACTTGGCCCGCCATAACTCGTCGATCGAACCGAGACGGCTCGTCGATCGTCCCGAACGCGTTACCCTCGGTATCGCGGCTTGAATATTACAGGGAAGGATACAGCGGAAACCGGCGAAGCGGTTCGTAAATGTCTGAAGTTGTCGCGGTTTGTCTTCGCGCCCATTCGGATTTCGCTCGAACAGATTCTGTCGCGGGCAACGGGTACGTGCAGGTGTGAGGGTCACCTTTACCTCACCGACATGATCTCACCGCGGTCACGAAACCATTGCTAACTGATCGCAACGGAGCAATCTATTAGAAAAATTATTATAGAGATTCGAAAGAAGATCAAATACAAGTCATCGTTTGGGGCGAATACCGGATACACAAAGACCCACGCCAGCGTTCGATTGTTAATATTTAAAAAGCAATTTCATCTTGAAATTCCCCTCAGTTTAAATTTTTAATTAATTTACTATTAAATGACCGGCTGTTAGTTGCCACATTAAGACTTGCCTCCCACTCGTCCGCGTGTCCCAATGCCCTATCTTTTTATCCCTGAATAGCTATTACGACCTGACTGCAACATGAAATTACGTAACAGTGCTATGGAAAAGGGAGGAGTGGGGGAGGGGCAGTTTGGACTGTCCAAAAATTTTGCATTTAAAGCGTGAAAGAGCAACACGACTGGCAAGATAATCTAATAGGATGTCAACGATATGGAAAACGAGTCGCATTTGCCAGGGTGATTCGCCCGGCACGAGTAGGAACCGCGTGTCCAGATCAGGATCGCGGGCGCTAACGCAACGGATAGCGATCAGGCTTCAGCATTCTACAGGCTATCTGTGTACGTAATTCGATTACCGGCCGGGTTAAAAGCACTTGGCAGAGAGTCGGATACTCACGAAAAAGGAGCTGCCCTTCCGGAATGCAAAGGATCGGCTGGCTCTGTCCGCGACCACGAATTCGCTCGCGGTAACGAGGCCGAAACAGAGGATGCTCCAGAACAACAGACGCATAATCAGGAGATGTCGGGCCCCGGGCCAAGGCGTACTCTCTCTCTCTCTCGGTCCCTCTCTCGCTTCAGCAATGCTACCAGTGCGGCCTATAGATCGTGCGAACTGTCTCTCGCCAGAAATGTCCTCGTCCGACGAGATCGAATCGGTTCGAGCTCGTCGCCTTCGGATATCGATAACGGTACTCTTTCGACCCCACTATTGCCACTTCTTTCTACCATTCCGAACGTTCGCGGGGTCCTTCGGCCGCGAATGCTTGGTCGCATCAATTAGCGTGGACGGAGTCGGCTATTTTTGGGGTCTTCCCGATTTCGGTGACCTTTCACCCTTGAGGGCGTCTTCTGGTTTGGCACCATGAAAAAGTCAGCCGTTTCTTAGAGCACATGTCTTTAAAAGGATGTCTGAATTTGTTTAAATTCGTGAGAATAACACTGTACACAGTGTGACTGGTGATACAACCGAGAAGGGGATGATTCTACAGCGGAAAGTAAGTCGGAAATACTGAATAACATTTTTTTAAACAAGACTTCGATTTCCGGAAAATTGAATTTTGAAAATTCGTAACGCGCTCTCGTGCATTGGTATCTATTGTATAAGTAGAGTAAGCCCGCAATGATCAGACACAGTAGACGGCATATGTTTAACACGTTCCGTGCCATGTGTACCCATCGATGGCACGTGTTACAGAAGCGATAAATGCTGGTACGGTTGCATAATTTACATAATATGTTTACAAAAATTTTCTGCCACGTACGTACCGTCCGCGTCTCATAAGAAAATACACGGAACGAATGCGGAAGGTGTTTACAAAGGACCGGTCTAATTGATCAGCCGTACACAGTTGGGTCACACGCATTCTCTCTATTTGCTGAGACGATTACCACTCCTACCTTGTGTCGCATCGCGTGACGTACATCAAAACTTACTTTTTCCCGTTTACTCTACAGGGTAGTCCAAAATGTCGGAAATCCTTGAAAGGTTCGTGAGGTCATTTGAAGTAACTTTTTCCTTAGCGAAAATGTCCGCCTCGGCTTTGTTGAGGATTTATTAACGAAAAATACAGACGAGTGTTGGCAATGGCCGAGTCGGAATCCGTCTGCTGTAGTGCTTTCTCGTTAATAACTCCTTAACGAAGCCGTGGCAAACATTTTCGCAAAGGAAAAAGTTACTTCCAATGACGTACAGAATGACGTAGTCTTTCAAGGAAGTACAGAATTTTTGGGACACCCTATGCCTCGCTAACCGTTCACGTTTTCGCGTTTCGGCGCTATCACCTGTTCCTTTCCCACTTGTTAATACATACTGCTTCATTCTCCACCTTTGTTACGAGATAGTGAATTTGGCTAAACGACTACAATTTGTCTGCGATGTGGCTCTGTCGAAAACGCGAGACACGCTGAATTTCCCCGGTCCAAAGCATCAGATGCTCCTTTGTCTGAAATATGGAACATGCCAGTACCTCTCGCTCGAATACCGAGACTCTCCTCGGTAAACTACTAAACTGCCTGGAACACGAAGCGATCTTGCGTTCTCCTCTCCCTCCCCCTCTCTCCCCCTTTCCCAGCTTGTCCCCCCCTCTCTCTCTCTCTGTCTCTTTCCCTCGGTGTTTGTCTTTCTCTATCTCTGAGCCATTTTACAACCGACACTACACCGTCTGAAGTATCGGGACGAGTCGGTACATGCTAGAAGTGATTTGTCTATCGATCCACAGAATGAGACGCAACTGACCAACCGTAACATCGAGTGTTATTATTATTGCTATTATCAATGTGCTCGCACATTGCTGGGAAACATAATTACATGGATCGCCGAGTGATGTCTCAAACACGTCCGCTCGACGCTACGATTAATTTTCACTCTTATAATTTATGGTGCTCGCATTAAATCGGAATAACATTTTATTTAATGAAACAAACGATTTCAGCTTTTCTGACAAACTAGATAGATTAGTTTACTGAAAGATACGTAATGAAAATTTTGGAAAAATTAAGTTCAGTCTGAATTATAAAAGAAAATAGTAAGAATTGTTTTTTTGAAACTTCTTTATTTGGGCTCGTAACGATAATTTAAAAAATGTATTTTGTTGATTCTTACAAGTTGTACATTCTTGCTTGAAAATTTCATCGAAATTGGTCAATTGGTTTCTGTGTTATAATTTATAATTTGTAAGTTATAAACGAAAAGTTAGTTTCATTTAAAGTGTGTGCCATCAATTATGAGACTAATCCAACTATGAGATCTTGCAGAACTTTTTATTTCTCTATGAATTTGTCGATACTACGGGTGATCAAATTATTTATTAGAGATGTTGTCGACAGTGCTGCTAAATGCACATTTTATAAAACGAAAATGAATGAATATTAGCAACGATACTTGTGAGCAAAACGTCGGGTAAGAAAATTTCGTTGAAACTTTCAAGTTCAGTGAATTGTAAGGCGTTAGTGCAAGAAAGAGTTTTTTATTGTTCAGGTTCGGAAGTTGGCTCTAACTGAACATCCTCGGAGCATCGGTTCGACAAGGGCCGGGTTGTAACCGGTTAGGATCGTACTTATCGAACAAGACAGTTCATTAAACTTGGGCAAATGCATTTAGCTGCACTTCTCCCGCGACAAGACCGTTCTCGCGGAATCGGCGACGGAATAATTCCCGGGAGTCGGACCGGTCTGTCAGCCGGCAATTGGTGTCTTTGCAGTTAGTTACCATTGATTAGAGTGACTTCACCGACCTGTTAAACCGGCTCGGCTCGGCTCGGGTCGTGAATGAGCCTTGCGCAGCCCGAACAACGGTAAACCGCTGTTTAATAAGAAATTATTTGCCGCTCATCCGCCGCCTAATGGCGCCTCTTAAGACGGTATTTATGAACTTAATATCGACACTGCATAAAACACTAGCGCCCCGCTATACTCCTGAACGAAGCGCCTTTGTTTCGTGCTGAAGTTTGTTCGTCGTTCGCGTAGCTCTAACCAGTTAAATACAAAATATCTTTTTGTACCTGGATGGCATATTTTAAATCACAAAAAACAATTTTGTGAATCTTCATCGGTAATGCAGAAATAAATGAAAAATTTATTTACAGGTTTTTAAATGTGAAAAGAGAAATTTTTTGTATTAATCTGGTTATAAAATGACTGAGCTACTGCAACAGTAACCCCTACTCGTGGGGAGTGCTCCGCGACCGGGAAGATAACTCTCGCAATTTTTTGCCTGGAGAAGTACGTACGGAAATTTCAATATACCGTTTTCTGCAAAAATTATACACATTTGAAAACCACTTGCTAAATCTTCAACGAACGAAGTCCGTGAAAAATTGCTTGTAACAAAGAAAGTATGCACCATAAAAAAATTGTGCTTACTGCCCCAACTTTTGGAATGTGGATTTCAAGAATTTTTGGTTTATTGTTCCAGGTGAAAAATTATGGAAGTTCTGACTGAGGAGAGTCGTACAAAACTACCATAAGACAAATGTTGTCACACTTTACTTCCGAACAATACTGACCTGTACTTTCTATAAGAAGTAGAATAGGCACGCCATAATCAGACGCACCAGCTGATGTCTGTTTAGCACGTTCCGTGCCGCGTGTATCATCGATGGCGCATGTTAAACATGTGATAAATGCTGACATGTTCACGTAACTGCATTGGAAACATATTTCACAATAAATTTAAGACCGAAGAATATATTGTTATTATATTGTAATGGTGTTATACAAATACGTTTTATGAAATGTTCGGACACATCACGTACGGAGCTGTTTAACAATGGTTATAGATGATCTGGATAGTAGTTTTCGATTGTGCTCCTCCAGTGGATATCCGTAAGAGATATAAAGCATCCGACGATTTTCGATAAATCATGCTCAGTGTTGGAATAGACAGGACTTGATGCGCATCTAACAACGCGAAACGTAAGACGGAAAAAGATTTATTCCCGTTGAATGGAAGACTGACGCATGCTGGGATGAAAGGAGCAGCTGGGTAGGTACAGAAGATGCCACTTTGGCGCGGTTTTAAATGAATTGCTCATAAACGGTGGAAATTCGATCCAAAATCCCGAGACCGTCGGGACACGAAGAATAGATAGTCGAACAGTTTTCATGTCTTCTTCCAGCAGCCGTCGCATCCAAATATTCTTGATCCATATCCAAAAGGTTCCCGTCATCTGGGCTAGAAACGAATTCCGCGATTATATAAGCTTCTCGGTGAATAAAAGTTATTGATCCGTTTTACCTGAACAGTAAGTGCAACAGTTCACCGATCAGACCCTCGTCTTTCAGCGGTGTTGCTGCTGCTTCACAGATGTCCCTTTTCAGGCAACTTTTCCCGTCGATGCCTTTCCTGAAAACGTTTTATCGAGTGGCATAATTAGATCTCATCAATTTACTGGAGTTTATTACTGAGTTCCAGCTGTAAGCATTATTTGCATTAAAGCATTCCGAAACTGATTATTCACCTCTTGCTATGAAAATTAATGTAAAATTTGCCAGAAAATTACATTAATACAAAAAAATACATTTAAATCATTGAGATTAATTCCATTCTTTTATATCCATTTTTATTTTTATAAAATCCGCTTAGAAAATTGTGAACACGTGAATCAAAGTTCACGTGAAATTGACAGAAAGATCTGACTCGTAATTCAATTGTGAAACATTGAAGATCAGTTTTCAAGATGTAAAGCTGTAAGGGAACGCTAAAAATTCAATCTCTCAAAGCCGTAATCCCGGTTTCCTCTAAATTCGACATCCAGTTCAAATCGAATAAGGTCTTCACCTGTCCAGTTCGCTCTTGAGGATATCATAGACAGCTGCTCTCTCGTTCCAACCGGCATTTCTCCGTCGTCGCGACAAGCCCTCGAAGAAATTGGTGAAGAAGGTCGCGTTGTCGGGCAGGCTGTATTGGAATTGTACGTTCTGGCCGTAGACCAAGGTCCTACCAGGTAGTTGCACCGGCACTGCGACACCGATCAGCAGCTTAAAAATACAAACGAAACTTGTCACGAGTTTCCGCCGATTTTCACAATTTTTGATCGGTCATAACTCGTCAACCAATTAACCAAGTCCCAAAACGCATTTTTCAAATTTCCGTTGCCAGCCCAACTAAGAACGGTGTAAAAAGCAATTTTTACTATTCTCTTTTGTAATTCCGACTAAACAAAATTAATAAACTTCCAAAATTTTCATTAGGTGCCACCTATCAAGCCAAACCGACTGGCTGAAGACATTCATAAAACAGTTATTATATAAAATGTATGCACGTATTCGCTTCAAATTTAGGGGAACGTTGTAGATAGAATTTGACTGGAGCATCGGGAGACTGAACTCGAGGAAGCTCCGGCCGTCGAATACCAGGAAGCTGACCGTGTTTATCGGTTCACCGGCGAACATCTCTCTTGATTCCGAGGGAATAGAAAAATAAGTTCCGTCGCCGAGGTTCGGCGCGAGGAAAGGATCGACGAAGGAGAGAAGGATCGATGGGAACGGAAGAAACAAACGAGCTGGGCTCCAGTTCCAGCCACTTTCAGCCCGTTCATTTTCATACGCGATGGAGCAATTTGTCCGCGACGGAGGCCCATTCATCGGTTGAAAGGGAGTCCGGGCGAAAAAATTCATCACCGAAAGTACGTAAGCGTGTAAAACAGCCGGAGAATAAAAGCCGGCCGTAATCCGGCTTTCTTTGGCCCGGGAGAAACCGGATCGTCTAGAAGTTTGACGATGACGCTCTACTGTTTTTACTCGGTGTCTTCGGCTCGGGCACCAGCATGGGCGTGACCGTCAAAAGAAGCCAAGCGCAAAAGGACCACAGCAACGCGAACGAATGCAATAACGTTTCGCGTCTCCTTTGCCGTCGTCGATAAAAGCGAGCTCAGTTACACGAGCTAAACGAATCGAAGGGTCCATTGCGAAAACGTTAGCTGCGAGAAAAGATGGCCGCGGCGTTCCTCTGCGAAAGGGACAATGGACCGTGGGCGCCACTTACAAGATTTAATTTTCCTACGTTCGCCGCGGTCGGCGAGATCAGGAAAAATAGTAGAACTACACGACCTAAGGAACACCACGGGCCCGATGGTTTTTCTTTGACTAGACTAGTATAAGCTAAAAGAAGTTAAAGAGATCTTCTTTCTTTATAGCTTATTCGGCATGGTGCTATATGATGCAATGACACGATGAATTTAGTGTAAAAGGTGTAGTCACGAACTGGTATAAGTGTGCCTACACTTAATTCTAAGAAACGTCTACGAAAAGACTATCGATATTTCGGTGAAATTCTATCTTTAACCATCTAGTTGGTAGAAGAAAATGTAGGCACAGTTTCAGAACGAAACCGTCTGATATTGTTTGATCCAAGGCGCACTATTTTCCAGGGAACCCTAGTTCAGCTAGCGTTTGCCGTCTTCTGCTTTATACCGTCGATCGACTGCTTCGTTCGTCTTCCAACAAATATGTTTCTTGACTTTTCCTGGGAAGAACGGTGCGCCGTTCGAACGATCCTGAACGATCTCGATCGCGTCCGCATCTCCCACGTTTATCCCGCTGCATTTATTTCTGTCGCTCCCTCGGGACGCGCAAAATACCATGCAGATTCCAGAATAAGCACGACTTCTTTTGCCCGCCGAGCAAGGCCATTTTTGCTGTTCCTTTGATTCCGTTTCCCCAGACTTTTCATTTCATTACATCCGGCACATTTATCCTCCTTCCGCGACGCTTCAAAGACGATGCGCGGAGAGTCCGCGGGGGTTAAGGGGCAAGGGAAGAACTTCTTTCTCTATCCAGTCCCTTTCGCGATTCCCTCCCACACCCTGAACCCGGCTCTACCCCGTCCGCTCTTCACCTTCCGGTCGTCGAATTCTTTACACTTGCAAAAGTTCCGTTTAACAATCCTGCAAAGTTCGCAGGCGAGAGAAGTTTCCCTTCTCCCGCGGATCCTCTCTATCTGGCAATTACTTTTCTTACGCAAAGAACCGCCGTCGCCAGGCCTGCTTTAATATCAGCGCGCCCTTAATCGATCGCTCGATCAAAATCCGCCCTGTATTGAAAACTAGCGCTCGGTGTGATCCGCAACATCGTTTCGGCAGTTCATTGTTTCGTGACTATTTTACAGTACTTTTTTAAAAATAACGAGAACGTGTCTATCTCCAAATTTTCAGCCTTTTTTATATAATATACACCCAAAGAAATAAGATCGTTGAATAATTGTAAATTAAAAATGTCAGAACGCGTTATTTTGTCTCGCAAATCTAGTGTAAATATAAGGTAAAATGATTTCTTATGGTTTTATCGCAGCTGCAAGAGCGTATCCTTAAGGAACACTTTCCATTGATTTTGTTATACGTAATACAGTTTCGTCGCAGGGTGTACGATGAAGGAATGACGAATCTGATGTAAAACACGGGGTTCAGTATTGGAATAACCCGTTAAGACGACCCGAATGTTTAAACCATCGTCAACCAGGTAGAAATCGGCGCCGACTTGTTAAACAGACCGAGGATAACGAATAACATCGTTTTTACTATTTCTCCCGGCTCTACGACGTTATGTCGTTTATTCAAGACTCTAGCACGCTTGAATTCGAGTTGCTCGCCGAGAGAGATGCGCCATCTTATAACCGTACGGTTCGTTCTATTTGTGCAAAAGGATTCAAAGGGAAAGAGGCGGCGGCGGCGGCGGCGGGAGCGCCGGGGAATCTCGACACCTCGGCACGAGCGAGGAACGGATATACGAAGCACGGGAAACGCGAAGAAGCTCCTCGCGTTTCGAGCGGCCCCGGCCTGGGCTGATAGGAAGACACAAGGGGGAGAAATGAAATAAAGCCCGACAAAGGGTGGGAGCAAGAGGGAACGGAAAATTACAGCGGGGCCGCGGCCCTTTTTTCCCATTCGTGGGAAATTTAGCCGGCCTCCGCGAACGCAGTCCTCGTATTTCAACTTTTGAAATACCGCTTAACCCCCATTCGTTTCCAAGATATTACGGCGTCGGTGAACTTTCTTTCTTCCTGGTGCTCCTTCCTTCGCTTCTCCACTCCCCGAACCTTTATTCCACCTACTCCTTCTGCTCGGCTCTTCATTTGCTTCCCACCTCGCCGCCATTTGCTTGCCAACTTGTATCGCGAATCGCTACCGTCCGATTTCCGCGAAATTTTCGGTCGAGCGGCCGGCCAGTCTGACGTTTCAAATTTTTCTGAGTCACATCAACAAGATTCGGTGTTTCGACTTTCCTCCAAGACGATGGTATTCCCTTCAAAATATAGCTGAAAATTTTACTGTTGTCTCTCGTTTTATTACATCCAACGTCATACATTAATGCGGAATACAGAGCGGTACGGATAATCGAGGTTCCACTGTATCGTGGATTAAACGAGTAAACATCATCGTAAATGTGTCGTGCTTGGTATCGTTTTAATCAGGAAAGTTTCAGGAATCTGTTGGTGAAAGTTGCACAGTTGTATTATCACTGAATCTTTCAGGGAAACCAAGGGATAATGTAACAGTACTCGGTTCAGTATGAGTATTATTCGAACAATAATGTGCAACTAACAGGTGTTCAGAAATCGTCCGGTAGGGTGGTTGACTTTGTATGAGCTTTCGGAGGAAACTCGCGAAGGGCGCGTTCGGGGTTCGATAACGCGTACTTTGGGGGACATAACTGATCGTTAGAATGCGGAAAAGCATGAAAGAAACGAGAGAAGCGATCGAAGTATCGAGAACCCGACGCCTCCAGGTCAATGCGCAGGCACGAAGCAAGCAGGAGCGTGTCGCAGCAATTTGTCGAGAGGCAGGGGGGCATAAAATCGTCTTACCCTGTCTGATCGACGAGGGAGGGGCGGCGGGGAGATCAGCTGATTGGGGGATTTCGCGCGGCTCTGCTCGACACGGCAAATATTTCGATGCTCGCGTTAAGGAGGAGGCCGGGGACGGGAAATAAAATCCACCGTTTCTGGGTCAGTGTGTATCTAAACAGACGGAGCCTGCACTGCGTCAAAAAGCGCGACATCAAAGCGCGACGAAAAAGAAGAAACACCGGCGAGAAGGAGGAGGACGGAAGGGCGGAGAGCGCCGCGAAGAAGCGCAACGACTTTCAATTACTTCTGTCTCTTCGCGCAAACGAGTACGCGCGCCGAGACTCGGCTCTGAGGTCTTGCTCGAGGAACAATTAAATGATCAAGCACGCGTCCCTTTTGTGCCGTAAACGCGCAAACCTGGTCTGATCGAGCTGCAACATGTCGACCGAGTACTTCAAAGGAGAGGGCGCCGTGCTAGAAATCAACTAGTAATTATACTCTCTTCGGATAAAATTACGTAGTGTTACATGGTTTTTTGGTACTAAAGTTAATTTCGTATTTACGTCTTCCCTGAAAGAGATCTTTTTGTTAGGAATTATCAAATTGTTGTATAATTTGTGTAGCCACGAAATTCTGTTGTGAGATGTTGGAATTGTACACGCGGAATAAATTTCTCAGGTCGGACAAGAATTGTGATATTGACCAGACCGGACAAGTGGGTCCTGTAAATAAGGAACGGAGAATAGTTGTGTCTTAAATCAGACAAGTAGAATAAACGATAAAAGTCAGACGGGAATTGTAACAGTGATATTAGTCAGACAAGTGCGAACTTCTTGAAAGGAGTTCTACATATTATTAATTGTGTTATCCCAACGAGAGGCAGCAGTTAGAGTGTCAACGGCCTATTTCCGCGGCGCGCGATCCTCTAGAAATCCGGTGCAACTGGAACGGGAGCCGCGAGTAATTGGGAATGCCAACGCCAACGACGGTCGCCAAGGCAAACAGGACATTTTGCTCTGAGCCGCGACGAGTTCGAATGAGAGTTACAGAAAGAGTTGCTCGATTTAATTAGGAAATTTTAGACGTGGACTTTGGGTACGGCTCGAGTTAATTATTGGCCGTGGATCGGCTCGGAGAATGGCAAGCCAAGACGATTCGCTCTATTTAAAGTTTCCGCTATTTCCCGTTTCGACGTGGTCGAAAGAGAGAGAGATGGTTGGGTTAAACGCGTCGCTGTTCTAAGTCTCGGCGTCGAACTCTCGAGTTCGGTTCAGTTTGTGTACCGTTTCCGGCTACCGATTCCCTTTATGTCCGTTCTGCAGAATCCAGCCACCACGGGTAAAGCGTTTAACGGCCGTCTAATTAATTCCTCCCTGACGAGTCCGACATCGGAGATGTTAATTGCGGAAGGGGGAATCAGTCTCTCTGGCCACCGAGCAACTTCGCCGTCGTGGCAATTCCTTCCGAGTTTTTGCCGTTTTTTCCCCCACCCCCTTCAAAATCTACTCCGAAAGTTGAATATGGTTCGGCGGTGGATAGAGCAGCCATGGGCTTTCGTCCGTGGCCACGCCAGGAAAAATGAAAGCCGGAACCGCCGCGCCGACGGAATGGGTGCAAAAGACGTGTAAATTGCACCAGCCGTCTTCTAATCGGTTCATTCGGCTACGCCATTGCGAAGTTCACTCGACTCTCCATCGAAGTTTCCCCTCGGGTATTTTTCAGTGAAACGAGTTACGAAAGCCTGCTGATTCGGAATATCTGATCCCGAGAGTCGGTAGTGTTTGACAAACTTTCTGACCATTTGTTTTACCCCTTCACCTTTCGACGATGGGAATCACTCGAAGTATAATCCAGCGATTCCTAGTAAATTAAAAATAATTCTGACTCATCTGACTACCCTTGTTGCTTAACAATTAAGGATGTTCTGGAGGTACAATGGGAGACGAAAGTACAAGAAATTCGAAATCCAGCAATATATTGGCAATGAAAGCCATTCATGAGTATATTTGGCATTAAACTTTTGCGAATACTGTACCCTCTGTAGCTATATTCAGTGGTCTACACTTGTCGCGCTTCCATGCTAGTGAGAGACATAAATTTCACGTTTTGTAACAGTTTATAATTTTTTTGTTCTGTAACTGTTTAGTGAATCCTAATAAATTTTGAACATAATTAATTACATAATTTTTACTACATATAAGGAACTGGAGTTTCTAGTTGCGTTTTTTCAAGGTTTAAATAGGGTTTTAAGTGGAATTTTATGAATTCTCTTCTTTAAGTTGCTATAATTCTTAAACGGTGCAGTGAATCGAACCCAAACTTTGGTAATTGCATTAATTCAGTAAGAATTATATCTTGTTAAATTCTCAAAAATGTTGTTGCGTTTTTATATTACCTCCAGAACATCCTTAATCAGTAATCGTCGCTTTCTACTACAGTATTGTACAACAAATTCGCTTTGTACGAATCGTTCCAAGAAGTACCGTGAAAAGAAATCCGGGTCTGAACATCAACTGATAAATGCAGTAAAAGCTCCGCCAGATTGGCGATCCGTCACACGGTGGATCGCACAGTATCAACTCGACGCTTACAGCTGTAACCGTACGTGAACTTGTCATAGCGTATTTCTATGAGAACTCATCAGAGCGACGGGTAACCAACCCGGACCGGTGGCGACGCGTTAGCATTCATCGGAATGTGAATAAATACCTTGAATGTGCCGCCGAAGGGGTTAACAAGTGGCGGAGGATACAGCAGTTGTCTCTTCTCACGGGCTTGCTCGCCGACGCGGCCCGAAATCCCGTCCATCCCGAGGCACAGCAATAGAAACACTGTCCACTCCGCATGCATCTGAATAAATATGTTCGTCCCGCGTGTTCATTATCCCCCATTTGCAGCAACACAAGGAGAAACGCGGATAGCAGCGTGGCTCTCGAATTGTTGGTAACGCGACGTCGCTCACCTCTTCAGCCGAAAGATGGCCCAGTCGAAATCAAGAAACCAGTTACGGTTCGTTCCTTGGGGCACAAAGGATCTCGCAGCTGCCGGCAAACTCGCAGCCTCTCGTCTGTCGAGCAACCCGGCCCGGCCGCTAGAACTTGCAGTTCCTCGGCGAAATTAACGTGTCATCCGTCAACTCGCAGCATAGTTACACCGGCAGGCCTCTGCGGCTGACTGTAGGGAGCTAAACGAGCTAATTTTCCAACGGATTCAACTGAGAGCACCGTCCCGAACCGTTCCTCTTATCCGTTAATCTTTCGAATTTATAAAGCAAGCCGCTTTCTTGCCTTTGGCCTCCTGGTCGCGCTAATGGGAAAAGACAACGACAGATTTGTCGTGGTGGTTTGCGAAGACAGTGACCGGAACGTGCTGTACCTGTGAGTGCCTGCTTTACAAATATTTGTGGCCAGGTAATCACGTAGTTCTCGGACAGGTGGTAATTATATTACCGTAATTGCTTGTACACTCCACTCCAAATACCACCTGTTCTAAAAATAATGATGTATTTCAAAGACGTCTGATGTGTTTCAAGCAGTATCACCTTTTTGTTGAAAATATTGTTGGAAATACTACTTGGAATTTCTGAAACTGTTACGCGTGTTTGCGATTTAATTTCTACCACGAATTACGGACCACGCTGAATCAAAAGCGAACTGCTAAAATCATTGAAGACAGAAAGGATATTTTTATTTTGCAAAGAGATACTCGGTCAAACTCGGGCCATCCAAATCGAAAATCCACCTCCTCCACAGCGGAATTTTTATCGACGTTCCTTTGTCTACGTTCCGTTGTCACGAGCGTTTGTCAGAGCCGCTCGCGGAGAGATCACGGTAGCTCGCCGGAAGTTGTCGAGTAAGCGTCTAACTATCCTCCAGGTGACAGAGGACGCAGACAACTTCGAAATAAGTAGCGGTGCACAGGACAAGTCTCGGGAACGCGGGGATCGCGGGTTGAAACTTGGCGGCGCGGTGCGACAACGACGCGACATTGGTGTGCGCGATGACAAAGGGACAGAATCTCGCGCGTATAAACAAGACGCGAAGGAAGACGTGCAGGCGAAAGAGGAAGAGGAAGAGGAAAGAGAAGGAAGCCAAGTTGTCGAGAAGATAGACGCGCCTCCGAAGTGGACGATTACGGGTTCAAGAAGAAGTTACGACGTCGATCTTCTCCTACCGGAAGAAGAATTCCGTTCGAAACGTTTCCGGCGGTCTGAGATATCGGCGCGGGCGGCGCGCGGCGGGATGGGCAAACAGAGTCGAAGAAAGGAAGATTTTTCATCAGGCAACCGTGGCAGACGGTGCCAGGGATTATAGAATTTCAAAAGTTGCTGTATCTTCCTCACCGTCGCGCGTCGGCCGCTCGAGAAATATCCGTATTAAAGTTCCAAGGATTCTCGATCACAAAGCAACATACATATTCTATTCGTAAGAGCCCGACGAAAAACGCGAATCGCGGAGAATGGCGGTCGGAAAAAAAAAAGGAAACAGTTCGAAGCGGAAAACGCGGAGAGGGCAAACGCGATTGAAAATCGTGACAAACGGCCACGCGAGCGGAGAGAACGCGATCGCTGCTCTGGCGCGAGATGGAGAGAGAGAGAGAGAGTGGGATTGCGGTTGGTTCGGAAAAAAGATCGGCGGGCTTATGTCGCATTTCCGGCCATTTTACGGTGTGTCTCGACAGCGAAATTTACTTAGGACTTTCCTCCTTGTCTCGTTCCACTTTTGTGGACGCGGCACGGCCGAGAAGGTTCGATCGCCCGGTTAAAATCGAGCCGACTTATGGTTGCGCGCGGTCGAGAAAGGTATCACAAAAGGCGGGCTGCTCTTATCGATCAGTCGAATTGGATGTCGAACGAAATGTTATCGTCTACTACTCTTTGCCACGTGAATCGCTCGCGCGGCGATTGCTCGTTTCAAATACCGTTTCGATCACTGTCACTCCGCCGTTATTTGAGAACTTTGATCGATTGGCAGCCCGTCGAGAAATTTCCACTGTGTATAAAAATTCTGCAGCTATTATCACCTCGCGCGACCCCGGGTTACAAGTAATTTATAGCGTTGTCGCGGAAATAGTGGTTCATTTTCGATTTGATTGCCATTCGAGATCGCTTCGCAGCGTTCCTGCGAATGATTCAACTGGGACCACTTCTGCTTACTTTTTATAATAATCAGGACGCAAATATTTTTATAGATTAGTTTCGAGGGACTACAATTGATCAGGAATTTGCTCCATTAAACTGTAAGGGAGTGGGCTGGGTATATAAAAAATAATATACCATGTATTTTATTTTAAATCGAATGTATACTATTCATATTTTCTTGTCTCACAGAGAGAAACTGTTCAAAATATTTTTCCTGTAATTCATTAGTGCATATCATGTTCAAAACGAAGCAATAACCTCACGCTTGTTAAAAGTTTAATTTTTTCGTTGCGATGAAAAAGTGAACTGGCTTCTACTGAATTTTTGATAGTTGTGCCAATTTGACGGGAAGGGAGAAGTTCAGTTTAGAGAACCAGGGTTGAATGGACGAATGAATTTTTTAACGTGCTGATATAAGTTCACGTGAAACTCGACCGGTGGAACTTTAGTAGATTTCGAAGGCGTCGGACAAAGAAACGACAGTGGTTCCATCCTCGAGGAAGAAAGTCGAACCGTGATAGGCAGGCACGCAGGCAGGCAGACGTTTAAATCCCGGATCCCCTAGGGGAATCCGATCTCCGTGAATGATTCCAAAGGTGACTCGATGCAATCGGGATAGGCCAAGATGCAGTCACCGCCAGATCTTCCCAATCGTTCCGCTTCCCGATACAATTCGTCGACGCTGCGGTGAGTGGAATTAGCTGTCCCTGGCAAGTCTTCGGTCGGTCTAATTGAAAAAGACGAGTTTCCATCTGAGCACGGCTCTACGAACGGTTCATTAATTCTTTACACACTAATGGTGGCTATAACGTGCCACTCGAACTTGCTGTACAGCTGCAGAACATTTTCACATCGTGAAATGTATTGCTTTTATTATTCTATGAAACTTTTCCCGACATACTTGTGACATTTTTCTGATTATAATGAAACCGAACATGATATCGAACATCGCGAACTATATTCGCTTGCGCTATTGGCGTTATAGTAGAACCTCGATTATTCGGAAAAATGTCATAAATATCTTCGAAAATGTTTCATAAAAAAAAAAACATTATCAAGACATTATTGCAATACTTTTTGTACACATGTTCAAAAACACTTATTTCTAAGAAAATGCAAAAGGAATGTTCAGAACGAAAATACCTCTCAATTCGTCGTCTAGTTTTCAAAGTGCTAAGACAGTGTATGGTAAAATAATTTTTACAAAACGTGAAACTAGAGGGGCCCCTGAGCTGCCACGAATTGTCAGTGCAAACAGTGTAATTGTCCGGTACACGTCGAATCTCGAGAACGGAGGTGAAGACGGTCGGGGTTAAAGAAGGTCGCGTAGCATTGCGAGCAACATATGAACAGCAAATATTGTTGGCATTATTGACATTTGGTGGTATAAGCCGGACGTCGATTGTTCCGCGGGTGTTTCGCCGGGATTACGTTTGTAGAAATTCGACGGTGACGCGTGTACACAGCAGGGAACACGGCAAAGCGAAAACCTACACGAAACACCTTCCATTAGACGCTTAATGCAAGCGCCTAACTTCATCGCAATTAGAACGCCGCCGCTGTCGCTGCGCTCTGGCTCGGTTGCAATTTCCTTTCGAGTACACGCGGCCGCGTTTCGAATAGCAAATACGTGCCCAGATTTTACCACCGTCAGAGATCCGATCGTCCGACGAACACCTCCGTGCTCGCACCGGTGCCCGCCGATCGGCCACTAATTAGATCTCTGTTCTTCGTTCGAATCGCGGAAATCCTTGACGCGTTCACCCTTTGACGGGAACCGACGTCTATGGAACGCCGCTCGTTCCACATGCCAGAGGGCACAACGACGTACCAGAAACGCGATTCGACATCGACGACGCGCCGTGGGGAAAATTGGTTGTCTGAGAGTGGAAAAGTAAAAAAATACAAGTTCATGGAACAAAGAGGCTATAATGTAATCATTAGACAGCGGATCTTTTTAGAAATTTATATTCTTTATAATATATTTATAATAGCATTTTTAAATCCTTCTAATATTTTCGTTGTTTCAAATTGTACCTACTCAGTTTTGTAATAAATGCATAAAATCCGCTGTCTAGTAATGATCAACTTCTGAAAAATTCATTGAAGTATATAGTGAAACCAGTCATTGTATATGTAAACGAATTTTCTTCAAATTTTGAAAGTTAGTGCAAGTCTTTGATGATATTTAAAACATTTTTTTTAACACTTGTGAGTAACTATTTCGAGAGGTAGTGTCTATTTTTATACCTGGGAAAACGGTTCTTTCACGTATATCTTTTTTTTAAAACAATGTGTACTGTTGTTTAAATGGTCGCAATTCTTGTTTACACGGTGTACAGCGCCGCGAATAAATCGTTTAGAAAAAGCGTGTAAAATACATAGTGCACGCGAAAGCTAGCGGATCGATTGCGGATGTGAAGGTCTAGTAGAAAGAATATGTTGTTTTTGAACGGATCGCATATGAAAACTTTCATTTAACCGGTATATTGTTTTTATTAATTTGAAAATATATTTTTAAGTAAAACATTGTGGATGAAACTTGATTAGTTGTTTCGATTTACGTTTCATTTTGAGGATTCTTGTGCAGAAAATGTGTATCTATGACATACTGTGTTTCGCCTATGGTATCGTTCCTTTATAACTGTTTCAGATCACGTGGTCAACGCGGCAGTAGCTGCTGGAAATACGAGTTTTAGAATTTTAGGTGAATTGTACACAGAGGATTGAAAATTGAATCGTTTTATAAACCATGCTGGTTCAGAAGTATGCACAAAAATCCCCTAAAAACAGCACTGCGTGTAGATTGAAACTAAGGAAGCTATTAATAAGAACCGTAAAAAATTACGAGCAGATATTCACGTTCGTAAGACGCTAATTAATAGTTAAAAATACGTTCGAAACTGAATCCGCGAGGTTCATCGTGTTCGTCGTGTTTGGCCCATAAACCGCGCGGCATTATAGGCAGATTGCAGAACTTCGTGCATTCGCAGTGCATAAAAATTTGCAAAAGACGTTAAAAAGAGAAAGTTTAGCTAAAGGCGGGGAATTTCACTCTACTTTGGACTTGTTGAAACCGGTTGTAAACGAGCTACGAGGTGTACGCAACAGTTTTAGCGCTGAACGGTTATAAACGGTGAAAATCACGGTTTTCCACGATTTTCGGAAAGTTTAGTCCTCGTTCAAAATATATCATTTGCAATATTTTTTTTTCAAAACTTTAATTTTCCGCCTCACCTAGTAAACCGATCGTTTGGTTTAATTTCAAGGAAGCTATTCTCTTTTAAAGAGGATGAGAAATCGCAATTATTTGTGCGGCAACCTAACTGTTTAAAACTTCGCTAAGTAGAATTTCATCGCAAAATGGACTTGCCCGTTTTCAGCGACAATTGTAGTCTTCGATTGTAGTAACGGCTATCGCGATTCAAGGGACTGCACGCGTCCGAGGGTTGCAGACGAGTTGCAATAAAATGCAACAAGAAAAAAAAATTAGTCTTCTCACTCGTTCAAAGTAGAGTGCCCTATTAACCGCTCGGGGGACAGCATCGCGATATTTACGCGCGACAGACACCCGCGCAGGTGTCTCTAACGACGACCTCCATCGTTCTCGGACGGGGGCTGTTCCCGCGCTGCGTCGATTTACTAAATTCTCGGAGTGTAGCCGGCGCTCGTGCCTCGGCCGGCACGATGTCCCACTTTATCGCGAGGGAGCAGGACAGCCATTAAGGACTTCCAACGGAATTCATTAACCGGAAGCTCCTCGAGAAATGAATTTCGTTTGGGCCGAGAGGGGCGCGTGCGCGGCCTGTCTCGGCCTGTCCCAGCCCGGCCCGCCCCGGCGAACGGTGTCGCGATTCCTCGCAACGAACTTACGTTAAAATTAAGTGGATCACCTCCTCGAGGACGTCCTGGCCCCGTGTCCTGCCAAATGGTGTCTCCGCGAGCTCGCAAATGGTCCTTAAAAGACAGTTCTTGCCGTCCCGCCAGCCATGCCTGCGCACACCGAACGTTTCAATTTTCATTTCACAGACCAGAGCTCTTCCCTCCCTCCCGTCGCGTATTTATTTTTGCCACCGCGCCGCGCCGGCACACGGCTTCGCCTCGCTGCTCCCGTTTTCACCACCATCTTTTTTTTGCCCGTCTCCTTCTAACCGGTCTCCGTTCTGTTTCCCTCGTATTTCAAATGCGGCACGGTAGTAATTTTATTAGGAAGTTCCACGGCGAGCCGAGTAGCGGCCCGAGACGGTATCGGTTTTACAAAAACGGGCGAAAAGGGAATTCTTAAACGCGTTAAGTCATCCCGTTCCCGTTTCCTGAGGTTAAGAAATTCATCATCCTCCTACCGTGCGGCTCGGCTGCTATCCGAAAAAAGATCACCGCAAAATTCTCTCTCCACTCCTCTATCTTTTTCTCTCTCAGCCTGTTTCCTCGCGAGGGCTCGTCAGAAACCATAGCTAACGATCAATTTCTGGTGACGTCGCGTCTCCTCGTAGCCTGTACCGAATCACCCCTGACACTTTCGTAACTTTCAAAGCGGACTCGTTCCCTTGTTACCTACACTTTGTGTCTTCCCGTATCCACGGCGCCCGAGTAATTTCCTTACGTCCCAATTAATTTACGTTCGTGTTCTGGGTCCTGTAGCCCCTCGCTCTTTGATCTCCGTGGCACGCGATGCTCGCTCAATCTCGGGCGAGAACGTCTTTTGTTGCCTCCACGAGCAATTGCATTTCATAGCGATTCGAGGGACCGCACAGCATCGCTTCGCGGACCTACGCGTGAACCGTTCCCGCTTTGGCTAAGCCTGACGCCATATTGTTGCTGGAGAATCATTTCATTGTCAGTCTGACGAAAAGCTCAACGGGATCGAAGCACGGTGACGTCTATGTGTACGCGAGAACGTCGGGACCCAACTGTCACTTGTAGTTTGTACAAACATTATTACTTGATAGTTACATCTTTTTATTACCAATGATTCTTCTAGGACAGTTTTAGCAGTATATATGTAGCCTTGCAAAATGATTAACCCTTTGCACTCGGAGCGATTTTTTACTGGAAAATTAAACATTTCTTCCTTGCTAGAATATTTCCATTCGCTATGATTTTTGAAATTTTATATAATACTTCTTACAATACCTAAATGTTTAGTAATTGCTTACATACAATAAGTAAACAAGCGAATGCAAAGGGTTAAATGTTCGTGTTACTGTTCAATGTAATGATTTCGAACATTTAATTTCATTCAAAGAAAATGATTGCACATTTTGAAGTTATCATTGGTTTATCATAAATTTTCTAGGTCATTTGAAGGTCATAGTGTACCACATCATCGAACTCTCCTCGCAATCAACTACAATACTATGAAGTTAAAAATAATTCCTTTTAAAGACCATCGATGACCTTCAGAACAAGTACAACTTTTCTCTTGAACATTTTCTTCCATCTTCGAGCTTCTCGCGAATGAGCTGCGTCCGAAGCTGATCACTAGTTTTTTGCAGTACAATATATGTTTGATAACAAAATTAATAATAAGTAGACTGCGGATCTTTATGCAAAATAAAAATTGTATTCTTCTTTTAATTATCCTATTGAGCTGAAACTAATACTCTATTCTTAAATATTTTTAACATGTCCACTGCATTAAACCGTACGTGCCCATTTTTGTTAAAAATCACACGTTGCCAGTGCCATTACACGAGAAGCCCCCCTCAAATCAGAAAGGTGACAAAAGTGAAAAGGCACGATCCACGGTGTGCGGGATTGATCTCGCTCAGTGTCTCCTTCGACAGGGATTGGCGTGGCTGTCGAACTAACGAGAGGCTTTTCAACGGAAACGCGGTGCCCCGCAGAATATTCGCAACGCATCCCACGCAATTTCCGATGGTTACGTAGGCGGACTGGTATCAAGAACCGGCCGCGTCGCCCGGTTCATAAAACGCGTTTTCGAGTGCGAGCCGCCGCGCCACGGAGCGCGCGATAAAGCCTCGTCTGCCGTTTGTTTCGCGTAATCAGCGACTCATTGTACGGTCCGTCGACGCGATAAACGCGAGTGTGGCAGGAGCCGGTCGCGGATGATTCTCAGCTAGAAAATGGGCTTTCATTAAGCGTTACCGGCCCCGGTCACGACCGGTTCCGTTCCCCGAGATAATTGCGAGTTTATTCGTTCGTTTCTGGCAGTGTTTACCACGCTTCATCGGGCAATTTTCAACGGGGGCCGAGAGCGGCGCCGATTATTTTCCGACTCCGCGTGCAAATCGGCCATTGTTCGTCGTGAGGTGAATCCGAGCGTTTCAGCGATTCGACGCCGAATACAAACAAGGAGTGTGCTTCAGGTGTGGCCACCCTCCGATTTCAATGAACACGCTGCGATGATATATCTATTTTCATTATTGACCAGCTTTAATTGTGTCCTCAGATGGCTAGCTAATTTTCAGAAAAACGAGTGCTTGTTCGAGTTTCGAGAAATTTCATTGGCGCTCGTGTTTCTGTGTCGAAGTCTTTTATTCGAGAGATATCCTTCTATAAGATTGAAAATTTATATAAGAATATGTAAGAACTATGTGCTTGTTGTAAATCTTCACGTAAACTACAATGTCCTTATTATGGAACGATTTGTGACATCAAACTTTGAACCTAATTTGAAAGATCTACAGATGCAGGAGATCTATATATATATATATATATATATATATATATATATATATAAGATACATCTGAAGGACTCTTAGTAAGCAATGAGTAGACAGCAGATCTTTATGAAAATAAAAATGTTCTATTTGAATTACAAGAAACTGGAGAAAATATAAATTTATTTTCTTTCTTAATATATGTTTGTTAGATGTATGTTTGTTACATTTATTTATTTTTGTCATAAATGCATATAAAATCTGCATAAGTGTGGTCATTTAGAAAACTTGTATTTTGCATAAAATCCGCATTGTAGTCATGAGCGATAGAGACATAGACAGAGAGAAAGATAGAGAGAGAGAGAGAGATAGAGAGGAGTCGTGTAAACTCACCGGTTGAATATACTTTCGATGACCTCGTAAGTGTCCTGGAGATGCAAGTCCCTCATCTGGCGAGCCGGTATTATTGTAGGCTCGAGCTCCGACAAGTTCGAAGGAAGTTTATAATTTAATTGAAATGCGGAGGAGAACACCACGCCGCCCCTTTTGTTCATGGTTACCGGTACCGAGACGCCGAACGTGAACTGGAAAATGGAACGAGCAGACGTGGATCAGCAGGAAACGATCCGTTTTCGCGAAACAAGTTTTCAAGCTGCGCGAAAGAATTTGTTGGGGAACGAGGCTGCGCGGCGGTCTGTCGGATGGATGGTTGGCTTGGTTCGATGCTGGAACCGAAGTCGCTGCGAAAGTTTGACGCGAGGCTATGTAGATCGCGCCGCCTGCTCGAGTTTTATGGAGAGCTCCCTCGTCATACGTCTAAGCTTAGTCGCGACATCCTTTTCTTGCGTCTAACTGAGGAATTTCTATACGGGCATAGTTCGGCTAATGGGTTTCGTCAAACTCGAAAAATCACTGAGAGAATATCTTTTCCTACTTTAGAAGAAACGGGGAGAGTCAGGATACTATTCCTTCCTTGGAGCTCGCATTATTATCTAGTAGACTAATTTTTCCTAATTTCTACATAAAAACAGATATTGTCTTCGAATCATGAGTTTGGTTTACAAAATATTTGGGAGACATTATTTTGCTGTATTTGCAAACAGAATGTTTCCCCGTGAAAAATTCGCGAGAACCCCGAGTCGCGTTTTAAAAAGTGACACTGTCCATTGGTAGTTCCGCTCGTTACCGGAAAGATCGTTGCGAAGGTAAGCCATGGCCGGAAAGAATACAATTAAAGAGTTGAAAAGGAGGATGGCTCACCGGAGGCGGAGCCAAAAGGCGGGGATATCTTGTCGAATACTTAGTAACCGATAGTGTCTTGTCAAGTGGCGAGTAACTGCTTTCGAGGGACTGGTAAAAGGTAATCTTTCATCTAACCCGGTGCCTACTCGACGAGAGTTTCGGCTGGTTTATTTAAAAGCCGCCTCCTCGGTGTTCGCGGAGCCAGCTGCGAATACACCTTCAAGCTTCATTCCCGAGATTGCTTATTCAAACGTTCCATGAAAACCCCTTATTAAGAAGAAATCGTCCGGTTCCTTGGTCTTTCGTCGCAGCCGAGAATCGACAAGCACCCTGCCGGATTCACATCGAGCTCTTCTTCGCCGTCTTCGTCGTCGTCGTCGTCGTCGTCGTCGCCGTCGTCGTCGTCTTCGCCCGTCTTAGGCAGGCAGCATTATGAATTCAATACAAACAGAGGCGCAATCTAATTAGAGGGGAACTGGCAAAGGAGTGCTCGTTATCCAGGCAACGGGCTTAATAAGTTTCGCGAGCTGTCTACGGAGATAAGGACCGAGGTTACAACTCGGTTTGTCCCGAATCGTCCTCCCGTTTGTCTGGGAGAAACGCTAGAAAAATCGAAGGGCGACCATTGACGAAGAACAGAGACCGAAATTCGCTAGGAGAAATCTGAAATTCGAACCGATTTACCCTTCCGCGACTAAAAGATTCCAAGCTTCTTAAAACTTTGTGGGCTCGATGGAAACATCCTGGGGAAGAATTGGGCAAGTTTATCTCATGACTATGGCTATGGGATATTTAACGGGATAAATAACTGTGGTTATTACTCGATTAAAAAATATAATCATCGTACTCTGGCTCTAATAATTCGGTAAGACGACATTGTAGTTTAATTTTCTTTAAATGAAAGACGTCTTACCTGAAACAAGGTCCTCTGCGGGTACAGCAGAACGGAGTCGCCGTTGGCTGCGAGAGAGACCAGAACCAGCGGAGCTAGCAAGCGCAAGGATGGAGCCATGTTGCTGGTGGACGGCTCGAGAATCGCGGTGGTTAGCGATACGTCTGGCAGGAGCGTTTGATTCCCGTTTCCGGAGGTCGCTGGTCAACGAACTGGCCACGGATAGCCCGTGCTGCCTTGGCGCACGTGTCCACGAATTAATGGCGGCGCGATAATGAACGCTGGAACTCGCGACCCGGCGCGATGTTTGCGCTCCGCAAACCTTTGTAACCGTAAATTACGTGCCGGTGAAAAATCCCGGGGGCCGGTCCCTGGGGGCGAATTATCGAGCGATTTTTCCGGAATTTTCAAACGGTTGCTAACGAATCCTTTGAAAATTTGCACACGTTTTGATCGCGATTACGGAAACACGGAGCTCTTGATTAACGCCGCCCGTTTCCAAATTGTACTGTTGTACGAATTGCACGGTACCTTTGTTTGCCGGTTACCGGCGCTGCTCAACGGCCCGCGGATTCCATGAAACTTTTATTCCGTCCAGAGCCCACTGAAATCCTCGAAAGCCACGAAGAACTTCCCTGTTCGGCGTCAGTATCGGCGAATTAATCCGCAGAATCAGCGGCTATTAGCATAAACATCCGCAGTCTCGGTCGCCTAGCGCAGTCCGATCGATCGTATTTGGGTGGCTGACTCATCCGATACGTTATCTATCCCGATCCTATTGTTTCCGTAAATTAGGAAACGATGCTAAAAGTTTTGGAAAATTTTTAACAGAAATTTTTTAATTGTGTTAGGGTAACTGCACCAGTGAATAAACGGGCACCGGTAAATGAACGCTTTTGTACATTTCAACAAATTTTAAGCCGATTACTCGAATGTAGTCTTCATTGACTGGTATTTTTTATATTTTTTATTTAACGTTTAATAAAGAAAAATAATCATAATTTCATTTTATTTGCGTTCATTTATTTTTGACAAATGAAGTATACGGAGTCATTTGGCATATATGGGATTATATCTTTTTTTTAAATAAAATATCTTCCTGAACAATTTCTTAAATGTTCATTCACTCCGGTGCAGTTACCCTATTAGAAAAATAAATGGATTTCTTTCGAGCTGCACGGTTTTTCGAGTACTCGGACCAGATCGGTTAGCGCTTGCGCCTCGCGAGCAATCAGGTGTCCAGACTTGGTATAAAGTAATCTTCCCTAATTTGTCAAAACAATCGTACGCTAGCGCCGACTCGGAGCACGCGGGTATTTACCAACAGCGAGTAGACAAACCTGAAGGAATCGTCTTGTTCCCTAGCACGTCGTCCTCCATCAAAAGACACGATTCGATTGTATTTTCTCTATAGCAGACACATTGGTTTGCGAGGAGGCGGACTGACACGGTTCCGCGTTATCATACCGCCCGTAGGCTGCTCGGAAAACCAGCGAGCGATTCATCGGGGCATCGGCTTAACCCCTGCCAGCGATAGTGTTGTAAATCCAATAATTGCCCAGGCCGGGACCGTTAAGCAGCTTTAATTAATTCCGTTTCCAGCGTGGCACGATTAACGACCGAAGTTGAATTAAAATCTCATCGGGGGACGCTCGCTGGCGATGGTGCTCCTCTTCGTTTCAGGTTTAGTTTGTTCCTTGGCGCTTCTCGCGGCAGCGCAAAGGATGTGCCACACCTTTGGCACGCGTGGGAGTGGCGCTATCGCTCTGCGAATCGTTTCTGAAGGAACGGGACGACATCGTCGGTAGATCACGACGATTGGCTTCGAATAACGAGCTACCTGATCCATTTGATTCGTATCCCTCTGCCGTCTCGGTTCCTCTCCATCTCCCTTTCTGTTCTTCTCTGTCGCGTGTTCCGTCTTCTCGTGGCTCACGGAAATTTGCCGGGAAATGCGAGGAGCAGCCCGATCTCTCATTCCTTGGACATTCGAAAGCGACCTTGCTACCCTTTGCGGGGAATCAATTCCGAAGTGAGTTAGGGCTGCCAGATAACGCGCGAGCTCTAGTTGGTGCGCGCACACATGTAAAGCATGCATGCAGCCTCACGAATGCATCTCTCTCTCTCTCGTTCCCGATGCAAAGAGCATCGGTAAAATGGAAACCGAGAGGTCTTCGACTTGTATTTTACTTTAGTTTCTTCTTCTACTTGGCTTTGCGCGTTCGTACCTCTTGCTTCTTCTTTCTTCTTCTTCGTCGTCTGCTTGTTCTTCCACTGGTTTTTCTTCTTTCGGAAGGAATCCGGGATGAGTCAGCTCCGAGTTTCATTATTCCGTAGTTCCTTATAGCAGTTCCCAACAAGCAATTTTAATCGACGGCTCCTCTCAACCAGAGTATTTCCTTCTTCGAATTATTTTTTTTTCTCGTTTTTGCTGTCTTTTTTTCGCTCGATCATTCCCTGTATTTGTTCCTCTTCGCTCCCGCGGTTTATTATTTCGCGAGACTAACGAGAACGCTGTCGGTAGGGCTGGCGATAAATAAAATAACGCGGATACGGTGAACAATGCCCCGGAACCGCCGAGCAATGTAATAACGAGGGAAAGAGGGTCGCGAGTTCATAAGCTCGGAACTTTCGCGCTTCTTCCGCAGAAGGACCCGATCTTTATTCCCCTTCTCGCAACTGGTGTTCATTGTGCGAAAGTGTACGTAAAAATCAAGTACATATACATTGTCGTTCAATAGTACTTGAAGCATGCTTTGTCTTTCCGTACCAGAAAGTGTTTCATCTCTTTCCGACTCTGTTGTGCAGTGAAAATCGTGCGGAATCCATCGATGGATGTTTTAGCCCAGTTTAGCAGTAACAGGATAAGGAGTTTAACAAAAAATGAATCACCAACTTGTGGCTCAACATATAGTTTTACGATTCGTACAAAAAATAAAAATAAAATTTTTTATCAAGATCTTTTATTAACATATTATAAATCTCTAGCCGCTTTTCTTTTTTTTTTTGAAGTCCGTCCGCTCGACACCACTCACATGGGATATTACTCAAGTGTAGTACGCCGATTTTAATGAAATTTATAGAAAAATCGCTAGAAAATTCTCGTACGCGTCGTCATCATAGACGGCGACAACAACTTTCCAGTGGAGCAAATAGGCACCAAGATCCATAATTACATGATGATTGTTCCCGAGAAGATCCAGCCCCCTCTGTCGAGCAACAGTTCTCTGTAACGGTCGTTCACTTCGGGGCGAGTACGGAGGCGAGAGGATAAAACAAGCCGAGGAACGAGCAAACAAGTGCGTCGACGCGGAATAAAGATAAATGGCATCGTTTTTACTATTTTTCCCAGACGGGAACGTATTACTTCCGGCATGGATGGCGCTTTTATTGCGTGTCATTACGGCATTTACGGTCCCGACGAACGTAAAATGAGGCGTCGGGGAGAGCGACCTCGATTAAAAAGAAGCAGAAGCGTGCGTTGGTACGCGTGCCTTCGGGAAACCCAGTGAACACAAAAGCTGTTCTATCAAATTCACGCCGGGAATCTCCGTACACAGGATGATCAACGATCAGTGTATTTAAACTGAAACATTTCACTCGCCTCGCGAAGACTAGCATATTTCTATCACCGGAAGAAGCACAATGTTCCTATCGATAACAAGCACGTTTCGGTTGCACCATTGTAGCAAACATGATCCACATCTCATGAGCATCAGATTATTTTAAATTCGGCAACGAAAAGGAACGCGTTTTCTGAATGAACAATGTTTCAAATATGGATATTGTGGTGATAAGGCAAGAAGATCTTTATGAAGATCCGCTGTCTAGTAATAAGCAGACTGCATGACATATACTGGATTACATACCAAAAATACACCATAATTCGTAGGAGGAAGGTACTAATTTTGAGTCCGGTAAAGCGAAGTTTACTCTGTGATTTTGTTGCGTAGACGCCTAACCCAGATCTTCTAGAACGCGTCGAAAAATCGTATGGTCATATATCAATGAGATTTCAACTTCTCCCCGGTTCCTAAACTTCAATAAAACGGACGTCATGTCGAAATTGAAAATATCATTCAAAAAGTTATGGCGAACTTGCTGCAGCTACTTTCAGAAGTCTTCCAACACCGTTACCAGAAGTGGCGGCAACGTCTTTGATGGTGCATGGCTTCCTAAGGAATTGCTTTCAACGGCATGATGACCATTTCTGGTTCAGTTGTTAATCAAAAATTGTGCAGCATCCGTTTCATTGTTTTGTAAACGCACCTCGTGCTATATATGGGACATCTGACTTCCCTCTCTGTTCAAAAAAGAAAAAGAAAGTCTGTTTTCAAGTTTGTCACGGTCCGCCGCTGTTTATTTTCCTCTTCGCCTTCTATCGCGCCTTTGTTGTTTTACAGACGGACTCCAATTGTACGCATCGCTAGAACCGCCTCCGTCCCTCTGTCGGGGGTTTTATTTTTTTTTAGAGAGAAATTGAAATTCCTGTGGGTCGACGGGATTGTGCTCGGGTAAAACAAAGTGTAGATACTCGAATCAAAAATCGTTTACACGGCTCCCGTTTTAAGCTGTACGAAACGGTAAAACAATGTAGCGTAAAACAATGCAACCTGAACGAAATATACCGACAAGGAAGTGTTGGCGACACGGAAACGAAAGAATTTGGAACTTTGCACAAGCCTATCGAGCACTTGTACTCTAACAGTTTATCGTGTATACAGGGTGTCACAAAAATGAACTTCCGTTACGAAAATGTTCTCCGTAGTTTTGTTAAGGACAAACCAGGGACCAATCAGGGCGTGGCTACTAGGGACGGGCTCCGACTCTGATTGGTCCGTGCATTTCGTTAATAACTCTATGACAAAGCGACGGAGAACATTTCCGTAAAGGGAAAAGTTACTTCAAATTAGCATGGGGATCACCCCTTTCAAGGAAGTACATTTTTGGGATACTGGTATAGTTTATCACGAAGAAAGAACACAAAAAAAATTGTGGCTGGTTATTTTTTTACTTTCGACAACAAGGTCGCTGAAATCAGTAGTGACTGTGTTGCTCCACCTACCGCACCCCCGCGGGAAAAGTGACACAGCTCAGGAATGCAGCATTTGAGAAAAATCAACTTAAAGAATACTACATATAAAACTTATATTGAAATAGTTCAAGCTTCTTTTAAATTTCAGGTAAATATGATAAATTGCGAGATAGAGATGTGACCTCATAATTGCCATTTTTTTACTTGTGTCACTTTTCTTGCGGGGGTGCGATATTTGCCCTTGGATAAGGTAAAGGAAGTTTCCGTGGCAGACCCTAGTTGGAGTCGGGCGTGAGCGTCGTGGGATCTCGAGTATATTGTTGAAGCCGGGGAGGCAGTTCGGCGGCGCGCGGAATGCAAAGGGGATCGGCTGAAAAACTGAAAATCTCCAGGGACGGTAATTGGAAGAAGACAGGAAAGAGACATTTCGAAGGTCCTGAATTTTAGAAGCGCGCCACGACGTGATCCGATTACACTGCACCCGGCGGAAGACAGTTCCTTCAGGGTCCCGTCGTAAATTACGATAGCTTACTGGTCGGGGGATCGTTCCGCCGGACCGTTCGTTGTTCGATCGAAGGGCACGTTCTCCCTCCTGTGCTTTACCACTCTCGCAACCCACGGCGCTGCTGCGATGCATTTCTTGAATATTTCAGCCCCCGGATAATAGTTTTCGCGAGATTTGCCGCTTCGCTAGCTACCTCTTACGAAGACGTTGCTTCTTCGTGTGTTCGCGAAAAGGGCGAATTCGGAAAGCGTCCCGACGCGTCGATCGGTTAACCCTCGGCCAACGCGACGGATGTTCTCTGGCAGGAACGCGACAAACGAATGCACGGCCATTTGCAACTCGAGTAGAATTTTCATTCTACGCGAGACTCGCCGGCGACGCTGGAATCCACGGCCGGCGAAATTGAATTCGACAGCGCGCCGCTGCGCACGGATATGCTCGACGAGGAGATAGATTTCAGTTGACTTCCCGATGCGAAGGCGAGATGCTTCTCGGGATGTAACACCAGGTCTCACGAGCGCAAAAGTAAAGGATCTATTCCATTAAGATTCGTACGGTCTTCGAAAGAGAATATGCTCTTTCCGTGTAAAAAAGAAATATATAAAAAGAAACTTTTTAAAAACCACGCTTATATTAAAATGCACTAAAAAGTAGAAAATAATTTTTTAGACATTAGAGTTACTATAAGTTTTTTTAAAATTTGTTTTTTAATATTGCATTGTCATCCAGTTCTGAGCTACGTTTAATGTTTTAAGTCTCTAGCTCATCGGGAAGTGGTTTAAAATTCGATTACATGATTTGACGCATACGACAACGACAATTCAGCAAGCTAATACGTGGTACAACAACAATTTTCTTTGTTGCAAACAATTTTTGCAAGTTTATAAAAGATGACCATTTTTTTTTGTACACCCTGTGCGATAAATAGTGTTGCATGTGTACCCGTTTACTGCATTTCTTCCAACAACTTGTTAATGTTACTCTAAAAATATTACAAAATTTCTCTGAACGTCCTTTGCTCGTCCTTTGCTCGCAAATATATTAATTCATAGTCTTAAATACAAAATGTTTTAAATAATCTATAGATTTCTGTTGGTTGCATAAGAGTTAAGCTAGTTTACATCTGAAGCATGGGATACTAAGGACTTCAGACATCGGAGGTTCGGATAATCGAGATCCAACTTCAGGGTTCTACTCTATAGAATTTTATTTCGTCCTAAAAGAAATGTACGTCGCGAGTGTGACTTGCTATTACACGCAAGGGGTTAATAATTTCAGCAGCCACTGTATGTTTACGCCGAATTATGTATCGCGCAATAAAGGCAACATGATAATGATAATAAAACTCGCCGGTAAAAGAGGACCGTAGCTTTTTTCGCAGAAACATCTCGTAGTCTGCCGAAGTGCCCGATGTGCCCTTTCGCGAAGGGTTGGTTCTCGTTTTCTCCGGCCACCGCACCGTTCCTCTCCATTCTTCCATCGTTACTTTCTGGCGGCGTTCCGGAGAACTCGAATGAAAATACAGTGGAAGGAGCACGTCTCACGGAGTCGTTCGCACTATCGTGGCTTCGTGGCAGAGCGGAATAGTAATGAACAAACTAGACCAAGTCGATCGGAGTTTGACTGATTTTCACTCTCGTCGCTTACAAATTCTTGCTCCACTTTCCTATTTTATTTAACCATTTATTTATTCGTTATATATTAACCTTTTAACCTTTTAAAAGAGAAATTGAAAAGAGATCTCAATGGTAATGATAATTTATATATACGGTATCGTGTAACAAATATTAATATTGCCAAAACTGGTTTTCACGAGCCCCGAAAATTTTCAAGATACTTTCGTCCATGTTTCAAAGGACCCCGTCGATTTAGTTTCTCGGTCGACGACCCTGCAGGCAGCCGGTTTGCTTCTTTTCAAGGGAACTGCCACGCATGATTGATGGCATGCGACGATTCCTTTCGAAGGGTCCGACCTCGTTGGTAATTGAATTTATTTATTAACAAGCCGGGCTTTTGGTTCGGCCGTCAACTGTTCTGGAATAATAATGACCGAGCAAACCGTCGCATCCATCGGGATCTGGTGAATTTTGCATTCTCGAAGCGCTTCCTACTTTCGATACGGGAGGGTTATAACTTTTAGATACTTGTTGCAACAAAGAAAAACTATGAAAATATGATATTAATGTACTGGGTGATAAAAGAAAGTCCGACAATAATATATTCTAATGTACTGTTATCACAGTGATTAAAAGGATTTAAGAATATTAGTGCAGGATTAAGAATATTAGTACAGAATCAGTCCCTCGGTGTCAAATTGACACAGTGATAAAAAATCGATAAAATAACAGGTCATTTTAAAATAGAAAATAAAGTAACAATAACAAAGATCGTTTTTCGTTATTTTTTCATTCAAATTGATGAGTTAACATTTACATCTTAGGTTGTTCGGTTACGTGTTTCGCATTAAAAAAATAAAGATCATGAAGTTTCGAACAAATTTACCTGCAAGTAACAGAGCAGTATAACTTATTTCGGGAGAACTGTGTCGAATTAACACGAGGGACGGATGAGGGTTAAAGGAAGACATACCAATAGTCTTACCAGACGCGTTCTTTGGAAAACTCAGGATGAAGTAAACGCTTCCCTCCACTCCCCCTCTGTCTTTCACATTTCCGTTACAGCAGTTACGGCATCGATTTTAGCAGACAGGCATGGGAACTCGCAGTTTCTTTTCGTTGCTCGCGATAGGGCTGCGTTCCGCGCGGATATAAGAGATCACGGCGCGCAGATGCACAAGACTCGAGGACCCGAGAAGGACGCGAAATTTACGGGAACGAGTTCCGAACGAAAAAAGTTTATCCGGTGCACGGGAACCGGTGTTGTCGCTCGTGAAAACGAGTGGTCTCGCGAAATATTCAGTATTTTCACGCGCGACAGTTCGCAGTGTCGGATTACAAACCGATCCTTTTTTTATTTTCCGCGATATATGTATAGACCCGCGCCACTGTGGACCGTGCACGCGCGTTCCAACGCGGAAACTTTCCGCGCGGTCCTGCGGAAATTATGCGCGATCGCGTGGACCCGCGTAATGACACGAGATTTGTGTCCCCCCGACGGAATTCCCGCTCCGAATGATAAACACGCTGCTCAGGGCTGTAACAGTCGAACGCTTTTATTTTATCGTCGTTTAACCCCCTCCGGAAATATTCTCCGAAAAGCGTGCAACGAAGTGCGGAAAAGTGAAACCTCTTTCACCATGAAACGCAGAAATTCACGCAGGTATCTACAGGAAAATATACAGTTGCGTCGACATTGTTGACGCCAATCGTTTTTTAGTAAAATAATAATAAAAAGATATAGTGAATATAAGCACTGGGCGAATCGTATTTGCAAAAATATATTGTCTGATGTGTCAGCAAATATTATACAGTAAAGTCTTGATCTAAGAAAGCGGGAACTGCACAATCTAAGGAAAACGAATACCTAAGTACAATCTACGGAAAAAAAAAAATAAAATTAGCAGATATTTTCGGGTAACGTAATATCACGAAAAGCAGGTTCTAAATCAAATAATATGTTTTTTATTCGTTAAAATGTAGCATTCCAAGGTCGGATATTTAAAAAAGTATTCTATCTTGAAATTGAAATATTCGTTTGTAAACAGTACCCGAACGTGAAACTCTCTGTGCCGAACTGAATAAATTAACGAAAGGGTAATTGGCGTTAATCTCTTGTATCCTGCAGCAAACATCCTTCTCCGGCGAGAATAGCATTTTGCATATCCATAGACGTCGATCTCTCTCTCCCTCTCGCTTTCTCTCTCGTTCGCTTCTTCTCTCTCTCTCTCTCTCTCTCTGACATACTTTCCTTCGAGCTTTTAAGCGTTACGCTACTTGGCTCACCCTGCACGATAATGGACTATGCTTTTTAAAGTGCTATAACACCGGCTATTATCGTTTCGCAACCGGTTCAGCGGAGTCCGGCGCGATGGAACTTCCTCGGATACAGTTTTCATCTGCTCCGCGATGCAATCGATGAAACTCGATACAGATCTTCCGTGACGCGTTACGCGTCTCTCTATGGAAACAAGAATCGTTCGATTTTATCACGGGGCCCTTACCATTGGCGTCGTTCCGACAGTTATTTTTTCGATTACAAACCATTGCACTCGCGATTATTCCATTCTTACGCACACTCCTGCGCGTAAACGTCCGGACACTTGAATTTTTATTTAAAAAAGAGATGATTAGAAATGATTTTGTCATTTTCGGAAATTCTTCTTATGTCTTTTCATATAAAATTTTCGTATAAAACCCGCGGTCTAATAACGATACTTAAATGATTCGAACAATCCATCGTATTATATTTTGAAGGCGATAACGCAAATTTCCGGAAACTTTTTGGATAGACCATGTATACTGTTTTGGTACTCGACACGTGCCCGAGGATCGCGCACACTCCCCTCGCCGTCTTCGTCGGCAGTTTTGTTTCTTATTTAAGAGACGCAACCAAGGTTGGCCGTGTATTCGGTATTCTAATCGAGACCACTGCACGCAAGCCGGCTCGTTTGAAGCAACCCAACCCCGCGGATACACGGGGATTCTTTAATTTCAGATTCCAAGGAGAACCGGCTTGCTGCCGCGCCGCTCTGGTCGGAACTCGACGATTGCTGCGGGTACTTTTAGGGAAATGAAACTCTGGGGCAGGGCGAGCTCGCGGTGAAAATGCTCGCGGAAGCCGCGTGGAGTTAAGAAATGCTTTCACGGCGGCTACCGCCACCTTGAGAAACTACAGGCCCGCTCGAACAGATGAATTTTCGCCGCATTTGAAAGACAATCGACCGTCGAACCGCTCAACCTTCCGGAATCATTAGTATCGTTTCGTGTACGAGCTATTCGTTAAATCCGACCGCGCGAGGCCTTTGTTCTTCAAGTTTTTAACCTGTTGGTACTGTATAGGGCCGTCGAGATAAATCCAGAATCTTCAGTAATCAATTTTCATCACTAAATCAAAAAATAGTAAAACTACAGGATCTAAGAAACAGCGCGGACCCGAGAGTATTCCTTAGATCAATGCTTTACTGTATTACTAAACATCTTGTGTTCATTTATAATTAATATTTATTTAATTATATTGGCCACGGGGTATATAAACACCTGCAGCAGCTAAATAAAATTCAATTTGAATATTTTTAATGGTGATGCCTTCATAAAAAGTGCCAGATGCGAAATGGTAGCTTTAATTTCGTTAATGTTGAGGATTCATCAGCAAACGTTTGCGAGCACATTTTTGAATTGTTGTACTTGTATGATTTATGCAAGACATAGTTTACTCTTTTTTACCTTGCAACTCGAGTATCCGTGTTTAAAGTTGGGAAACAATGCTGCAAACATATACATATAAAGCAATAACGATTCAGAACACGAATATACGTATATTGGCGTGCGTAATAAAGAAGTTCTAAGTTCTCGTCGAAAAATTGTTGTACATTTTCTACAGATTCATAAATCCATCTACAAAGTTTGACATCGGAACGTTTATTAATCTTCTTTGAAAAAATGTCAATCGCAGGCATTTTCTACTGTCAAAGTATATATCCTTTTAAGCTCGCATCATTATTTCGAAGAATCCGATTGTTATACGATGGCTTTAATGCCAGCGTCAAAATAATCCCTCACCCACCATGCCGGAACAAACGACAACAATAAAATTCCAATACCTTCGACATACGAGATTCCGTCCACGAACGGTTAAACTCCGTTCAGCATCGACTACATTGGAGGGGTACGATGTAAAAATTTGTAACATCAATTTTTGAGAAATATTAATATATTCCTTACAATTTTTAATTTAACATCACCTACATTGTGCTCTGAACATACGAACCTATAGAACACACATTTTTCGAATCTTCCTTATATAAGTCCCAATAAAAAAGATGTAAAAACTTGTTGTTCAAAAAAGTCGTAATACAGATTAAACGCAACCTTTCCGAAATTTTTATTGTCATCTGAAGTCGTTTGGTCCACTTACAAAAGAGCGATTCTGATTTCAAGTGCCTGCCATCAATTACAGACAGGCTGTGTGTACAATCGAATTTCTTATCGATCGATAATATAATGAGATAGTTAATGCTGATACATGAGTTTTCGCCAGAACATCAAGTAGCCTGGAAAGGGAAAATTGGTTTAGAATGGACACAGCCAGTTTCGATACAGCACCCCTCCTTCCGGGCGGTGAGATAAAATTAACCTTCGCCATTTCGTCGGTGTACATAAAGTTCCAACAGAAGAAGAAAGCAACGGTAGACGCTTCCGGCGATCGGCTGGTCTGATCCTTGCTCGAGGAGAGCGTAGCAAAAGCGGATAGATGGCTTGCGAAGTGAGAGAGGGAGAGAGAGAGAGCGAAAGAGTAGAGAGAGAGAGAGAGAGAGAGGGGGGGAGCGGTTCGTGCCCTCGAAAACGCCGAGGATTCGAGGCGTGGCTGTTCTGGTGGCGTGCGCCTGTTCCATCTGGGCTCCGTATTTTCGGTGTCGGTGCTCACGAGATCACCGTGGAGAACACGTCGAGCACACTTCTGCGGCATTCTGGATAAAGGGCGTGGCAGTTTTCGGTCGACACCTGCTCGCCCAAGCGCTCGGCCGCTCTGTACTCCCTGTCGCCGTATTCCTCGTACCGTTCCTCGGTGCTGGAGGGCCTGGAATTCCACGGGATTCAGGCTCGGTAATCTTGCGAAGAATTAGAATCGATCGGTCCGCGAGAGAGATCGGACCGGTGCCGAGTCGGGCCGGGCGCGGGCTCTCTCGTGCCGCGAGAAACGGGGCGGAAAAGAATTCGGGGGCGGACGGGGCGTGGGTGTTGCGGGGGCTTGCGTTCGTGGAGTTCGTGGGATCAATAATACGAGCGGATACGCGAAAAGCCCGCCAAGTTATTTCGCGCCTCCCTCGGGTGCCCGTTAATTGATCCTCCACGTTCCGCGGACACCGTTCAATCCTGCCGCAGCCGTCGCCCGGTTCTAATCCACCGGTCGCGTTCCGCATTACGAAATTCGGGGCATTGATTTAACGCCGCCACGCTGTCGTGTTGTCCCCGTTGCCCGATGCTACCCCGCACGTGTCCCCAGCTGCCCGTAATTCCCATTCATGCGGTCTACTTACTTGAAAAGTACTTGCAACAGCTGCCCCAATAGACTGTGCCTGTCGTCGAACGGTGTCGACGCCGCCTCGCAAATCGCCTTCATCACGCACGCCTTGCCGCCGAAACCGTACAAGCCTGCGGCCTTCTCGAGCATCCTACGGATAAGAATCGGGTGAAGGAACGCTTCTCAACTGCCTCCTGATTTTCATGGAAATTACATTCTCGTTCTTCGTACAATTAACGAACCACTGAATTATAATCGGAAAATTGTCACTCGAACTCCGCTAACTTTGTATGGAAAAGTCTCGAGTCAGATGCTCCGGGATGTTTTTCTTCACTTCAAAATGTACGGATTTAAACGAGTATAGACGGCGTAACAATTTTTCTATACGTTCGTTTCAATGTAGAAGTTGACTACGATTAATAGTCACAGATTGATTGTATTGTTTAAATAGAAACCGTGCTGTTGGTAATCGAATAACCCAAGATACAGGTGATAAGACGACGGAGACATAATGTAATAATTACTAAACACACTTGACGTACATGTTGGGCTCTCACGCGCATTGAACATACACACTAGATGTAGATTAGACATACGCACTAGGCACAAACACTGATCACGCGCAGACACAAGTCCGACTATACCCAGAGTGCCTTAGATTATTAGAACACTGGCGGCACACTTTTCATTTAAAGTGCGATGAAACCGTGACTGAAAATCGCAGATCAATTTTTCAGAGGTCATAGCCAAGGGCAGATTTTACTTCAAAAGGTCAAGGTTTGAATAAACAATTAACAACAAGGTGATTTAGAGAAACTGTATTTAAACACAGTTATTTTGTTTAAAAAATTTTTTACACGAGTTCAGATATCAACAATTCTTCGTAGCAGTGAAGTAGACAAATATATATTTTGAGTTTCAACTATTTTCAGTTAGCTAAGTCATTATTATAAAGAGCTATTGCTGATCTCAGAACATTGACAAAATTTATCTGATAAAAAAGGAAACATCATAAATTCGTCATTCAGAAACAAACGTCTGTAATTTAGCACATTTCCTTGTATCGGCTAGAGGTAGGAAGATATTAAGGCAGACAAGATAAACGACGCACCCCGTATACAGTACATACAATATAGGACCCGGAAAAATATTCGACACGTATTTCTTTTTCCGCGGTCATCATTCTTATTCAAGGGGTGGAAATAGCCCCCAAAGTTGGCTATGCAAACCATATTTGGTCATTTATCTGGGGAACCATTAATTACAGAGAAAATATTTAAATGTTCAAATTCTAGCAAACCAATTTCTCAGAAATTCACGTGATTAAGTGGTACGTTAAAATATAGGCTTCGGTTTCTTTCACGAAGAATCTTGTGAGGCTTGTCTGACGCCATCGGTGCGTTTATGTTTCAAATTGATATTCTGTGAGCGAATTTATCGTGGGTACATTCGTCAACAATTTAGGATATATTGCAACGAATAGCTGTCACGTCAATATCTATCAATTTACATATTATCTTTGATTTGTATTCAAATACAATTACGACTAGTAACACGTGACTGCCATTTGTATTTCGACGTGTTGATACAGAGTGTTTCATTGTAATCGATCCAAGGCGATCTTTGTAAGAGTGATACTGTAAAGATGAAAAGGTCAACTCAGTGTCTTTCGACGAAGTTTGTGATAATTTCTTTTGAATTTTTACAATTGTTCTTATTAGTTCACAATAGGTTCAGATGAAATGCAGAACTGCAATCCAATCAGGTAAGTTCTGAATCGAAATAGTAGAACTACACGATCTAAGAAGCAGCACGGACCCGATGGTTTTTCTTAGATCAAGGCTTTACTGTACCTCGTAATCAAATTACTTAAAGATCGTGTTGCTACTTGTTCTATACCGTACCGTGACTCTAGGAAATGATCCTTATCAACATTAATGAAATTATCATTGAGTTCGTTTAACAACTACCTGTAAATGCTCCACCGACTCTTCTGCTGACGAGAATAATAAATGCCAGGTTCAGTGAAATCCGTAGCATTGGCGGGCATGTCGTACACGATCTTCGCGAAGTATCCAAGAATCACGCTCTCGCGATCCAGCTGCAGCGGTGTTCCAAGTCCGAAGATCAACTGTGAACAATACGACACGTTCCCTTCATAAATGCTCGAAATCGGAGATGAACGATTTCGGAAGACAGAACGATCGGGCACGAGGAGTCGGGCGAGGCATCGAGCTGGGCGTTCGAACGAATAATAAGAAGCTCAGGAACGTTTATTCTATACGCTATCTCAGTTTCTGCAGGTGGTACGTCGCCTTTAAACTCCTTCCACGGAGCGTTTCCGTGAAATCCGTCGGGCCGAGGCACTAAGTCCAGATATTCGGTGTGGATGTGGGTCGCGAGATTCGATCAGAAAAGTCGCGGTTATGGTGGTTATTCATAGGGGGCGTCCGGTCCAAAGCGGAAATTGGATGAACTCAGATGAGATCGGGGTGCACGGTCCAACAGTGTCCAAGCCGGGCCGGTCCGATCCGCGCCGGTGCTAGAAGCTAGAATCGAGAAACCGCTTCGCCGTGGTATCTCGACCGCATTTCCGTCGAGCGTTCGCCAGAGGGATCCAGAAACCCGCGGGCAAATCGTGTCACGGATGTTTACGGATGCCACGCTTCTTCCGAACCAGAGAAATCACTCTTCGGTCATCATCTTCTCGATACTCCGGAGATACGTCTTTATTGCGTTTAAGATCCCGGCCGACTTCGATCGGCGACAAACGAACGAGACATTTTTCAATGCTTCGCGCACGTAACTGTTCGATCCTCGGTTAACCCCGTGTCCTACGATTTATTTTACGGTTTCAGTGATTAGAACCTTTTTGTAGATCGTAATTTCCTAAAAAAGGAGAATGTTGATATAAATTGTATTCCTACATATATGTTCTCCAACAGCTGCATATTAACAAAACGAAAATAGAATTTTATTTCGGTTTAAAGGAAATTATCAACGTATGTACAGATTTATCAGAGTCTGTTCAGAATCTTCATCACGAGTCAGACACGATATTGTAGGGCAACGGGTTAACGGGAGGTTTCCGGTCTAGATCTTTAAAAAGATCTTTTTCGAAAATTTTTTACTTCTTTGATACTTAAAGAATACGTCAAAGGAAATTTCACAATTTTACAATTACCTAAGTGACAGGCTTTCAGCTAGTCGTTGGTGATAGGCGGTGAAATTAATTATAATTACCGTCCAACAATATCCGGGTACTTGTGTGTGTTATATTTCCTTTGAAAATATTTGTATCGACTTTCAATGTTATTCCCCTAAATACGTAAATGTTATTGGATAAAATACGCGATATTTATTAATAAATAATATTGACAAAATTATCGTAGCTAAATATCAGCAAAAATGGATGTGCACATAAAGGTGATACAGCATGATCCAGTATTAAACGATTTCATCTTCTATTGTGTCGTTTCTACCCACTTAATATGTGTATCCCCAGTGGAACGTTTGTATCCGTTTAAACGAGTCATGGCCACTTAAAATTCATAAACATGAAATTAGACCGGTACAACTTGAAATTGTGGGGTGAATAAAATAGGAGGGTTACCAAAATTAAATAAAAAATCTACATGGTAAACTAACGAACATTTCCTCGTTGATTAAGAGCATAATGGGGATATACAAAACCGTTGCCTTATAGAGGCTCAACCGCATCTGGCCTGTTGTCATTAGCGTTATTACAGTAACTGGAACGGATTGGTAGGATCAGGATGGCACGAGGCCGGCTCTCGGTGTTGTATCGATCTCGATTGGCAGCGGGCCGGAGCTCGATGGAAAAACGCTTGACGCCCTTCCACCGTGCCCTCCGCGAATCTCGTTAAACTGTCCTCCCCAGACGCGCGGCCCGAAACGATTCTCCGTGGAAATTCGCGGTTTTATCGAAAATTCATACCGGGCCACGATGCCGCGTGCACGTGTGCATGAATATGTATACGGCGGTACACGTGCGCTGGAGCAGGCGCGCGCGCTTCGAACAGCGTGGTATATCCACCTGACGCAGAAATTGGATGAGCCCTGGAAAGGTCAGGTGGAACGCGTTAGCAGGAACGCGATATCCAGCCACGAAAGATGGGAATCGAACCCACGTCAGCAAAGTCTTCCGGGACCGGTTATTATTGCTCGCGCGGCCGGCCCACCGATTGCGATCTTTAACGGGCGAAATAGATTTTCCGCAATGCACCCGATCGCTGATGGACATTCGACCTCTTGTTATACGTCCGGCATTCGAGCAGTTTATTGGATTCTTCTCCCGGCCGTTCCACGCTAAATCGCTCACGATTTGTTACGTAGCAACCACTCGTTACGTTCTCCAAGTTGCGAGAATCTTTGCTTTGCCTCAACACATTGACTCCCCGACAGAAATCGAAGAGGTTATGAATCTTCTTTGTATATAATGGATTATTTCAGACATGGATCTATGAAATATTTTGAAAAATGTCTTTATATTCCTCTCTTGCCTAGAACTTTAAAAAATATAAATTTTTCTATTACAGTTCAATGTATCGTGTACGTATCTTGTATGTATTGGTATACGTCTGCTTTGGAGTATGTACAATTCGGAGTACGTCCTGTTTGGACGTGACAAATTTTGCTCGGTATACGACTTCTGTTCGACATAAATTTTTTGTGTAAATTTTGCGTCTTTTTAAAATAATTATCTCGGAGGAAAAATTAAATTAATGACCAATGATATTCGGAGTTGATGTACTAATTACTGACTAAAACATCAGAACGTCAGATTTTATTGCAAGGGGATTCTTCTTCCACAGAATAGAATATAATTTTTTTCTATTTGTATTTTAGCATTAAGCAGAGTTTAAATTTAAAAATCAATAATAAAATCTATTTTTTTATTTATGTGTTTAAACAGTGTTTAAATTATTTTACAACCCCATTAATGTGGGTATAATATCAATAGGAGATTTTTTTACATGAGAACGGTTTAATAATTTTTACATTACTTCTTATGGGAACGGTTGATTTATACATATATAAGTCCAAACATCAGGAACGGATTAAGGTTGTATAAAAGGTACCACTGTATGTCTATAATATAATATCTTCTATATAATAACAACAATAACAGCAAGAAATGTAAACAAAACATTTTGCGATCGTTTCATTCAAGAATGAATCTGAATCTGAACATTCATTATTATTCTCCATAGATAAAAATCTCTTCTCGCGTCGGTTCCGAATAAAGTGTCTACACGGCACAGAAAAATATATTGCACATAAACTCGCGATTCTTCAGGATGAGATAGTGTAACAGCATCGTGTCACAGGTGTTAAATTTCGCTCGTTACACAGACTGAGTGTTTCCTTTTCTTTCGAACGCTGTGCCAATGGAAAAATGTGAAATAAAGAGAACGTTTATGGACTGGCAGTCAATTTGACTGTGCGATGTATAATGAATAGACTACGAATCTTTATGCATTTATAACGCTCCTGAAAATTTTCAAAAAATACTATAATATAAAAGTTAAAACAGAATATGTGTGTGTGCGTGTGTGTGGTACGATTTTTATTTATTTCAGATCTACAAAAGATACTACCACTGAAAATAAGATTTTATTTGAGTCTACTTTCGTAAAATTCGTCTATAGAAATTGAAAATTACATATATATCCGCAGTCTAATAATGAAGTAAGTAAGCGGTAGAAGAGAAATTCTCGTTCCTCCTCTGTTAAAATTTATGCTTTTATGCTTTGTAATTTAAAATGGTATACACATTAGAAGAATTTAAGAAGGCTATTATATTATTTTCAACCCACTAAACATATTAAGAAACTAAATTTTCATTTCACTCCAGTGTATTGCAATTCAGGCAGAAAATTTTTATTTTGCATAAAGATCTCCGCTGTCTAATTATGAATATTTATATGAATCCACATACTTTTGCTAGCCATTGTACGTGGCCGAGGGAAATTCCAGGTTCGTCAGACGTTTAATAAAGAAGTAGACTGTTGTTATCGCGAGGGACGAGAGTATATACGATCCCGTTCCCACGGAAGGCCCAGGAGCGAACAATAACGAGCGATCTTCTCGCCCTAAAAACGAGTACCATTAGCATCGAGTGCCGGGAAACTGGAAGCTGAAAAGCTTTCGCGGATGTCGCCCGGAGCGTTTCGGTCGGCACCCGCGGCGGATCAACGCTCGATTATTATCCCGCTCCCTCAATTATTCCGAAAGAGAAACGGGTTCGAGGGTTTAGAGATGGTGTCGCTCGAAACCGTACGCCGCGGCGTTTACGGTGCGGCCGCTACTTGAATAATTCCCCGGGCCGAGCCACATGTCCGAGGCTCATCCAATTTTCCATCCAGTGTGTTTGGGAATGGTCGCCGTTAGGATTACAACCGCCGCGGCGGTTTGATAGGATGAACAAGACCGTAGCCAGCAAGCTCACGAATCTCCGAGTTGAAATCGCCCCACCCGACCCCCGCAACGCTCGGACCACCGGATTCCGCTTTGTGCGGTCGAGGAATTGAGCGGACCGACCGGACAGTCCCGCAAAAACTTGAATTAGTTGTCCGCCGGGAGTTTCTTTCCTGTGCGGGGTTCGATCCTCGTCGACTCGGTTTCCGCTCTGGCGCATGATTTTCGACAATCTGCGGCTATGCTGGTGCATCAAATTATACAGTGCGGCGGGGATAAGCATCCGCACACCTCTGAAGGTAAAACCACCATTATTTAACACTAAACCTACCACTGCCGGTCAAATGAACGGTTTTATATTTCTCATCTTACAATTATTGAAATTATGAAGTTGCTTATACGGAAAATGATCCGATTTTCTTTATCCAAGTACATATTGTAATAGAAATTGCACGGAGAAATCCAAATAAATATAGCCTTGTCATTTTCGGGTGTTCGACTACAGGCGGTAGAAAATTTAAGGGGTGGTTGTCAACGATAATACATATATGACGAAAATGCAGAATAAAAAAATGTCATTTCAGCTTCGTTATTTAGTTATTAACAATTAAAAATCCGCCTAAAATACGGCAACGCGACCAGCAGAGGTGTAGTGCGTTGCGTACGTCATATAGAGGCGCGCGACAGTCACGTGTCAAGTGCATGCATACCTTGGTTCTCATTTGGGGCCCAGCGAGGTGAAAAATGTTTAATAAATCGTTGGACGGCATTGAACCTACCTACTCGTTAAAATCCACAAGGACATTTCTGATATCCGCCCTATGGAATTATCGAGCCGCATTTTTTTTATTCTCCCTTTTCGTCTTATATCAACGTCGAGAACCACCCCTTAAATGTTCTCCCACCTGTAGTCGAACACCCTGTATAAACAACACTGTAACAGGTAGTTCTTTTTTCACTGAATGCCCCTTTTAACATGCCGTATGCTATGCCGGAGTCATTCGTGGGCCATCGCAGTAGCGGTGAGGACAGCTCTAGCGACTGTCACTACAATTAGTGAAATATTGGTGTGGGTCAGAAATGACTCCGGCGTAGACCTCGAATTCAAGCACGACGAACAGAATCCAACGGTAACAGGAAAGATCGAGAGAGAAAAAGGTGTAGGTGCTAACTCGGTCAATGAAGGTAATCGGAAAACAATTAGAATAATCGACTAACGATAAGCGTGATTCGGAAGCAGGCGATATATCGTGGAATAAGTCTCGCGCAACGGACCGGGTAGCTGATAGCCAGGGAGAGCAAAGATCCTCGACTTTTCCGATACCGCGAGCCCACGAATTCTACTCGAGCAGTGGAAGAGACGCCAATGGAAGGAGCCAATGCCGAGCACTTGAGAGACGCGCGACTGAATCCTCGATTGGCCGCAGAGACGGTTGATTAGCCTTGTCGAGGAGGGCTTGGCGGGTATACGTACCAGCATCTGCGACTTCCGAGGGAAAACAAGGGCCCTGGCTCGCCGTGAGGGACTTTCGATCAGCCTGGTGCCGTTGTTCGCCGTGAAATCGTCGACGACGCCTGCGTCGGTTCCGTCGTCGTCGCCGTCGACGTTGGCTCGAGTCTGGTGCAGACACCGCGACAGGCAAACGAGCAACAGCGTCAGGAAAATGCTCGCCCCAGTCATCGGAACGGAACTTAAGCCCCGAGCGACGGGAATATACTCGAAGCAGCTCAGAGCTCGTCCAGCTTCAGCTTCAAACCGAACCGAAAAACGCCCCGAGCGGGCGTTCAACGGAGACAGCCGGGAAAGAAACGATCGCGATACCGGTCAACCGAGGAGTAACCGACTCATCCCGTGGTAGGCTAACCGAACGATTGGCGATAACGCCTCGTCGGAGGACACAGGGCTCGTCGCCCAGCCGTTTGCTCGTTCAATTGACTGTAATTCGCACCGATGCGGCCCCGACTGCTAACCCCGCCGCGGAGACTTTGCTCGTAACGGGAAGCCTCGTTAGCAAGCCTCTCTCTGGGGACATTCTGCTGTCAGTCTTTGATTAGTCTTTGTTTGAGTTACGAATTTACCTGTGAACGCGGACGCTGAGGTTCTTGAGGACGAGGTACCAGCGGACTATCGACACGTTAGTGTTGCTATGGTTGAACCGAGGTGGGTACATATGGATTCTATTGTTGCTATTTGGCTGGCTCTGTCGTGTAAGCTTCACATACGGAAATAAAAGATTAATGTGTAGTATGGAAATAATAATAGAATACATATTTCTCCATGTTGGTTTATTGAAGAACGTCTTCCGCAAAATAAATTATAATGCTAATATTCATATTGTTATAATTTTTAAAGACTTCTTGCACGACCGCCAAGGAGCTACTGCGAAAACGAGTTCCGGCTATCGGTAACTGGCGTGGCAGTGAGCCTGTTAACTAATCGAGTAAAGTAGGCGTCCCTTATTTAGCTGGTATTCGGCTCTTTAGTAGCGAAGCATCTCAAAAGACGTGTCCAAGAGCAAACGATCTTACAGCCGGCTGTTGGGAGTCAAACATGAGATCTTCAGTAATCATGTTAGCAGAGTGAACCGATTATAAGGCGACGATGCAATTTATCCGGAAAGTGGTTTGCGCTCTACTTATTTCCAATGGAGATATGGTGTAAGTGCAGAGGTCCTCCAGGCTGCTGCTATACAGTCCCAAACAGAGTAAGTGTATAGCGTACGCGGCTCGCAATCCGTAATTTGGAGGCAAGGTGAAATGTTCTCGAAGCGTCTGACAGTCTGCAAACCCGGCATTAAATTGAATTACAACCCCTGAACAGTCATCGTAAAACTTTCCCTTCCTCTTGGCTTCTCTGTCTCTCCGCCAGCTCTCTCCTGTTCTCCCTCTCTTTCTGTAGTTATGTACACGAATCTTTTCTCGACGAACGCAAGCACGCATACTCGGCTTCTATCTATGTGGGTTAAACGATGTCCATTTGTCGTTCCTTATCTGCCTGGCCGAAACGGTCGAACAGGAAATCGAAAGCTTGTCTCGCTACGCAGAAAAACGATGGGTGGATTTCAATGAATCGGCAACGATACTGCGACAGAAAGCTACCAGTCGGATAACGCATTCAAATGTGGCTTCGCGGCTAGTGAAAGAGGGCGTCGGCGGAATTACGAGTTAATTAATGGACAAGACACACGGTGCGGCGCCTAAAACAGGCCACCTAAATAACTCGGTTGGTGACAGAAAAACATGTCAGCCGAAACTTGCTTGGTTTCGTGTTAATAGTTTCAACTCCGTTTTTTAAATTCGAATGATAAACTTTTCTATGTACTAATAGATCTCAATACATCTCTGTACTATATCAAGGTAACTCAAGGTCGATGAAGGTCAACTGCGATGAAAAATTCAATATTTTAATAAATAATTTCTACGTAGAACGCTATCTCCTTTGAACAAACTCGGGCGCATAATAGTTCTTGTAATGAATTTTCTACTGGACGACGAAGCTGTCGCACATTCAAGCCAGCCAGAAATCGTGTAATCGGAAACACGAGCAACGGAAATCTTCAGCATCCTTGTTGAGACAGAGAACGCGAGCTTCCCGAATTTCCCAGCCGACGGGACGGTCAGTTTCCTCCCCGACGCGACGGGATAGTTTGAAAAACTCTCTGCGGAGATAATTAATTTCGGCTATCAGCTTGCAGGCACTCGGCCACGACAGCTGATCGAAGCCACGGGAACTCTTCGAATACGTCATCGTAAAATCCGCGATAATCTGTACTCGGGGCGGACTCGTGAAATTAGTTTTTCGAGTAGTTAAACGAGTAGACTCGTAGTTCGACGTGAACGGCTCGAAGAGTGCAGCAAATTTTGCGTCGGCTGTCGAACCAGCGGGAACTTTATTAAAAATTTCGGCCCAGTCATCGCGGACGTATGGATACTCGATCGTGCGGTTGATGGTTTGAAAAATGTGCATCGGGGTGCTGACTCTTGGCGAATTACCAGGGCGAGTCGAGCGAGAAATTCCGAACTTCCCTGGATCGTGGAGCATGTACCCCGCCGAGGTGTTCGGATAAACGAGGTTGTACTGCAATTACGATACTCTTGTCCCAAATCGATGATCGACGGAAGTGCAACGAAAAAAGATTTCCGTTCTCCTCGCAGTGCAATTATTCAACGCGATGAAACGAATCGGAAGAACGAGTTCGCAAAGAGGAATGTCAGTTGGCAGGAAAAGAAGCCAATAGCTCGCGAGAAGGTCGTCCTCGCGAGTTCTTTCGTGTATCGTCGAGGGTTCGTCATTTTCATGTGGCGAGGATCATTGACGATTAACTAAATCTGGCTGCTGGGCCGAGGGAAACGAGGCGAGACAGGACGTGCGATGGAACGTTGGGAAAAAGAATGGGATAGCAGAAATATACGGATAGGTAGCAGGACAGTGAAAGAGAGAGGGGCGAGGTAGAGAGAAGGAGCAAGAGAGACCGCGAAGCTCAAAGGTTTCGGCCTCGGTGGCGTTGTAACGACGCGGAAGTAAAATCGTATATTGTCGGCCCGTGTTAATTACCACGAATGGCTTTGCCCTGGGAAACCATTCTCCCTGTCTCGCTCCCCATCTTTCTCTCTCGCTCTCTCGCGGCCGGTTCTCTCGGTCACCGGCGCAGCGCGTCACGGGCCATTTTTTTTTTGCTCCCCGCTCCGCGCTCGTTCTACGCCCTCTATAAATTTCAACCGGAGTATTTTCTCTTTTACGTGTACCTGTTATTGAACGAGAGAACTGCCAATAACGCCGGATAACTGCGTCACGTTTCGCCGCGAGTTCCCGGCCACCCTCGCCGCCTACCATCCAACCCTCGACCCTTTTCTACCCCCGCTTCTTTGCACCCCCGCACTCGCCGCGCGACCCTCCGCCGACCGTGCTTTCTTCCCTTGATATTTCTAATATCGTACGACATCGGGACACATAAATTACCCAGCACGGTCTCTCGATATGGTGTTTCGTTTCAGCCGCAGATTCTCCCCGGCCTTGCCTTAACCGTTCGCTTCTTCCAACACGGCCGGAGATCCCTGTTCGGGGTTCGTTAACGGGGCCAATTCTATACAATTCTTTTTTATTTTATGTGCCTTCCACTAAAATCCTTGGATTTGGAAAACTTCTGTGCTTTTTTTTGACGATGTCATTAAAAATCGGACATGTCATATGCAACAAACTGCAGTGGAGTAGAAATTCTATTTGTTAATATATTGAATAGGTTGAAAATAATGTAACAGCACTTTGTAATTCTTCGAATGTTTTTACTGCTCCAAAGTGCACCTACTCACTTTTGTCATAAATGCAACAAATTCGCTACTGATCATGCACTTCTGTGAAATAGTCCAAGAGACTGTCTTCACATTCCGGAAACAAACTGTCGCAGTTCCATGATGCACTTCGTCCTAGCATTTCAGCAGCATGATACATTCGATCGAAGTCGGTTCTGACAGGTTCTGAAGTCGTCGAAGGGCTGGAACACGAAAAGTCATTTTTGAAAAAAAAGAAAAAAACTAACAATTTTTGTAACAAAAGAAAAAGTCACCAGCTTAGCGTAGCAATAGAGTAAAGAGGAGGGGAATTGGTAGGTCGAATACGTAAGTGGCCAGGGTCTCCGAGCATTAGGATGCGACTCTGACAACCGTGGGTTTCCGTACTCACGTGAGGAGAAGATGGACGAGCTGCGAGCTGAGACCGTGAACGCCGTTGGTGAAAGGAACCGCGGACACCTCGCAGATCGCTCTCAGAAGGCAGGCTTTCCCTGTCTGCGAGTCGCCGAGCACCGATTCCAAGATTTCGTAAATTTCCCACCTGGAAATGACGTGATACCCTCCGCCTGTCGGGAAGGAAGGACTGCTAAAAATACCGTGAGAGAAGAAGACGGCCGGGCATCAGCGGATAAAAGGCAGACAGCTTCCGGCATTGTGCTCGGGAACGGCGTTAGAAGGCACGCAACAAAAGTAGCCTCGTTAATATGTAAAGGAAGAGGATCTCTCCTTCGTGTTCAGACTTCGTCTCTCGACCAGCCTGAAGCCCCGGGTTTCTCCCGCGGATTTAGAAGAATCGGATTGTTACGGCCGAGCTCCATTCAGAACCTGCTCGGATCGCTTCTTCTCCCGCGATACGATACTTTTGTTGCCGACACCGAACCGAACATTTTATTAACCCTTATGCACCTGCGTTTCCATCAGGATTTTTGCTACGGGCGTATACAAATTTGGACAGCATCGACTATTTTTATGCAGCTTGCAGGACAATGTATATTCAATAAACAAAGTAGAACTCATTAGAGCATCCCCGCGGTTTGATGCTCCGATATAAGGCAATGGGTACCTTGGAGATCACCGACACAAATTTTCCCGACACGGTTTTCACCGACAATAACTTTGGCCGCCAACGCCTTTAACCGAAAACGATTTTGACCGACAACGAATTTGATCCACCGCGGATTTGATCCGCAACGACTTGAGACGACCACAGTATGTATTGTATGTATTATCATACTGTGGTTGTCTCAAGTCGTTGTTGATCAAATTCGTTATCGATTAAATTCGTTTTCGGCTAAAGGCGTTGTCGGCCAAATCTGTCGGCCAAAAGCGAAACTATCCAACAAATTTATAGGAGAACTTATTGAAAGTGAAAGAAGAAAGAAGGTATTCCGCAAAGAAGCGAGGTCGTGTACCTTGGTAATCCAGCGAGTGGTCGTCATCCTCGTCGGCTTCGACACCGCTGCTGATCGATCTGTCATACCGAATGTATGAGTCCGTCAAGTAGGAGGCGTTATAGGGTAGGACGTAATTAAATTTCATCACATATCCGATAATCAGGCTGACATCGACTTCCATGGGTAAACCGAGGCCGAGGATTAACTGGAACGGTTTTCAAATGCACGAAGGTGTCATCGATCGTTTATAATAACCGCCAATCGAATTCCAATTGGCAGGCTCATTCGAGACTGACATTCAACTGGATGAAATTAGATCGGGAAATGTAGGCACAGTGAAATTCGGAGGGGGGGGGGGGACGCGGACGAGATCGTTTCTACCTCAGGCAATTTTCGGATTCAGGTGTGCGTGAAACATTACCGGCGCAATCGGAAGAGCCGCCGCGCAACTGTGTTCACCTGAAATCCCGCAATCCGCTTCGAAATACCACTGTTTCAATTTCCAAAGGTTCTCGCGACTCGTTACCGCATACAAAATTCCGCGGTCTCGCGAAAAACAATTTTTAAGTTTCGCCGGCGCAAATACGTCATATTTTCGAAACTTTTTTGGCTCGACGCCTCTTTACCCAAGTCTTTTTTCGTCCCCCTCGAGTAAACAAACTCTGTCGCGAAAAAGTATTTAGGTGTAGTAAAGTGTTAAAGTTTTTAATTTCGGAGAAAGTTAGATGTGTGTGTGTGTGTGTGGTGTACTATACGGAATATGAAATATCCGAATATTGAAGTTCTAATGCCCACTGGTGGTATGAAATACAGTGAAGCCTAGATCTAAGAAGAAGGGAACTGTACGATCTAAGAAAATCACCGACGGTATGTAGTCTTTTCCTACGTGTTCGGAAATCTAAGATACAACAAGGACCCGATGGTTTTCCTTAGATCAAGACTTTACTTTGTAATCATATTTTGATATTAGAAAACGATACTAATCTAAACTGTACTGCTAAACAAAATACCTGCACTTTCGTCGGCGCATTGCCCCGAGGTATGGGGAACACCAGGTACCGTTTTCCGCGATCAAGACAACTCGCGCCGCGAAACACGAAGATAATGATCACAATTAGAATTTCGTAGCGCATATTTACCATGCGTATCATCTAACTGTAGCGACTGGTACTAGCGCACGGTTGCGCGATGGACAGGGCTAGACACAGACGAGAGACTCGTTAATAGCGGCAATTAGTTCGTTATCGCGAGTTCTGCGAATAATGAACCGGTTTCGATCGCTTGGTTCCCATTACCGTGGTCGAAGGTGTGTTCACTGGACGGACAGGCTGCATTGAAACTGCAGCAAGGAGCCCACAGCGAGGTTAATGCAGCGATCAGCTCCTATTCACCGCTCCGAAGGCCTGCGGACGTAAACTTTTCGAGCGTGGGCTGCAATTAATGCGTCGAATCAATTAACGGGCTTCGAAGCGTAGCGTAGCCCCGGCATTTTTCCCTCTCTCGCGGAAATGAAGATCGGAGATAAGAGCCGAGAGAGCGCTCGATGCAGTCGAACGCCACGCCGAAATCTGCGAAATCTACATAAGATCGTGAGCGGAGCTTATCGTCGGAACCAGCGCTTTGGAGCCGGAAAAGTTTTCGGGGCGAGTTTCAATCTCGAACACGCAAACGGCCGAATAAAACGACGCGACCGGGGCACGGCGAATAGAACGCAGCCAACTTAATGCGGACCCGAATACAGTCGGCGAAGCTTCTATGAAGTCACCACTGTACCCTTCGTAAGTATTCGGAACGATCTGAAATGCAGCTGTAACGATGCAAGCTGACACTTAACTCGTGCAGTTTGACTATTAATCTCCATTTATTTCTGAGAAATATTAGAACAATATTAGAACATATCTTGCAAACAATTTGATCACCTTACTGATGGTCAAGATCATCTGGAGGTCATAACTCAGGTGTAGTAAAATGTGCTTCCTCGTCTACTACAAAATCCAATGGGTATACAGAAAAATACAGTTCCTGACGAAAAATTCTTCTTTTCCGAGTACTCCTTAGCTGACACCTTTGAAATTGTGCTACGAACATTTTTCATGTCGCAAAAAACAATGGAGATTCTTAGGTGCACACTTTTAGCTGGGACACCCTATATAATGTATAATACACTTATCTTCGAAATAGTTACCGAGGAACGCTGCTGCGAGGTTCCTACGTGTGCTACCGTAAAAGTGGACTGTGTTATTTTTGTGTTTCGGACACTGCGCGGTCTGACGCGCTTAGGAAATTCCACCTTCATGTTCCGCCGTCTGGTTGGTGTTCGCGGACTATGATCGCATTCGCAGCTCCGTCGCGTTAGACATTGTGACTCTTTTCCAATTGTATCGTCGCGTTCGCGCGACATTTGCATTATTTTCGTATTACGCTTGGCCTCGCGCGTCCCAGACCGTCCGCCACGGTCGTAAATCTTCTTAACAACGGCCCGCAAACACACCGGAGAGGAATATATATATATATATCCTAGCCGAGTGCCCTGGGGATTGATTCGAGTGAGGAACGTGATACCGCGGCGGGTTCTCACGAATAGCTGGCAGCACATAGGCCATGATAATGGCGAAAAAAGCAGGCTGCGCGAGAAGCGATTATCGCGTGAGCACCGATCGAGGTGTCTCCGTTGACGTTTATTGCTCGTTTCCCCAAGGAAACCGGAGGATCTCTGATTTAGGATAGGTGCGGGACACACTTCGGCAGCCGCTCGAGACCAAAACGCGAGAAGGGAAGAGACGAGTAATTTCATTTCCGTGGGTGGTGACGACGCTGCTCTCGAGTCCTGTTCGCGTCTTGATCGCGCCTGGTTTCTCGGTTACCGGTTCATTCATCTTCTCCGCGGTCCGATGAACGCTTTTACGACTCCAGCTGCGAATCCAGTTTATTTCAGCGACAATCTATTCCCATCTGGACCGGAAGCACGAGAAATACTGCTTTACTTTCTCTGCGGTAGATAGTTTCTGTCCTTGGAATGCCGCGAGTCGAGGGCCGCCGGAGATCGAGTGTGCCCGCTGCAAAGTTTCATCTTTGTACCAACGACAGAATTCATATTTGTCTCGTGCAACTGCGGTTAACCCTTTCGCGCTTACCGTTCCACCCGTCCGGCGTCCGGGAAATGATACAAAATGTCTAGGAAAGTATGGAACTAGGACAGGTTGCTGGGCAGTGAATGCGTTTGATCCGTCACGCTTCAAGGTGAAACGCTATTCAGGTAAACTCGGGGGAGCCGAGCGACCGAGAATCAGACAGGTGCGAAATCGCCATAGTGTTAAGTAAAAATAAAAAAAAAGTCGTATGGCATAGTACGTCGTAACTTCTTACGACCTTATCTTTTATATGGATGCATCGATGCACCCGCCAGATGCAATTGCACTTGATGCTTTAAAGCAGCCCAATTTTTTTCTTAAACCTGTCGGTCCCTTTTATCATCCTGCGTATAAAAGTACTAACCCAAGATCGTAGAAATACTTCACGAGATATTTGATAATTTTATTTGACGCTATCGCGCGCGCGCGCGCGAGAGAGCATAGGAATCCGGTGAAGTAAAAAGTGCGGAGGTGTGTACACGGAGGAGATCTCGGCGGATTCGAGTACGCTAAATTACTGTTTGGGACCACCGATATGGATCGTAATTTCGGACCACCGCACCGCACCGCGGCGCGAAGTGGCGACTCCGGCTTTGAACAGATTCTCCGCGGTCCCCGAGGACAGGCAGTGCGGGCGCGTTACATCTCTATCATTGAAATTAGAATAGTCCGTGGCTGGGAGGAAATTACAGACCCCGGCGGGACTCCGTACGTGGGCGTTGTGTAACAGGACGAAAATCCAACGACGCCGGGCGAACACGAACCATATTCGTGGGTGGTTTACAGTGACGGGGGCTGTGTGGCTCGGTACAGCCTCTCGCCTTCGCGATCCACGCGAGAACAGAGAGAGAGAGAGAGAGCTCACGCCCCGGAAATTTCATAATCGGTTGAGAAACGATTCGTGTTTCCGACAGGCGGAACGTATTTCCACGATTTTTATTATCAGTGTCCAAATAACAAAGGAACCCCGGTGGCTAATGTACGCCGATCCTAACGGAACTTTCCACAAGTGTTCTCTAGACCCACCTAACAATTCAGCCGTATTTTCTTGGTGCCCGTCGTTTACTTTAACGAAGAAGTCAACCCGTCTATGCAGTTGGGTAAGTGCCTATAAATGACAAATCACAAAAGATATCGAAAAATGATTGAAGCAAAAGTTGTACCGTATCTTGGGGGCCATGAATCTGTGTGCTAAGTTTTTTTAAAAAATCATTTTTTTTCGAAATAGAAATTTTGGAAATGCTTTTTTCAAAAAAATTTTTGCTGAGATTTATGGTCACACAGATACGATATAACTTTTATTTCAACCAGTTTTCCATACCTTTCGTCGTTTGAAGGGTGTGTTACCTTACGTAGAAGGGTGTGTTCGGATGGAAGGGTTGATTTCTTAGGTAACTCTATTGAACAGTTGTGCAGGGTCTCGTCAAAATCTGTGTGCATCGGTCAGGTACCCTCACAAGAACCTCTGTATGTATACAGGAAAGTTGTTTAGAACAGTGACCCTGGAAACACAATGAATACTTATTTCAAGTTCATAGAAATACAGTAATCGTTCATTCGTTGTCCTGAATCGTGGGCATGATCGTTGTCCAGTGGCTACCCACTCCACTGCCCGCCAACGAGAGGATTAGGCCTGCGTGGATCTGGTCGTCAGATGTGTCCCAGGCCTGACCAGACCGCGCAGAACGGAGAACAATAGGAACGGAATATGGCAAGGAAACAAGGAGTTTTCTATAGCCAGATAGTTGACTGCTCTTGACTGCGAATGCTTTTCTCTGTCACTTAACTAGCCGTTTCACTAAAGACGCAGTCATAAATCAAAAATAGTGTCCGGGCACGGTCGTTGTCCGCTCAAACCCCCGGCCTTTGGACAACGAAGGAGCTTTTACTGTAATTACGCAGCCTAACTAGAGAAGAAGACTCGGATGCTTGCGTTAACAACCATAACAGCTGCCCTGTCAGCTGCAATTACATTCGGCTTATAGCGTATGAGCGATGCGAGTGAGTCGGACAGTTATTATGATCGTTGGAGTTGAATGCGCGGGAGATTTCCTCAAATTAATCGCATTTCGTCGAACTCGCAAACATCCTCGCGGCCAGAGGGTCGGACGACGGTTTCCCCGTGTGTACACTTGCGCAGGCAAGTTTCGTGTCGATTAATCGAATCACGACGACGAAGGGAACTGCTTTCGGACGTCGATACACATTTTTCTCGTGTCGGCGGTCGAAGCTCGGCTCGCAACAACAATGGACTCCTTCGGGGATTTGCTCGTGTGTGTTGCAGTTTATTTTCGTGTTCGAGTCGTTAAGCGGACGCGCGTGGCTCGTTCGCCGAGAACCGCTCGTTGCCGCGCGCGCGGGACGGCGTGTATTGATGTAAACGAGAAAGAGAATTAAAAACGAGAATAATCCCGGCAAAGTGGCCTCATTTACGCATGCACGGTTTCACCCCGGTACAGCATTTTAACCACGACCCACTCTCGCCGTATTTTTTTTCCCCCGCGCGAGCTGCCGCGAAATCGGTGAAGTTTTTTCATCAACGCAACCAGTATACTCACGATTTCGCGATCGCAATTGCGTTCTCGCGATCCATAGCCTAGGGAAACGCTCCGTTTACGGGAACACGTTTCATCCGGATGCTTGAATTAGGGTTGAAATTCGCAACGAGCGGCTCGAGTCCGCTTCTTCTTGTTAGAGATATTGTTTTACGAAAATCTGTAATCTTACATTATAATCGAGCTCGTACCAGTATTAATAAATTGATATACACAGTGGCATTGTATTTATGACGATCATTTTTAAATCGTGTTGGACAAATTAAAGTTATTACGATGAGAAATACAATTTTGCGCATCGTCAATTGCTACGGAAAATTTTTACGTTACATGCTAAAAAATTCGTCTGGAATTATTAGACAGTCGATATTTCCACGAAATGAATATTTTCAACATCGATCGCAAGAAGTAGAAATCAATCAGTTAATCGTTTTAGTCAGTTGGAAATCGTGTGTGTCGATGTTGTTAAATGTTGTAATTCAGTTTTGTCGTAGATGCATAAAATCCGCATTCTAATTGTTGGCATTACGGATTTGCATTTACCGCAGTTCGCTACAGTAACGGTGTTTGTGTACTACACGATGCCAGGGCTTGTTTACTATCAGACTACTAGTATTATGTTAGTCGATTCGTCAGGTCCTATCAAACAAGTTCATTGTGCATGCGCTAATGAAGAGTATACTGGTATGATGTTTTCGTTGGAATGTGATTTTTAAATGCATTTTTTCGAAATAAGAAAAGTAAAAAAATCGGGAGAAATAAATGTATATATTAGTCCAATCAAATTTCTTTTGTAGATCACTAATTACAAGCACAATGTCCTGGGAGAATTCTTTATTAATTTTTCCATTCAGCCTCTCCCCACCTACGTCTATATCGACCTGTTGTTCATTGGTACCGTTGTTCGATTCGATGTTACATCAAAAGATTAACACCTTGGAACCGGTCCCTCCTCGAACGCGAATCCGTAGCCGCAACTCGTAGATCAGTGTCTTTCGTTGGAGCTTATGGTTGTGGATCCTGGTTCATGCGATGTCGAGCCTTCGAGAAATACTTCCGTACGTTTCATATTAAACGTTCATTCAATCCTCTCCGGTATTTGCCAAAAGTTTTTTGTAATTAATTTCCAACAGAAAGTTTGAAATCATTCCGCAAATTGATGGGAACGGAGTTACGCTCGTTAAATTGATGAATTTGAGTAATTGCGGACATGGTAAATATTTGCTCCCCGTTACGGATCAATTTTTTCTCTAATGCTATTAAAAACTGGAGATCGTCAAGTTAATATATACATATTGATCAATACTAATAATTCGATTACCAATTAAATAGAAAGGGGGCAGTATTTTTCATTCGTTCAGTTTGACACGGTTGCGATCGACACAAACGTAAGAGAAGAGCAACACGATCAGAATATGATTTTTATTGGCATTCCGTTATAAATATTCATTTTCCATTTATTCTTTGACCGAACGAAGATGAAAAAACCGTCGATGTCGATAATCAATGTTCGACGTGAGTGCTCTTCTTCTTTAGTAAATACTCGTTATAAAACTTGTTATTAAAATAACATTTATAAAAAAGTGGGCAAACGATTTCAAACTTTTGATCGGCGTAGCATATTATAAATTAGACTTATTTGTGTAAAATAAACATTTTCAATGTATCTCTTTTTTCAATCATTTTAATCTTTAATCACTTCGACTAGAAATATAAATTGGAACAAGGAAATCATTACAATTGTTTTTGCAACGTCCATAAAGGGCTTCGATAGTTCCCAATTTCCATAAGCGTGACTATCGTCGGAGCTAAAATAAAACGAAAGAAGAATGGTATCATCTAAAAGAAGAAATATCGTATCCTACGTGAGTGACCGTCGAGGAGCAGGATGTAAAAAGAAATCGATTTTTCGACGTTGTCGCTGTGAAGGATCCCTTAAAAAGTACAATGGTGAAGGAAGTTGACACGTTAAGAGTTCGTAAAGGGAGCGAGAAGAAATGGGGAGTCTGAACTTTGCCCGATGAATTTTCATCCCCTCGGGTCGAAGAAGCTTTAATTTCGTACGACCGGTCGTTCATTTGTAATGCTAATTAAGGGTGCTTCCCGCGGTAGCCGCGATATATCGCGGCGCATTAAAGACCGGGCCCGAGGCGATTTGCATTCTCTCATTGACTCTCGGTTTTCTATTTCCGCGCGGTACTCGTGCGTGTAAATTTTTACGCGTCGCTTCGTCGAATCCGCTTTACGAGAACGAACCGAACCGAGCCGTCACGGCGCGGCACGGACCGCGTACTTTTTACTGTTCCGAAGGAAAGTGAACTTCTTTTTGCAGGTTTCTCACGTTCAATCTGGCGCTGTTACTCTGCCGGGTTTGTTCCAAGTCCACGAATTCGGAGCTCGCCGAAATTCTTCGCCGACCGATCCGGGCTCTGACGTTTCCCGAGGAAAGCCAAAGCGGCGTAAGTACTTACGACGCATAGTGTGCCAGAATCGCAAAATGTTGGAGAAAATTCGCGTCTCTGTTAATTGTACATTATTAATTACAAACAGAACCGTTTTAGGGATATTCTGGATCGTAGAATCTAAGAAAACAGATGATTGTACAGTCTAAGAAAAACGAATATCCCCTCCAATGCGGGGTCAATATCAGCGCGTGCAGCATTACTAATCCAATTATAAAATTTCAATATATTTATTAACATATTGGGCTGGCAAGAAAGTAATTTCAGTATTTTAAGGTGAAATAACACCCAATTTATTTATTCAAGCAATGAACTTTAATCGATAAAATATTTTTCTGGTAGCTTCATAATTAATTGCTTAATTACCTTATTGATTACAGTTCATTGCTTGAATGAAAAAATTCAGTTTTATTTTACTTTAAAATACCGAAATTACTTTCTTGCCAACCTAATATTTCACGGATCAACATTCTGTTCTATTATCAAATTTAAAGATGCTTTCGGCGCCACCGTTTCGATCAATTAATAATATAGCAATTTTGCAAAAAATTTTACTTCCCTGACGTTTCGGTTTGGTTTTGACGGTTCTGTTCTATTAATTTGTCTTTGAACTTTAATTTAAAAACGCTACGAACTCTCTTTCATTCCAAGTTGTATTGATTTTTTGTTATTGTGATATCTCATACTTACAGGGTTTATTTAATGGTTTAATTGACGCGGTATGTAGGGCAATCGCCGATCGGTTGTTACTGGGACGCAGAAAGTATACGACATAAGCAGCAGGGATCGTTCCCGTGATGCATCATTCGATAGAAGTCAAGATTATATACATTAATTGTTATTAGAATTAATTAAGTATTCAAGTGAGAACTTCTTTCGGCGCACCGTGTACATAATTGTTGCTGGGCAGTGAATGAGTCTGATCTATCACGCTCCGAGGTGAAACGCTATTCGGATAAACTCGGAGGAGCCGGGTTTTTTTTATCGAGTTCTATAGTTTCATATCATTTTGATAATTTCCCTTATTGAAATAGAAATTAGTTTTGTGGTGTCAGTGCGTGAATAATCTTCGCCAACAATGTTCGTTTTAGTTGTTCGTGGCATTGGCAGTGCCTCTGGGGGATCCGTACAAATCGATCTCGCTGGCGAACTTCTTCGAAGCTAGCTACGGTCTGCCAACGAACGCAACCGACGATCTACTCTGGACGGAAACAGACCTTGCGAGAAAGAAGAGGCGAACAAGAAGAAGCCTGGACAGAGCCACGGTTTACCAGGTCATCGAGAACAAGTTTATCAGGTGAACTCGCGGCCGGTGTGCCCTGTCTTTTTCTCAATTAGCTTCTCGCTGCTTAAGCTTGCGGCCGCGTTGGTTCCCTTGCGTTCGCGCGCGGGCGGACCAACGAAACTGTTACGCGTACAGAAACGTATAGACACATGTACGGAGACCGGTGACCTAGAAGTCGCAGTGGGTCAGAGACGGTCTTATTTTATTTTTCGCCTTGCTTCCCTGGTTTCTGCGCAGCTACGGGTATCAGGGTCACGAGTGTCTGCTGAGGGCAATTTGCGAAACTTCGGAGCATACCCTGAGACATAACGGGCTCATCGGTGACATTCTGCACGTGATCTTCACGTAAGTTGCCTGGGTTTCCCTAATCCGCTAAACGCCCAACTTTTTCCGCCGCGATTCCTCCGACGGACGCAACCATAACCGGAATAAGGAACGTTTCTCATTCCGCACCTCAAATGCCCGAATAAAACCGTTCATTTTAAGAGACCTTTCGAGAGTCCTGAAATTGGATAATTTGTATAAATGTCGGTGGTGGAATCGCGGATTCTTTCAATATTTTTACGTCTTTGTTGAACTTTATTATATGGAAGGTAGAAAATTGAAATATACAAGGTGTCCCAAGAATGTTGTACTTCCTTGAAAAGGGTGATTCTCGAAGTCATTTCAACAAACTTTCTCCTTTGCGAAAATGTTCTGTGCAGTTTCGTTAAGGAGTTATCAACGAAATCCACGGACCAATCAGCGACAGGTTTCGCGGAACCCGTCCACAGTAGCCGCGAACTGGTTGGTCCAAGTTTTTCGTTGATAACTTCTTAACGAATCCGCGGAGAATATTTTCGTAATGGAAAAAGTTGTTTCAAATGATCTCAGGAATAATAATAAAAAAGCAATTAAATACTAAAAATGTTCTGTCGGTGGCAAGCTAATTACTAAACTGCGGATTTGATGCATGTATAACAAAAATGGACAAGTCCAATTTAAAAAAGATTAGAGACGAACAGAATTTAGACACCAATGTGTGTGTGTATTATTTTCAAGCCACTACAATTATTAAAGGAGGAAAGAACTTTTCCTTGGCCTGTGTTTTTTTTTAAATTGATACAGAAAATTGTTATTTTGCATTTATGACAAAAATGAGTAGTTGCAATTTAAAATAGTAAAAATATTAGAAAAATTTAAACATATTACTCTCAACCTACTAAACATAATAGGGCAGAAAATAAATTTCTATTTCACTCCAGATTGTTGCGATTCAGGTGAAACAATTTTATTTTGCATAGAGATCCGCAGTCTACTAATCACTTACTAAACGTTTAGGTATTGTACGAGGTATTGTACCAATTTCATATCCATAAAATTTACAAAATCATGGGGATTGGAAATATTCTAGGTCGGAAGGGATGTTTAACTTTGAGAGTTGAAATAGCTCCGAGGGCAAAGGGTTAAAAACAATGTTTTTGATAGTGGATATTAATAACAATGATTTCCGGAAGCGTTCCGATCCCTGTCTGGAGCCCGCTCACCACATCCTCGGGTGCACGACCGTCGCGAGTGGCATTGTTCGCGCGAAGCGTGCCGCGCTCGGGCGGGTAAAGGACTCTGGGGCTGGAAATTTCGCCGGCGCGACCTCCTTTTCGCGCGGCGACGATGGAAAAGAACAAATTCTGGCCGGAGACCTTTTTTCGGCCGGTCGAAGGCGGCGCAAATTGGAGTAGATACACAGGGGCCGTGTAGAAAAGCAAATTTGGTTTAGCATTCTCGCTTCTCCCACCTCTCTCCTGTCAGCCAACTCTTCCTTCCGTTTCTCTTGCGAGCTCGCGCGCACGACCGCGCTCGCTCTCTTGCATCATCCCGGTAAAGCTTTTCCGTTCGATGTGTGCGCGCGCGCGAGTGTGTGTAGCTGCGCTCGCGAGAGAACCATCACGGGTGGATAAACTCTCGAGCCAGGGACGTATGAATAAAAAAAGAGGACCCGCAGGCGGCCCGTGACGGCGCATTGTCGTCGTCCTCCGCGTCGACGACGTCCTACATCCTCCTAGTCGGGGAATTTCCGAGCGGTTTCCCGGCTACGAGGTAGAAAATGGACTGGCCCTGTCGGGGAGGGAGCATGTATTAGAACTAGGACCGTCGAGAACGTTCTTTCTCCGCGTTTTTGGATCATTTATGGGCGGCGGCGCGACGCGACGCGTCGTACGGACGGTCACGATATTCGCGTTCCTCGGTCGAGCTTGCGGCCGCTTGCGCGCTTCGGCTAGAGCTGTGCGAGTACCCGACATCGGGACGGGTTCTCGAAAATTCTTGAGAGTCCCGAAATAGACTGCGGATCTTCAGGGAAAGTAAAAATTTTCGTCATCAATTAGAAGATTCTGGAACGAAACAAAAACTGGTTACTTCCTTTAATACTGTTAGACAAAAGATTTAATTCTGTTAGACTCTTAGATCCCTTTAATGTGTTTCCACTGTTTCGATGAAACCCGGGGATGTCCTATCTTTCAGCCGGACCCCCCCTCGGTCCGCGATCGCCGGAGCTTCTACACCGCGCCGTTTCCAAAGCCCACTTTCTTAGATCGATCACTATAACCACGATGGACCGAGCGAGATCCGTTCTATTCAGTTTTTCACTTACACGGGCGCACAAAGCACCGCGATACAGAGGCCGCGTGTTAAATTATTATTGCGAGCCTTAGAAAGAACGTTCTCAAAGTTTCCTCGACGGGAAAGGAACCCGCGGTGATTCATGAAAGGAGAACCGCGCCTGCAACCGGCCGGCTGCGCTGGGTAGAAGCAAACGCGGACCAAGAGAAATACAGGGAAGCAGAGAAAGAGACGGAGGGGTTGGAAAGAGAGAGGGGGAAGAGCGGAACGGTTTTTGCGAGAGGAAAATAAAAATTGCAAATGAGGTTTGTTTTGCCGTTGAAGTTGTTATCGCGAGAAGACGCGAGCTGGATGCATTGTCCTTGCTGGGGAAACTCTTTCGTCTGGTCTCACGGGTAATTTGAGGGAATAGTACCGGCTAAGAAGGTATGAAAAAACCATGGGGGGACTGGTTATTTTCTCTTCTCTTCCGCGGACGTGTCGTTCTCGTGCCACACGTACCATTGTTCGGTAAAATTCCAATGTTTATGCATTTATTTACGGCGCACGCGGATGGCTGGAGTTCACCGGGGCGAAACAGTCCGCACGGTTTATCGTGTTCTTTCTGTTTAATCTAAAAATTCGCAAGTTGCGTAAACGTTCGCGACCGTACGCAGCGGCGTACTCGACATTCAATTTCAATGATAATGATGCTAATTTGGTTTACCGGCGCCCCTTGGTTATACGAAAAAGCTGAAAATAATGAACAAACCAGATGGAAATGAAAGAAACGCGCGTATAAAAACAGAAGCCAAAAGAGGGAAGAACATAAACGGTTTTAACCCCTTGCAGTCGGAGCTATTTTAACTTGAAAATTAAACATTTCTTCCGACCTAGAATAATTCCACTGAATATGATTCTCGTATATGATTTTTTACATTTTGTAAAACGACGAAAATTATGGAATACTAGAAAACGTCTGCTGAACATTTTTGTAAAAAATGTTTAAATAGCGGCATCCGGTATCGCGAAATCAGACCTGTCTCCCGTCCGGGGAAACAATGCATGAAACACGGAAGAAAATGAAATCATATGGCTTTGCGTAACAATTCGAATGTCTTAAATTTCCGTTGGGCATCGCGCAGTTCATCCAGAAATTGAATCCAAGGAATTCCAGGTCAGTCGGCGAGCTTAAAACCACTCGGAATTCAATGTTGCCTTAAAAGGTTAAAAGGTGGAGCGTAATTGAGGATTTGAGGCAGGTCCGCGGGGAAAATTGGATGGAAATAAACGGAATTTCTTCCCTCGTATGTACACCGACCATATTTATATAATTTCCCGTTCTTGAAAATAATTTCCTGAACTCTTTTACGTTACATAAATATTCGCTTACCTCTAACACCTGTCTCGTAGAAATGGCAAGTTTGAATGTATTTAAATCTTCTGGGATTTTGATAGCGATACATGCTCGAATAACAAAATTTCTTCCATCACTTCCCGTAGAAAGATCTTTCTAATTTCAATAAAAATTAAAGAGTAAAATGTGTAAAGTCTTGATCTAAGAAAACGGGAGCTTTGGGGTCTAAGAAAATTGCCTATCTCCTACATAATTCATAGTTCAGACCATGTTTGAGTTCCTCTTGTAAGACCTTGTTTATTATACAGATTCTATAATATTTGACTCATGAAAATGTATGTTTTGAAAATTCGTGAGAGAAACATTTACGAATGCTTCCGTAAACGCGACATACATGTCTAGGTTTGAACAGAATTTATTTAAAAACGACTCCATCGTATTCTGGCGAGCTTATGGTTCGCGTACCGTCCGCGATCGCAAAAATTCGCACGTTGTTGTTCCGACTCGGATTTAGTTAGACTTCGGAATCGATCGAGCTCGAGGAAGATTGAAAGAACTTGAGAAATGGGAGGAGATCGCAAAAAAGCGCACCTACTTCCTTCTTCTGCTTTATCGCAAAAATAGTTCCGCTCCGGGGATACGGCCGCGAAAAACAATGCGATTTCGTTATCAGAGCGTGCCGGGTTGGTTAAAAACACCTGACCCGTGAACACGTGTGCGCAAGAGAGAGAGAGAGAGAGAGAGAGAGAGAGCGAGAGAGAGCGAGAGAGAGAGAGAGTATCCCCGCAACGCCGCGCTGTTTGTTGCAAAATTCACTGCAGCTACGTCAAAGGAGAGACGAACGGCGATCCGCGAGAACAAACGTTGTTTGCCGGTACAATTTCGAAAATTTTCTCTCCCTTTCTCTCGGGGGAAACGCCGATCCTTTACGGTGGCTGCAACAATTACTTTGGAAGCGGGTGACCTCGGCTCTCGCGTTCGTTTATTCGTCGACTTCGCTTAGACCGCGTATGTTTAATGCAAATATAAAATTTCATAGAACGGCCGCGGAAACTAGAGATTTGTTTACAGCGCCGGCCCTTCGAGGCCCTTTCTCTTCTCTCTTCCAATCCGGACCTCGCGTGAACGTCACAATTTGTCATCCGTGCATCTGCGCGTAAAACCTTGCGATCTAATTTAGAACGCTTGAAAATAGTGAGATTGTTCTTTGATACAACTGTTATAATTTTTAAGAAAAGATCTTTATACTTCAACAATACATCGCACTCTTGGGACAAAAGTGGCACAAGTTAAAAGATCTGACTTTAGAGTTATTACCATTAATGAATTTCCTGTAAATATTATTTTATAAGTCATCAAAAGCGTATTAACTTAACTGCATTGTCTACCAGTCAGTGTATGCTTAAATGTATAACATTCTATTATGTCAGAAACAGTTTTTCGCTGTTTCTGAAAAACATAGTGTGTTTTCTGACTAGGGTGCGATACGATAATTGAATGCTGCTGCGTTTTCTGCAAAATGTGCTCCTTAAGTGCGCAAAGTCAATAAACTCGTACTAAAATCATGGTTTTAGGGATCATGAAACGTCTGTCGACCAGGTAGACTGGTGTGTGCCCTGTTGTTACACAACGCTCCAGTTGAACGATGCAACGAGCCGTGCTCACAGTTTTTCCAAGCTACCGGGACTCTCGAAGCGCCCTCGAATCCGAGCCCCGTGGTCCAGACCTTAAATTGGCCGGAAGAAATCGCGTCTCGTGATGGGCGACTTAATGGCCGTTCGTTAACGAGTCGTCCCGCGATACGTGGAGCTCGTTACGCTGTCCCGGTATCGCGGATAAGAATAGAAAGCCCCCTTATTATCGTCGTTGTGTACGCCGCTGTGTACGTATGCACGTATATAGACTGCAGGCTTGTTGTTTTCAGACCGACGAGCTCGCGACACGAGGAACTGCCGCAGGACATTCTTCAAGCTGAAGTGGTCGGACGTAATGGAGGCTGCTCGAAGTACCAACCGCAATGCCCCGTGGGACTCTTCGACTTGATTGGAGTCCTCGGCTGAGCCCTGAAAAACCGCCGCCGCGGTGCACCGAGTAAACAGTTCGATTTTATGCCTCCGCTCCGCTCCGGAGCCAGCCACTCGACGAACGCTCGAGGATTCTGGCTATTGTGTACTCGGCTGATTGATCGACTCGTATCTCGCCTTGTATCTTTGCCGGGGTTCCCGAGGCAAAAGGGGACACCGAGGCTTCTTTCAAAGCGGAAAGAAACCCGCCTCCTGCGAAGGGCTTGCCATTCTGAAAGTTCCCGGGACCCGACCGGGTGCGGCGCGGCGCGGCGGCCCGAACCCACCAGTCAACGGGAATTTCGACGAAGCCCGCCCGAGCTAAAGCCGGATATTTTCGAACGACAACTCCGCTAAGTTTACGCGAAGTTTCGTCCGGAGGGTTCAAAGGATCGGGTAGTTAAAGGTATGCGCGCGATAAGTAGTGTTAAGCGTGTTCGCGCGAACCCGATCTTGCCGGTTACGTTAACGTCCGTGAGTATCCGGACGTCTAAGAAATTTTGGTACGTAGCGCGTTTAATTTTGTAATGGTAGACGGCTCCTTAATGTGCAAAACCTTTCGAGTATGTGTTGTACTACTTAACACTAAACCTACCGAGCCGTAAAAAAGTAACTGGCACACGGGTCCCTTACAAGAATGACAAGATAGATTTTATTTTGACTTTGTGCGGCTCCTATTGTAGAGTACGTGTGCTCTACTAAAAATGTCTATACAATCATTTCTTGTGAAATCGTTAGTGGGAAGAGTGCAAAGACGAGCTACGCTGCGAAACTGGGCGAGAGGCGGAAGGATAACGGGCCTGGAGGGATAAAAATATGGTAACGCTGCCCACAACTGCCGTAAAGCATTGGTTAACGGATTTGCTACCAAAATTTGTTTTAGGGATTCCTATTACACGTGTGAAGGCCGATTTACACAGCCACGGAACGGTTTTGCTCAGTAAAATAATAGATTAAATATTGTAATAATAGACTAAATGTCAAAATTACATATTGGAAACTGTTGCAAGGGCATGACTATTACAATAATAGTTTAAATTGTCAAATGTGAGCGAATGTGAATTATTCGGTATTCGCCGTATGTCAAAATTAATCATTGGAAATTGTTGCAAACGCGTGACAAAGAATCGTATTCGTTACGAAGCGCGAGGCTTCTGCTTCCACAGTTTCGAACTAGTTTTTCGCACGGCACTATAGCGACGGTGTTCCTCCTCGAACTGCTTGCGATCCTTCAGCAGATCAACCCTGGAATGTTTAAATCACGATTTCCCCCGCTCCACAACGCAAACACTGTGATCAAGAGTGGACAAAGATTCCGAGCAGCGAGTTTGCTGATCAGGGGAAAGTTTAGCTGACCACTTGCGCCGTTTCGCGAGAGCCCCGAGAGCTGTCGCCGGGATCTTTCGAGTAAGTATCGAGGATTCCTCGAGTAGGTCTCGAAACTCCTGCACGGGTTTGAAGGTCCCGGAGAATTTAGACGTTTACCAGCAGAGCCACGCTGTCGAGGAACTGTTTAAGATGTTTGGCAACTTTTGAGCTTTTCAACTGGCTCGGCGACGCGTACCTCGAATCGGAGCTTCGCGGCGAGCTTGACTCGATTAAAACTCACGAAACCGAATTCGCGCGAACCTCGCATCGTTCGAAGTTATCCTCGTCTACGAAACGTTGTTACAAGCTGCCGTTGTTGCCGGGATAGGCCCATGCACTTGTCAACTTGTCATCGTGCTCGTCACATTCCGGTTCCTTCGCATAGCCAAACAGGAACGACGTAAAAAGACAACGCCATTCTCGAGGTGCAAACTCCCCCGTGCTTGCAATTACCTCGTCAAGAGGAATCCCGATGGAGCCTCGTCGCCGATCGCATGCTATTAACGGAATATTTTGCGAATGGGAAGATCGCATTCTATGGGCGGAACTGTCGTCGTTGAAATGCAGATGCGTATACGTCAGCGACAGAGCAGCAATTGAGTTAGATGTGTAATTTGTATATTGTACGTTCCAGATAATGTAGCTGGCTCCGCGAGTTACTGAAATGTACGGTGGGTGCTCAAATTATTAGGGAACTTGGCATAAATGTATAATTTCACGCTGAACCAGGGAATTCTTCAATGGGAACCTAGTTACTGCTAATTTTATATCGAAAGTCATTTTTAGAGTCAAGAATTAAAATATTGCAGCAGAAGGCGATGTCATTTTTTATTTGCAATAACCTTAAAAAATTGGTATTTCTTCGTGCGTGTATTTTTAATAAAGATTTATTAATTTTTAATAAATGTAGACGCAATCTAATTTTATATTGAAAGTCATTCTTGCAACAAGAGACGATGTGATTTATTATTCAGAATAACCTGGAAAAATTGATATTTTTCCACATATATTTTTAATGAAGAATTATCAAATCTATACATTTATATATTAATAATTTGAGCAACCACTGTATGATGGATTTCATACATCATTATTTTGTGTACGATACACCTGATTTACGTTTATTATGTTTATAAAATGTTGAAATCGACCGAAAAGTTAATTTCTGACACGGTTGGAAAATGAGTGGCCGTATTAAACCATTTTTAATAACAAAATATTATTTTCGTTACTGGTTCGCCCTGTATACCAAATGACAGCTTACGGAGCTACCAATCGGTAACCTTAATTAATTTGTCTGTGGAAACAGTATTCAATGTAATCCTGTGTAGACATTTTTATTATAGATTGTATATTATGATATTATTAATTGGATAAAATAAATTGTAGAATAAAACTGAATGTGGGGAGTATTAATCAGCTTAAAACGAGCAGACTTATTTGTACTAAGCGTTCATTGGTTAATATATGTCATGTGAACTATACGATATAAAGTGTGACGGTGTATCGTACGGATAATACATTCTGTGAAACGTATAATACAATATTGTGTTCACGACATATCGCGCACAATGTGTGTATAACACAATGCTGCGTAACGCATATATTCTACTTTACAAACATGAAATATTTATAGTATAAATAATCGCGCGCTGTCCGGAATGCGGTAGACTCAACATCATCGCAAACGTAATATATACCGTCCGCGCGTACAGGCTGTTAAAAAAGATATAGTTATCGGTGTTACGTATAATTCTCCACAACATACATGGACTGAAAAAGAATCGCTTCGTAACACTGTTTACAACAACAAAAGCCGTGGTCCATTTTCGGATTATGTAACAGCTTTAAAGAGATAGCATACAGAAAATCCACCACGTTCCCTGCAACTTTTTTTAATTTAAACGCCAGCAAATTAATTTTTTTTTTTAAATTTTGAAAAATCTTTGAAGGTAGGAACGAAGTTATATCTCTCGATTGAACTTCACAAAAATCTTAAATACGTAAATATGTTTTTAATAGAGTCTCACAGTTTTTCTGTGAAAAAACTTCCAAAAACGACTTCTTAGCAAATGATGAATTTTATTAGACTTCCTTTGCAAATTGTTCCCGCGGAGAATCGTACCCAGCATTAACTGCCACCACTTCCTCGGCACCCTATTTTGACCCAGAAATCCTCACCCGTTGCGATAAGAGTTCCCGAAGAGACCGAGCTACAGAACTGCTATCACGGAGGATAGTTCACTACTATGAACAATAGTACGAAAACGTGGTGGTTCCGTCACGTCTTAAATTAGCCGAGATCTCTGTACTAGAAAATTTGTAGTGCAAATAGACGTGCACTGCATCTTTTGCATAGCAGGCAAGTGCATCTTACAACTAAAGTAGAGCTTAAAGAGTATTCCAATAATAATAATCCCCTAATAATTACATCACCCACTTTAACAGTAGGTCAGACCAGATCCAAGTCCCGCTATTTCAGGATCAAACTAACTTTTCCTACCCCTTTTTTTTTAGTTTAAGGACGTGTGGAAAAAATACGTATGCCTATACACCTCGACGCGCGACGGGGGTAGTGTGGGACTCGGGGGAAACTGGTCTTCGGTTTCCCCAATGCCCACTAAAAAAAATCACACGTCCAGTACCCTTTCCTCCCTCAAGTTCTGACTCGCTGGAGGGCCAGACGGGGCCCCGCATTTCGTATTCCTCCCGTCTGGTTTATTATGCGAACTGGCTCCATTCATGTTCTTGTCCAATAACTTTTCCTACCCCTAGGACAATATCTTTCACTGATCTGGCGCAGACCTCAGAAAACATCGCCGAAACGAGCGAATCTAATTCAATAAGATCTGTCGGTGTTCTGAGCGATCAGCTCGCTATCAATCTAGCAGGGTCAGTTGGAGATGATCGATCAGCGATTTTCCTCGAGCGAGCGATGACGAGACAAATGGCCGCTCCGCGAATTACACCGACACGGCTGTTGCCGTGGGCCTAGCGTCTAACAGGCGTTTCCCGCGAGGAGGGAAGAGTGACGAACGACGATGAAATTGGATCTAGTTGATCGGCGGAACGGCCTGCCGACGCAGATCAAGTCTGTGGCTCGTTTACTCGTGTGAAACAAAGGGTCGAAGGTGACCGGGAGGCTAGGTCCGTTTGGACCGCGGTTCCTCGTAAATCGACGATTGCGGGGGCGTTTCGCGCCGAAGGCCACCAGCAGGTACGTCGCGGAAAGAAAAATGACGCGGGGCCACCGTGTGGGAGCGATTTGTCAGTAGGATTGTCAGATTCCGGGATTTTTGACATACGGTGGCAGCCGTACGCGTCGGAATATGCTGCCATCTTTCAGTAAAGAATGACGTCCTGCATAAATTAACGCTGTCTTCAGAATTTGAACTCGCAGGAGAGGTCACAGTGGTTGGGTTGTCGATTTTAATTAAACTATTTCTGGCGAATCCAGAACAAAAATAAGCTGACTCATGTTCGAGCGTTTTTGACAGTACTCATTATTCATCAAGATAATTAGCATTTAATTTTATAAAATGAACTATATCAACGAATTTTCTAGACATCACGAAATTAAATGTTAACCCTTTGCACTCCGTTGTCGCCGTCGACGCTTGAGAAATATGAACTTTAAACATAAAATTTACATTTTGTTGAAAATTTATAAACTTGAACTTGTTTTATATGTAATGTAGCAATAAATATTTTATTTTATTGCAGCAACCGTGTTTTTTATATGTATATACAGGATGGTTCATGCAACTTGCACACCTACATATTGCAACGTCCAAAGTATGCGTTGCACGAGAAAGGTTTGTATACAGAAGTTGCATAGTCTGAAGGGGTAAATTATGTAGTGTATTTATTTTTTTACAGGTGAAAGCGTTTCGGTGATTTGAAGGTCAATACTTTTTTACTCAGAATTCGACATTCTTAATCTGCAACAAAAATGCTCGGACATTGGTCACCTTATTTTTGCCTAGACTCGCCAGAAACATTTTTATTGAAATCGCCAACCCCACCACTGCGACCGCTCCTTGTTAGGCCACTATGATTGTCAGCCCGCCGTATGATCGAGGTCTGTAACTGGAAATGGCTGGAATTCGAAGAAATCAGGGAGGAACGGTTTCACGGATGCACGCTGGCGACGCGATCGATCTCGATAAGCGGAAAGGAGCTTAAGAGAAGCTCGGAAAGGTACAAATGCTCGGCTGCGGATAAAAGGACGAGCAAGGATACGCTCGGGGCAACTGTATGCTCCCTAATTAATCGCCACGCCCAAGCCTATCCTGCGGCACGATTCATCTTATCAGACCGGGGAAGATTGATTAACCAGCGCCCGATTTCGTTTCGCCGGTCTTCGGGTCCTTAGCAAGCTCACTGCGGTACCGTCTCGTGGTTGCTCGTAATAATCCGTCTGATGCCGAACGAAAGCGTCGCGTTTTTAAGTAGCTTATATGGAAAACGCCTCTCAAAGGAGTCCGGCGAGGCGTCACTGAATTTTCAGTTAAATACTAGCCGTGTTTTCCGGGGAAGTGTCGTCACAGGACGCTTTTTGATCTATCCGTATACTCGAGCTCGCTCGAGGGGCTGCCTCCTACAAGGAGGTCTATACCAACCTTTTTATTCTCATACACCTTTGACTCTAGACTTCCCAGCGATATATGCGACGTAGATTGCTTGTTGAGCGGGCTCGTAAGCAGATTTAAATTGATGCATTCCTTTGGGAAAGGCGACTCCAGTTTAAGTGGTCCCAAACTGTTTTTGTGTTTCCCCAGTGCAGCGCAGCCTTCGAATGGAACCACGATGTATGTAGACGAGTCGGTGAAACGGGTCAATTTTTATATAATTTAATATGGTAGTATGGCAAAAATAACTAGATCGAATTCTTCTAAGTTTGTATGCGATGCATGTATTAAACTTAACAATTGTAGTAAGTTGATGCCGACAGTATTCTTAAATATTTTTACTTAATTTTTGTCATAATTACACGAAATCCACGGTCTATCCATAGCCACGATGTTTAAAACCCACATATTTAGTGCTTTCCCTGAAAGATGTTGGGACTGTCCTTTTCCGCACTAATTTAAAAGCGCAAGCTTCCGTGATTTTACTGTAAACCGTAACGAACCATCTTCCCGAAAATTTCGTTCCGACGGCCGGCCGCGGTGTTTTTCAGGGTGGTTTTTGTTTCATAAGTAAACGGGCTCGGAGAAACCTGAAAATGTCAGCGTCGCGTTTCGAGCTGTTTGCGTAACATGCCCGAGCCGTTAACGGAACGCACGCGCGCCCCTCGATATGAATGAACGGCCGGAAGAATGCGGCAGGCATTCCAACGAATTCTTGGTTAACAAAAGAAAAACAATCGCGTCTGCAGCGCGGCGCCCGTTACGAACAAAGTTTATTAGCCCAGGAATTTTCTTCCGCGTTCCCCGTGAAAACGGCCGGTTCTCCTTTCAAAGAGAATGAAACTTCCCGGAAGTTTTTATCGGGGCAGCGCGGGGTTACGAGTGAGGGGGGAGGGGAAAAAACGTAGGAAGCGAAAGGGAACGATAAGAAATTACGTGAAACGATAAATCTGGAAGTTCGATGTCGTTTGCGGCGGATGGCTCCTTCCGGATGGGAAAACTTGCCCGACGAGATTCCCCGGGAAACAAATTCGTTGTTCCGGGACGGTTCATTCGTTCCGTTTTCTCGTTTAAACGTGTTCGAAGGACGCGGTCGGTTCTCGATCGGGGTGTCGATTCCTCTCCTTTCGTGATCGGCGATTTTTGCCGGTCGATCGCGGGGCTGGGAGTTCGTTAACCGGCGATTGCAATATTTATACGGGCAAATTGAATCCTCGACAGCCGGCATTAATTACTTTCCACGAATTTCCTGGAATAATCCGAGCCCGTAATAGCTTCCATTGATTCGCTCCTCGACGACTGCGCTGCGCCGAGCCGAGCCGAGCCGAACCGCTCCGCGCGGCTCCGCGTCGCGCGCTGATATTTGCATACCGGCTAGAGAATTTCACGTGCACGTAAGCCCGTTCAGCCTTCGCGAGCACACGAGCCGAGAATTCTTTGACGGATCCCGGGGGCGGGAGGAGAAGACTGGCTACACTAAGAAGTCTTTGATTTCCAAGAAAAATTCCAGGAAAATCTGTGTCAACGACAGGCCACCGAGAAGATCCTGGCGCAACGTTTCTTAAGAAAAGACTCGACCAGAGTCACAGATTATCGGAATATCGACGGGGCATTTAGTATAATTCTGGCTGCATGCTAGCTCTCAAAGCACCACAGGATTCCCACCGTATCTCCGGTTCGTGGAATGGAGAACGATGTTCGCCACTAAGAACACGCCAGCCTTATAAATTGCAGTTTCCACTGAACCCTTCGCTCCGCTTGACCTGATCAATAATTTATCAAAGTTTGTTTTACAAGAATACGGATTGACACGCAGGATAGCCGTGTTTTTAAACATTTTTTAACTCAAATGACAGCTTACGAAGCTATCAATCAGTAACCCTAATTAATTTGCCTGTAGAAACAGAATACAAAGTAACCCTGTGTAGACATTTTTATTATATATTGTTTATTATCATCTTATTAATTCGATAAAATAAATTCTAGAATAAAAATGAGTTCACCACAAAGAACGCGCCGGGCTTATAAATTGCACTTTCCACTGAACCCATCGCTCCGCTTGACCTGATCAATAATTTATCAAAGTTGTTTTTACAAGAATACGGCTAGACACGCAGGATGGCAGTGTTTTCAAACGTTATCACGTAACAGGAATTTACAGATTGTTTTGCGAATGATGAAACCTGAGAAACACCATGAACCGATAATTTTTAGTCGCCGATGCCTGGGATGGTTGTACTCTTTCAGGAAAGAAGGCTACGCTTGTCAACAGACTCCGGTAATAAATCATGTATTTAATCCAACAGAAAATGGTTCTACGAGGAACCTCCAACACGGAAATGCTCGCCGTTTGAAATCAGACCTCCGTTTCCCTGATAATAAATGGAAATAATGAACGAAAATCTGCGGGTCGCATACCGAGAATCTTAATCTCAATGATAACAAAGAAGTCACGTCCGCATCGTAAACCCGGCTGAAACTTACGTATCTCCAGCATTGCCCGTTTTTGTCTTCTCGTTCTTCTTTGATTATTCCGCGGTAGTTCTTCTCCTGGCAACACCCAGCTCGTTCGTTCTGCAGTTCTCCCCCGGCCTCACAGTGCCTTTTTCCCCGCGTTCTGCGGTCCAGTCAGCCTCTGCTAATGTTTCTGTCCTCTTTATTGCTTCCTCGCGCGTCCTTCCCGCAGGACAGACCCACCATTTCTGGCCACTTTAAGAATTCCCCCGTTTTATTTTTTTGAAATGAAAGGATCAGCTAGTGAACTGTATCAGGTTGCAACACAAAAGGTGTGTATGTATCTGAGACAGCCAGAATTCACAGCGTTGTCAGTCTCTCTGAGCCAGTCAACATTCTTGTTGTCAATGTTTAGAATATAAGTTAAAAGTATATGGTGCCATTTAAAAAGCATCGTTGACTATCGATGATTATTCATTAGATCAGAATAACTTTTATGCAAATGAACCAAACGACCTCGGTGTTTCTGTCGAACTAGATGATTAGTTTACTAGATGATACCCTATCGGTGAGCGAAAAAGAATGTCGTGCGGCAAGGACACATTAGACTGTACAGAGACGAGAATTGTTCTAGTGGAGGCGTGTGCAGACGAGAGAACGAGCCGTTCCGCGAATCATTAATCGTGTGCAGGGTGAAATCGGGTTCGCGTTAAACGGTCATCTATTCGTCTTCCGACTCGGCGCCGTGGCCCCCGATTAACAAACTACTTGTTGAGTGCAATGCATCGGCGCGACAAATTACGATAAAGGATTGCGCGCCTATTACTCGCAAGTATGTAAACGAACTTGTAATTTAAGCAGCCCCGGAATTATCGGTCGGCATAACAAAATACGAGTATCGAGAGTTTCCAATCAATTGATCCCCGCGCATGGTAAAGTATTCCCAATTAGAATGCTCGTTAACTGGCGAATTGCACAACCAGGAAGCGCGAATAACTGCGCGAGACGGGTGGCGCACCAGTACTTGTCGCGTTTCCCATTAATTTTTCCGATACTTTAAGCAACCGCTCCCTTCCCCTCTGAAATGAGAACCGTTACGAGGATGCGGGGAAAAACGAGAAACGGAAAAACAATAAACGTAACACGGCGCGACAATTGTGCCGGAGGACGAGGCGCGGGTAGAAATTTCCCAGCGACCCCAGCGCGACGCGACCCGACCGCCCCAAAGGTGATTTTTGCTGGTGGATTTTCGTTTCAAAAACTCTCTAACGATTCGAAAAACTGTCACGCCGGCGCGCCGTGTCGCGTGCACCCGTCACCATTTTTCGAAACGGGGTCAACGGACGTTGTCGTCGGACGAATAAATATTTAAGATTCGGCTCCCGTTGTTAATCCGGAACGAATCCATATACAAACGGTGAATTCGCTGGCGGTAACAAACTGGCGCAGTCCACAGGTGTTTTAACAAATAAACAGAAACGTCGTTTAATTTTATTCGCAACAACACGAAAGAGTTGTCTTATCATTTTCAGTTAGCATCACGGTTACGATTTATCATGTAATAGATGTGAATAAATTTCAGTATTTCATAATTCCAGGGCGGTCGTCGGTCGTCGGTTGCGTAATAATAAATTTCTTGTTCGTTAAGAAAGGTTACGTTGATCCAACCGTCTCAGATCATTCTCTGTCGATCTTGATTTCCCAAATCCTACATTTATGTATTCCCATTTCGGTGTAACGTTACACTGTCAGGCATTGGTAGATTGTGGACGAGTTCGGCATCCCTTATTCACCAACCTAATATTTCACTTTTCATGTTATTCATGACTAGACTGCGGACATATTTATGTAATTTTCAATTTTTATAATCGAATTTTGATAATCGTGAATCCTTCAAAATCCTATTTTTAACAGGAACAGCCTTTGTAGATCAAAAATAAATAAAAACTGTACTAAATTCCATCGACTTTTATATTCTAGCATTTCTTGAAAATTTCCATATGCTTCAAAAGCATAAAGATCCGCAGTCTATCCATGACTATCCATGATTTTATTTCAAACTATGTTTTAAAAATCCGATAACCTAATCTCAGCAATCACCGCGCTGCATGCCCCCATACTCAATTCGATTCGTAATCCCGAGCATTAAGAATTCATAAAAGCCGATACTTGTTTGTTTCTGTTTCTGGTGGCATCGCGGTGCAAATTAATTCGCGGATGCTCGCGCGCGGGCGCGCCAAGGGGAGACGGCTATGGCGGGAAACCTTGTCACGAACGCGGACATTCAATTTGCGAACAATTACACGGATGGGGAGAAAAAAAGTAGTTACCGTGACTGATTGAAGCGAGCCGGGCTCAAAGCCGACTGATTGGCGGCCTGACGGAGGCCGGGCATTATAAATCCACGACGAAATTAGTTTTGTAGCGGGACACGTAACCGGGAATTGGAAGCATCGACTGAAATACGCAATCGTTGGCAAGAAGGGATACTGCTGGGTCCAATAGAGGAGAGAAGAAGAGTCGTTTCTTGTACGAACGCTTTCCGATTCATTTTCCGCCTTGAACCCGGAAAATATATTCCCGAAATAACAAGATCAACAAGGAGGTCAGAAAGATCAATAAACGTTTTGACTATCATTTACTCGTAACTTTATGATCATTTCTGAGGCCACACGCTTTTAAAACATTGCTGACATCCTACTAAATATATCTCTTATACAATTTTTACGAAGGTGCTATCACAGGAGAATATTAAAAATTCTTCGAATATAATAGAGAAGGTCTGATTTATACGTCATAGTTAATTAACACCGCTAGACATACTGTAAGAATCTTTCTCGTTAAAAATCTCCAAAAGCGAGTCGAATATTTCAGCTAATAAAAATGACAAGGCAATTTTTAATACGATATGGGTTTACAATTTCAATAATTGTAAAATGAAAAATATGGAACCGGTCATTCGACCGACGGTGGTACGTTTAGTGTTAAATCAGATTTAAAGCATAATATCAAAGAGCGTCAGGGTACTCGAAAATTCGAGTCGGGTTTGGGTGAGATCCCGAAAATTCGTCCGGCACATTAATTTCAGAACTCACTTCGGAACCTGAACTTGCCTCGAGACTCCAAACTCGATACGATAATAAATTGCAATGAAACAAATATAGATCAATAGAATTAATTTTAGCAACATTTTTTTTTAATCAATCGATGCACCTTGGGTCCTCTTTGAAAAAGTGTTAGGTGTTGTAGGTCGAAAACGGATTAGTTTAGAAGTAATTATTTGTGTCCCGACACCAACCGAACATTGTCGCGTCCTGGAGGCGGAAGATGCGGCCCGCGAGCTGTCCACGCTTGGGCAATTCTTGCTCGAAATAACGGACGCGACCATCAGGGGTGTCGCTTGTCACGCTCTGGGAAAAGCTGCCCTCGAACCAGCAGCAGAGTCGAGATCGTTAATAGCGCTTTAATCCAATACCGTTCCGCTTGTGATCGATTGCTCGTGATAATTATTCGCATTCCCTTCGACGCTGGTTCGAGTTATCGGGTTAAAGGTCGACGCGCTGCTCTTATTGCGAGAGGGGCGTATCTTTCTTCTCTCTCTCTCTCTCTTCTTTCTTCCTGTTCCCTGCTGCTTTTTTCTGCCACGCGGGGCCGAACATTGCCAATATCGGCCGAGCTTTCCGCTAATTTAACGCCCGTTCGAGCGTATATCTTTCACGTTGAAATATCCTGTTTAACGTTTAAGTAAACGAACGCGGTAGGCCCGGGGGTGTGGGACAGCGAGGGAAAAACAGCGCGGAAAGAAGAACGGTGGGGTGGGACGCAGCGTCCGGAACCGGAAAAGGAAGAAAACGACGACGCTCCAATTTTTGATCACAACTTTCGAGAGGAGCCGCACAGGGACGAAGTATTCGGGAAAGAGGTAACGTGCCCGCTCATTTCGAACGAGTTCCGTGACAATCATCGGGGCTAAAAGTTTCCCTCGGCGAAAGGAAAGGATCGTGATCCGGGAAAGTTAATTTACGGCAAAATTACAATCCGGAAAGTTCGCGGACGACAAAAGCTCCGGCCGTGGCGCGAGCGAGCGCCCCTTTGACGGTGATTGCGTGTTAGTTAGCGCCGGACGTAGGTGGAGCTACATCGGAATGCAATTAGTTTTTCGAACGACCCGTTGAGGATGCGTGACGACGACACTTTCCCGCCGCCGCGCCGCGCCGAGGGGATAGACGCAAAGTCAGAATGAACGGGCTGAATTAAAGTGTCATTTTCCATCCGTTCTATCCTCAGCCGAATTATTCTTATTAACGTCTCGGATTACAATCGGGGACAAAATCAAGTGGACACCCTTTAAAAACTAATAACTCTTCTAATATTGAACGAATCGACTCGACGTTTTTTTTTCAGAATGATTAGTTCACTAGGTGAGGCGTCAAGGAATTTTTTGTACTTGCTATTACTGTTTTAATTAAATAAAGACATTTTTGGATGGTCACGATTTTTACCTTTTTTCATCTGTGCCTATTCATTGAAATCGGTTGACGCATATAAAAAATCTATAGGCATTGAAAGATGTTAGAGTTACAATTAAAAACGATATCGAGACATTGCTCTAACAACGTATCAGTTGTTATAAAGGCAAGTGAAATGAACACAATGCTAATGCTACGTGATCGTAGATAATCGCGCGGTTATTCAACAGTAAATAGAAGAACGTACCTTGTTGATTTAGTATTATCATGTCCCACTTGTGCGTATTTAATTATTCTTCAGTCTAGATAAATAGCACGTCTGCACACGCGCTTTAACCAGAGGTAATGCCTCACTAATGAAGGCGTTAATTGTTGTTGTGAGTAACGCGATTTTTAATAAACTTACGCAAGAACGAGCTGTTCTTAGAGGCTAATTAAAAGCTCAATTAGAGGACTACATGAATAATACCAGACTCTATTAAATTGAAAATTAAGTTACATATTATAAAGTTATAAAACCATCGTATGTGGTTGACAGATGTTAAATACAATTCATTTAATCTTCAGAGACTTACTTGTTTATAAATCCTATTAACTGAAGTCTCATTCGAAAGGGTGGAGACCAGTTTGTTTGAGAAGATATTAATGTAAGATTGAGAAGATATTAGAATGTAAACACTATTCTCAGCCATGATCTGAAGGATAGTGAGTACAGGATCATATCTACCTTGTATTTTTGTTAAGGGTGTGGTGGAAGAAATACAATTATGTACACCCCAGAAGGGGGTAGTGTGGAACTCAGGGAGACGGATGGTTGATCTCCCACCTACCCACTAAAAAATCTCTTCATGCGCGAGTTGAAGAAGAGCTAGGGTCCCGCTGTTCGCATTTCTCCTAACTCTTCGGAGCTTGGGCCCACATCCACTCCTGTAGGATCGTATCTACCAGCACACGAGGAGAAGCGAAAACAAAAACAAAAGGAAAGCAGCGCTTCCGAGGATTAGTATTCGCGCGAACCTGTTTTGCATAAACAGGCGCAAACATTATTACTTGGTGTATCGCGAGGATCGCGAGCAAGATCCGGAGGCACGACAGCTGATTCTACGGCGGGTGGGTGCCGGAGTAATTCGATGGCTCGCGATCAAAGTGCGCCCGCTGTACAGAGAGATGCATATCCGCGGCAAATGAAAGTTTCGCGGTTCCGTAGGACGGTGGGGGTGATGAGGATGGTACGGCAAAAAGACGAAACAGGGATGAAAAGGGCGGCCGTCGGCAGCGGTGGATGGACGCGGTTTGTTTAAACGAAATGACGCAAGGCTCGTGGATATACGCGGTGGGAAATGCAATTTCTCTCTGGTCTGCTCGACCGGCTACAATCAACCCCGTCCGCTACCCTCGGCGGTCTTTGTCCCCCCCTCCCCTCCCTCTCTCCTCGCCTTTCATCGCCGTGCAAACCCTCGTCGACGGCCCATCCCTAAACGAAATCTATCCGCTGTACGTCTATCCGCGGATTACCCTGTAAATTACAATAAAAAGGGAAGAGGGACGCGCGGTCGCCGCCCAGCTAAGAGCAGAGATTGAAACGTCGTTTCCCGTCCGCTCGTGACGCGCGACGTACCCAGCGAAAATTATTTGACGGGCTATTCTGCTTTTCCATGTCATTTCCTTCTCCACCAATTTTTAGAAGTTTTGTTTCGTTTCTTTTTATTACAAACTTCACTTAGTCCCAGGAAAGTGTGAAGAAGTTATCACTGGCCGAGCAGAGCAGTTTAAATAATACAATGAAGATAGATATAAATTTTCTTTTTCTTCTAGGAAATTATAAAGAAATCGTAGTGCGAAGAGTTAATGAACGTTTGCGGTTAGATTTTGGTCGCTGTCGTCAGCGATCCGACTCCTATGGACCGGGTCGCAAGGGAAGAATTTGGCCGGGTCCTTTGGAAAATCTAATCAACGGAGAGGCGTGAAAGAGATAGGGAACAAGAACAAACCAATCGAACGTGGGCTTCGGCTCGAAAGAGTTATGAGAGATCGGAGTCAGGGCGCAACCGCTAAGCTGGCGGCCGTGTATTCCGCAGCGATGAGGCAATCTGATAGGATTCAAGTTCCGGGCTGGCCGGGCTGAAAATAAAGCCGCCGCGCGGCCACGATTAAACCCTCTTGGTACGTTGATTACCAAACCGGACAGCTCTGGGAGGGCAGCGGTTGGCCAGGCGCGTTCCTCTGCCGGAACGAGAAACGAAAATCGATGCGAGACCGCGCGTCAGCCGGCCTGGACTCTTCGGGGACCCGATTTTCCCGCTTAACCGGGAGCGGCGCGGCGATTAGCTGCCGGTCGATGACGCGTGTCGTCTCGCGACCGAATTCTACCCGAACCGAGCGCTGACCAACCGAAATAGAAATCCCGCGCGGCAATCCACCGAATAATCTCCGACCAGAAACACCAACCTCCAGCTCCAAGACGTACGGTATTCAGCAATTGGATCGAGTTCAATGCGTACATCCCGTGACAAAACTGTGGGACACATAAGGAAATAAATAAAAAGTGTGCTCTGGTAAGAATTTGTTTTTTCACTCCAAATCCTTGTTTTGCAAGGATCCTTAACAATGAAACGATGTAAAATACTTCAACAGTGTAATGAATACATACTTTCATCTATTTATTATATAATGATTAGACACTGCAGATTTTATGCATTTACGACAAAAAAATGGGTAGATGTAATTTTAAACAGGACACACCATTAGGGGCATCCATAGGAAGAAATTCTTATATGGTTCCTGCATATTGTGACGAAGAAAATTTTTATTTTGCATAAATTCTATCGTCGTTTTTAGATAGATTCATATATACATATATTTATATGTAATCATTATGAGAATCCCAGAGGCTGCAAGAAACTCGTTCAATAAGGTTCATCATTGAAGAGCATGATGGAGACGCTAGAAAACCCAAAATGATTAATGCCTACGCCAATTCAAGATGGGAGTCGCATTAACCCTTTTAGATCATGCAAATCCTAATAGAACTACTCGAAATGTACCAGAACTTGTGGATAAACACTTGTGAAAAGTAAAGTGCTTTGTTGACAGAACACCGAACTCGTTCATCAGCAGCAGTCGATTCTCGAGGGGTTCCGAATTAGTCGCGAGCGAAAATCAAAAGCGGATAGGAGACGAGACACGGAGTCTCCCTCGATCCTTCGATCACCCCGAAATTTCCAATTCACGGAACATCCCCCGCGGAAACGACTTCTTCGATGTATCGAGCAAACAACCGGCGGGTTTCGTATTTCAGGATTCGCCCTCTATTCCCGGCGACGCTCGCGACAGGTCCAATCCCATATTTTCCGAAATAACTCTTGGTCGATTCTTCGGCAGCTTTCTTAGCAGCCAGCCGCACCGGCGCGGCGTGGTACGGGGGTACGGCGTGGTACACGTCCAGTCCCAGACGCACACTTTACGAAATTAGCTTTGTCAGCCCGCCACCAGGTACGTATGTATGTAGTGGAGGCTCCAGATGGCCGAGGATACAAGTGGAACCCACCCTCGAACTGACCAACGGGAATCGAGGTCGAGTCGAGTGGACGAGTCGAGTCGCCGTTCGACGCACACACACCTTCTTTTCGGGGTTTTTTCCTTTTTCGCACGCTCGGCAGACCGACGGTGGAAGCATTCTTTTTTTACCACCCTTTCCTTTCTATCATTACAGGATTACTGTTAGACCTTCTCCACAATTTAGCTGTTCAATGCTGAAGTGGTGTAAGTCGATTTAGTTCATCGTTTAAAATATCTTTTTAAATGTTCGTGTCGAAATTGGTGAACATCATTTTGAGTCAACATAAAATTACATTCATTAATCTTCCTATCAGAGTTCTTTTGAATTTCTTGTACCCAAGGTCACGCGAAGTGTCATAGTATTGTAGGTGGCGGTTTTTAGCAGCGGGAAAAATTACGAAGAGTCGAAGTACACGTGGAAAAATATGTACAATAGGATCTCGATTAATCGGATCCCGATTATAAACAAATATGCGTTTAAATATGATTATATTACGAAGGGGAATAAATTTTCAAAAATAAAACATATACTTTGGAATATAATGTACATTTTAATTATTTCCTCGGGTCTCGATCAGGCCTTAATTTATTCGGTCTGTTTGTCTCCCGATCAAGCCGGTTAATCGAGGTCCTGCTGTATTGCACTTCATTGAATATATTGAAGTTTCGTTTTCCAGAAAATGGCGTCAATTTGCCTACAAAATGAAATACAAAATGAACGATGAGCTTTTACTTGAGAAGGTGAACTGGAAGCAAGAAGCAGGTACGAAATAAATAACATTTGTCAATTCAAGATGATGGGTTCAGCGGTCATTTCCCCTTTCTAATTGTACGAGAGAAACCTCGTGGGATATATGGACCGGATTAAGGACTGGCGAGGGTAATACGGAGGAGTACGTGCTCCGAATACCATCTGTTAATATGTCTCTTAGAAAGCTAATAAAAGGAGCCACCCTGGCAAACGTAAAGCTACTCTAAGCGTCTGGTCAACCATCCATGTTGCCTTTCGCTGCCCATCGTGTTACGTTTCCTTCATCATCGACGTAGCTTCCCTATCGGCTTATACGCGTACGTGGCTGGACCTCGCCACCAAACTTTTTCATAATTTCCAGTGATGCGTGTCATAATCACAGTAGTGTGAGAATCAATATCTCATTATTTATTATGAATTTCTTCAAACACAAAAGGACTGCATTAAAGTTGCGTAGGTAATTAAATATTTGTCGTTTGTATTATAAGAATATAAATATTGTGTCAAAAGTATACTGCATAATTAATAATAAATCTTGCCTTCATGTGTGCAAACTGCAATTCCATTATTAGAAGCACCCCTTCGTCCAACTCGTTGAAATAAATAAAGATGGTATTCGCTTTTTTCCTGTTACATAATTATTCATTGTGGACGTAATTAAATTACGAAACATCCTTTTTGTTATCTTTTTAGATACTTATGGTTGCCCATAGTTGGAGATACATTCGTAGACCAAAATTAATAGTCATTTACAGAAAGTGTTCATTGATCATGATTAGACTGCAACAAACAAAAGCCAAGTAATAATTTCTTTCATTCTTCAATAATGTTCTTCGACTGCACATAACACATTGATGTTTTTAAATGATTTCCATTTGTTGACTGTTCTAAATTGCAACTACCCGTTTATGTCATAAATGCATAAAATCCTCAGTCTAATCATGAATATACTAAAACTATCCTTATGTAAAATCGCAGAGAAAAGAACTGTTAACACAACATACACATATCAATTCCGAAAATTGATATTTCCCCCTGTTGAAACCACAGTGCGACGCTCCGAGCTCGACCAGGATCAGAAAAACATCGGTGGCAATTTAAAGTGCTTTAGCCGGTCGAAGATAATGCATTTCGAAGATAACGCAAACTGGAGCGTCCCCGCCACGTCCATAAGTATTTCTTTGTCCCGTATGGCGCGGGTCTCGCGCAAAAACCGGTATTATTCTGGCGGGAGCGGGACCGTGAGCGCGCAAACAAACGGCCGGCCGAGGCGAAAAAAGAAAAGGGTTGATCCCCCCGCGGAGGGTGCAATACGAGTCGGCCCTGGGAAGAAAAAGGCGAAGGGTTGCGGGGGTCTAGCGGGGGAAAATACGAGGATCTCTTTACTCTCGGCCAATTTAGCGCACGCGTTAACTTACCGAAATGTGTAGGTCCGCGAGCGCACCTGGTGGTAACGGGTCCGCGATTCTTCCGCGCGAAAGTAATTTCTCATGATAATAACCGACGAGCCGTCGGGACAGTCGCGCGCCGCTCGGCCGCAAAAAAATTATGACCATCGCGGAATAAACGCTTACCACCGCGGATCGTCCCGGATCGCGTCCCGAAAAAGGACCGCGCTCTGCAAAATTCTTTCGCAGTCCGCTGGCAAGCCGAATGACGGACGCGGCCAGGCCTCCGCCAACCGCACGCTGAAAATCGCGTTAATTTCTTATCACCGCGTACGGCCACTGTCCAACTATTGTGACACCTCCTTCTGAACATTATTCCCAGAGGGAGAAAAAGAAACGATGAAAGAGACAAACCTTTGGGATTCGTGCTTTCTATCGTCCGGCGACACACGGCCATTTTTATTGCCAGTATCTATTGGTAAGTTTCTCGGTGTCGCTATTTTATTAGTAATTTCTGAAGTATTTTTAAGCACAGATTTAGAACCAGTGTATTCAGGGTGCGGCCGGACGGGTGGTACAACCGAGCAGGGTGTGATACTACATGTAAAAATAAGTCGAGAAGAATAATAACATTTTTTTGTTTGACGCTTCGTATTCGAGAAAATCGAGTTTGCAAATGCAACGTGCTATTGCATAGGAATCGCCTGACGCGTCTGACCATGATCAACCAATTCTACTTTCCGCATATAATATAACACTAGAACACGCTATCGAATGGGTCGAAATGGCTGGTTCCAGATTTTTTATGTTAGAAATATTAATATTATAAATATATGTTTTTCAGAGAAATTTTTTTAGTGAACTTCTGTACTCAAGCACGTATCTGAACAAAACTCAAACGAAATCTAAATAAATGCAATTTTGTCATTAATATAATTGGCAATATATATGAATATATATAAAAATTGGCAATGTATGCCATTTGCTTTTAGCGCTCGGTAGTTCTAGTGCTAAAGCACGCGATCATGGCGAAACTTTAAACTCGGTTTTCTCGAAAACACGAAGCGTCAAACAAAAAAAATGTTCTTTCTTTTCGACTTATTTTTACATGTAGTATCACTCCCTGCTCGGTTGTACCACCCGTCCGGCCGCATTCTGTATTATGTTAGCAAACACTGAAACTGATATGCTGTACCACAATTGTTACGATACCGAGATCACCGTAATTACCAGTGTGTTTATGATAATACTGGGTGTCTCGCCAGATATTACCATCTTGATTTGCTACGTCATTATTATTATTATTATTCGCTGTGGGAAATGTTCTGATGAAAATTAAATGGTTCGAAGAGATGCACATACCGGTGTTCTTAGCTTTTTTCGTAAATGGTAAATGGAACCATACATTTGTATATGTATCCAACGACCTTCATCTGCTTATCAACTACAAAGATTTCTTCACAGAGAGGGATCAATAAAGATCAATAAAAATTAAAAAATCCAGAACTGCAGAATCACGCGACATATAATTTTGAAACACCCTGTACTCCGGATATAGAACAACGTTGACAATTGTCGTTATCGACATAAAGGTTAACCTTGTCAAGGTCAATGCAGTTGTAGCTCGAGCTGAGCAGCACGTTGAAGTTCGCGACGGAAAATCTTCGTCACCCAGTAATATATGTGATCCGAAGACCGAGCTTGTTCGGTTTTACGGTGCAACTCCGGAAATGTCAGGCGAGATTAAAGTTTCGAGGCATCCAGGCTTTTCCGAGTCACGTCCCGGCGAGAACTCGGCGACCGAGGACACGCCCACTCGACGCCCCGCAGCGCGCATCGTTCCCTGTAAAACGAGCAAAAAAAAATTATTAATAAAATTCATCGATTCGATTGCCTCATTTTGATTGAAAAATCGTCGCCCCTCGGAATCGGGGGTTTCAATTAACTCAGCGCCGATCGATTCCGCGAATGAAACCGAGCCGGCGCGGCGGTCGTTCGAGTTAAATTGATATCCATAATATCGTAACACGTTCCGCGAAATGCTGTAAAAAAAAAAAGAAACAAAGGAGAAAAATAACCGTAACAATGAAAAAATATTTGAATGCAATTCCACTGTCGCACGGGAGTTACGGAACAGTGACAAAAAAACAAACGAAGCAGAAAATTAACGTAAGAAATATTTATCATTATTCATGATTCATATTCATGATTCGATAATCCTTATTCCACTGGTATTGGAAGGAGAGGGAAATCAGTTGTTGGCTGCTCCTGAAGTACAAAATCAAAATTGTTTCCGTTAATTGCAGGGCACAGGAACCAAATGGGATTTCGTTCCTCTCTGGTGTAGTTTGATTAAGCTGGAAGAAACGTTGATACCGTGATGTCTTGATCTAAGAAAATTGCCTAGCCCCTCCACTGAGGCGCGTACCTCGTGGGAGGCCAAATACTAATTGTCAGTTTCGTGTTGAACGATCTCGAGAACCCCTAAGTAGCAAGTTACAGAGGTGTCTAATAAAATCTAGAGTTTCGGCCAGTTTCCGGGAGCTGCTCCAAGAAAAATTCGGTTGACCCGGGCACGGGAATAAAGAGGAACTCCGGAACCGTGGCCTGGTGTAATCGAAGACGCGGACCGAAAATGAAACGTCTCTGAAACGTCGTGTGTGTTTACTTACACGAGACGACTTGAGCCTCGTGTCCTGCCCCCACATTCGTCGATCGTTGGCGCGTTCAACGTTGAGCAAACTCATAATCGGCCCCCGATTCACCAGTGCTCAAAGCGAGTCTCAAACTTCCGGCGTGGCAGAGAAACTCGTTTGACACGGCCTAAGGCGCTTCGAAATTCCTGCCGGTGGATTCTGGCCAGTACTTAATGTTGTTCGCCAAGCAACTGCAATAAGACTCACAGATGTGCTCGCTCGCGTTCCTGCGCAGACTGCGATTCACAGTGGCTCGTTCCGCGAAACTAATCTCGCCATTCTGTACTGTTGCATGCTGGCCGCCTTGTGTAGGGGTAGTTATTATGGTGTCTTCCTTCTTTGCGGCTTCAGGAATCATGCGAGCTACGGAAACTTTTCGAGACGAAATTAATCAACGTCGAGGCTGCTATACTACTCTTTATTTATAGACTGCGGAACAGTATGCGAATACAAATTTTTACGAATTAATTTATGGAGAGCTTTGACACAACCTTGAGCTAGTACAATGATTAGAATTTTTTATCTAAGAGATTGTAGTGCAATTTACGTCAGTTGAACTGTACCTACAAATTTCACGAGCGACGATTACATCGAAAGCAAAGACGTGGCAATAAGAATATTGTTCTAAAGGATAGGATCGGTGAAACAGTAACAGGAACGAGGACATTCCCCACGAACTTTCGTCGTTAACAAAACTCTTTTAGATTCTTAGTGGACTTAATGCCGCGGCTGCTGCGGAAGTCACGGAATCGTTTAGCGCCTCGAATCGCCAGGATTCCGCAGAAGAACGGTTCGAAGAGGAATCGGTAAAGAAAAGTGATAAAATGGTGGTACCTAATTAATTATTCCAGGTGTCCAATAACATGAAAAATTGAAACTAAAGTTATAAATTAAATTAAAGGCAAGTAATAAATTATTCCGTAGTCAGGCGTTGAGCTAATTAATAATCGGAAAATAATATTTTATTCGAAACATTTATTGGAAACATTTTCAATATTTTCGCTGAAAATAATGGTTCCTATTCAACGCATTTGTGAGTATAAATTGTTCCCTAATGGCAATGTAAATTCTGCGTTGATATTGCTTACCAACAAACCGCAGTAGGAACCTGTTGCGTATATTAGAGTTGTTATATGCAGATCCGTCATAGTAATGCGGTTTTTCAGAGCATTAAAATGAGGCAAGAAAACCCATTCAAGTTTAGCAGAAATACCTTTTACCACTATTATCTGAAGCTTGTTTTTTAATACTTTTCAGTAACTCGACGATCGAAGCTCTTGAATTTTAGATTAAAGAATGAATTAACAATCACGTTACTTATAGGATGATCCGATACTTAAAATATATTATTTAATGCCAGATTATTCAAATGGAATATTATATTTTGTGGCTTACCGTTAAAATAAAAATATTTGATTTTTCAAATTGGATATATAATATCTAGAAAATCTAAACTATTAAATAGTATTTGAAATATTTATTTCGCCAAAACTTCTCCGCTTCCGCATTCAAGTGCGGTTCAGTCGGTTAAACTTTACTTTGCACCCACATCCTCGAACCGTGAGGGGGTTGTATTTTTCTAAGTATCAAGGAAGTGTTCTTAACTCGAAATTGTTCTCAAAGACGGAATACCCGGCCCCAGTAATGTTCTCCCGAGTAATCGTCTCGCGACGCGTAGTAACTCGGCTGCACTTCGTTACAGTATGAATTGCCGAAGTCTGAGGACATGTTTCAAAGGCAAGGAGAGAACCTTCCGTGGCGAAGGGTGTATCGAATAACTAGTTGCTCGTCCGCAGCCCTTCCGCGGCGCCCTGGTACACTGGCACAAAAGGGAATCGCTTAATGACACCGTGCGCCTTAAGTTCGCCGTTCCCGCGACAGACAGTAAGTAAGGAACGGAATGCAATAATGCATCAGCCGACTCTCCTTCCGAGATCGTGACGAGAAAACATCTGGCGTCCATCTATAGCGTTCGTCGAGAATCGTCCAAAGTATTCCTATTCCCGACGAACCTGCGATCGGTCCAGTGTCTAATTTTCAAACTTCTCCGAATATTCACCTTATTTTATGCTTTCACACACTCTCAGTATTCGGGATTGGATCAAGTACCTCGCAAACAGGTTCGGACTTTGATTGATTGAATTCGAACTCTCTATAAGTACTTCGAAGAACAGAAATAGTTCTCCTAAGTATACTCGAACCTATGCCAGACAGTTTCGAACCTTTTACAGGTACTTTGGTAAATGGAAATAATACTTGCAGTAAGTATATTCGAAACTTTCGAAAGCTTCTCAAATATAATTATTGAAACATTATTGCTTTTTTAAGTAGTAATCGAAACCCATGAAATTAAACTTATGGTTATTGAAATTGACTTGGATTCACGAGTCTTGGATGCATCCCTACTCAGTATCATGATCAGAGAATCGGTAAAACTATGGGACAATGATAGGATACAACCGCAAAACATTTAATCAATGTTCAATTACTGCAGGTGTGACCGGAAAACTGGATTCGCGCGTATGAAACTGTCGATTACGGATTATCGTAGAATGTCGATCAAAATTGAGGTACAATAGCGTCGATTTGTAATACCAAACGTAGTCATGCGTGCATCCACAATTGCTGTTTTAATTACACGTGGTGGCCTTTGTACGGGAAATTGGAAAGGTTCGATATACAGTGTCTCCCAAAAATGTGTTTCCTTGAACGAGGTGATTCTAGAGGTCATTTGAAGTAACTTTTTCCTTTGCAAAAATGTCCTCCACGATTTTGTTAAGAAGTTATTAACGAAAGACACGGACCAATGACAACGCGGTTATGGCGGACGAATTCCAGCTCGGCCAATCACAACCGCACACTAAAAACAAACTTGAAGACACATACAAAATTGTGGAAAAGCAATTTTTAATATTCTCCCAAGACAAGTTACAATCTTTGAAAAATTTATGTAATAATTTATCTAATAAGCTAATCCTTCCAGCTCGTTGAAAAGCTGGAGTCGTTTGGTTTAATTTTGAAAAAGGATATTCCATAGTAAAGAATGCCCGAATGTTAATTCCAAGCACTGTACATATTTGAAAAGTTTCGGTCGGGCATGTCAATCTTGCGCAGCGCAGTACTAGGCTGCGGACTTTTCTCTTTTGAAGGTTCGTTCTCCCGGAAAGTTCCAAATTCTTCTCTGTAGGTATGCTCGAAGCGCCAAACAGACCTGTAAAGCAGAACGGCTGAACTACAAATAAAACCGGTTTCATTTGGGACTCTCGCGTGGTTCTTCCCGTCGAATGTTTCACGAGCGTATCGAGAAGCGTCGTCGATAGAACTATTCGAAGAAAGCAGCCGCGAGTATGCTGCGAGTGGAGGTGACGGAGCTGCGAGAAGCAAAGAAAAAAAAGACAGAGGGATCGTCTGGTAAGAGATATTCGGCGCGGCGACGATTCACGGTGGAAATTCAAATTCGTGACGGAATCCAATATTTCTGGGGCTCGCAAGAAAGTCCTGAGGAATGCCACGTGGAACGATATTACGGCGCATTGCTGTTGGCTACGGGGGTGGAAATACGGGGGTTGGGGATAACACGACGTGAAGAACCGATCTACCCTGTGTTGCGCGATACTACCGAAGCAAGTTAAAAAATGCCCAAGCTCTTTTAACATTTTTCCGACGAACCTATAGCGAAACATGCACTGAAGGTGCACATGAAGGACGATTAAACCTACCGAGACTTAAAAGTAACTGGTACATGTTCCATTATAAAAAAGACAAGATTGATTTTATTTAGACTTTGTGCGGCTCCCATTGTAATACGTGCTCGACTGAAGATATTTATACAATCAATTCTTATAAAATCATTTTTATTATTTCAATAATGAGGAAAAATAATTCTGGAACCGGTCATTTTGACCGGTGTGTGGTGGTAGATTTAGTTTAAAAAAATAAATTAGATCTGAGAATAACGTGTTCGAAGACTCTGCAACCATTATACTTAAAGAAAAGACGAAAAATTGAAATCTAGAATACTCTCTCGGGTCCGTGCTGTTTCTTAGATCGTGTAGTGCATCTACTTTTGTGTGAGCTTGTCGACTCCGTTCTCTTAGATCAGGGACCAAAAATAACAGGTATTCTAAAATTTTCTATGATAAAGATCATTAATAAAAAGTTGATTATTATTGAAATTTAGGATAATGTACACAAAATATAAAGAGAAAAGTTCGAGGAAAGCAACTTGATTAAAATAAAAAAAATTTTCGATTACTTATTATCTTTATTTGTGACCAATACGATTTTAGTCGATGAAATACTTGGTATTTCCATGACTTTTTCTTTTTGGTTATAACAGTTATGGTCCCCGCTAAGATCAGGGTTGTACTTTGTCAAAGAATTGGCAATATATCGGTATGATCAATATGTGCCGCTTACAGTGTCTATAGTCAGACTTTTATACTCGTGTCGGATACTCGAATCGAATAGAATCAGACTGGATCGGACTGGATCGAGCTGCACCGGACCAGATCAAATCGAATTGGATCGAATCGAAACAAATCAACCCGTATATTTGTTACGCGTCGTTTAGTCCCGGCTACGCGATACATAGCAAAAACGCGCAACCGTTTGCAAAGTGTCGGCAAACAGTGGGGAAACCCAACTACGTTTATCGCGAAAAACTTTTAATTGCGTCCGCGCGCGTTTCACCATGCGACCTCGCGCTCCGATTTTCAATGAAAGTTTGCACAAACTTGCGCGCCGGCCCGGCCCGACCGTCCCGAGAGCTCGCGGGCCACTGTTTACGGGGACATCGCGAAGATAAAAACTACAGGAACGTCGTCGTCGGCTGCTCCCAAAACGAGACGCTCTTCAGCGACCGTTTCTCTTCTTCAGAGACAGAAGTTCGTTCTCTATCCGTCGCCCTCTGAAATCAAATTTACCGAGCTACTTAGGCGAGCAACTTCCCCCGACCTAATTCCGCGAGAACACTCGAAATTCTTAAGCGCCCCCGCTGTTGCGATAAGCAAGATTACGGTCCGATTACGTGATCTTGAGTTTCGCGACTTTGTGTTCCTGAATGGAAATTATCGTCGGCTCGGAAGCCGAGTACCTATAACAAAACGTAGATTAAAGTCCTGCTTGAAGAGGCAACTGAGCGCTCGGTATGGTACACAGTGGTGCTCCCTCGCTTACTATTGTTGGTGTTCGCGTTTCTTTGCCCGAAACTTGTGCCTCGCTGAACCACCCCTCTGTGAAATTGGCTTACTGACTTCACGGTTTCTCTGCGTCCACCTAACAGTCAATTTTTCTCGTTAGACCCGCTAGTTTATGAACATTTGTGTTTTCATAGGTCGTAAAAGTTTCCAGTAATGAAACACAGGGTTCTGAATAATATCGTACAGTTTTACACGATTATTTCTTCAGTATACAGGCTGGGTCAAAATTTGTGGTTCATTTAAGCGTAGTATGAATACACGGTATGAATATGCTCATATAACTACAGTGTGCTGAAGATTCTACTGTATATACAATTTTGTAGCCCGCCCGTTTATTATTGTTATTTGCAGCGTGATCATGGAGAGGAGCCATTGTATATTTAAACCGATTGAATATCGTGTAACTCACATACGTTCGACGAATATTTCGCCAAATTTTATTTTAATAAATTTGATTTACTGATAATTCCATATGTTAAACCAGTATATCGAATTGCAACACGATCAGGGAGTTGTGCAACCGTTATACAGTATTCCAAAACAAGAAATGGATGAATTTCTGCCGGAAAAATTGTATTCATTTATATCCTAACAAACAATCGAAATATTATTCCAAACGTGTCTTCCTGCTCGAATAGAAAAATGTAGCACAATTAGGATGGTGGGAAATGCGAATCCAAGGAGCCGTATAAGTCAATCGAGTTCACTTAATTTTCTTGGTGACATTTCTCGAAATTTTATTTGTTGTTGGAATCCACATTGAATAAGAGATTGCAACTAAATTCACGACCTCTTGTTCCGTAATTCTTTCATTGTATCATTGTAACCTCATTCAGTGACCCTCCTTTTGAACTGTATATCATTGGAAAGCTCTGAATTTTGCGATTAATTTGATATAAAATACTCGTGCTTAAAAAATCTATATAAATGAACGAACTTAGTTGCCAACCTAATACGTTTCCGTGATCATTTATAACGCACACAATATGTAAACCAAGCAAATGAAAATAAATTAATTCAAATGGAATGTATCGAAGAATGAAAATCATTGGTATTGTTAAATTACGTGAAACTCCGGATATACCTTTTATCGCCGTGCACGGAAAATTGTACGATGAATGCCAAAACTCGGAGAATACCGAACGAAGAGGTAGATCAACTTAATCTCGACGCCTCTGGGGGGCCTGTTATCCGAGCGTGTGTGCGATTGCACCGTTCTTCGTGTCGGTTATAAACTTGGTAAGAAGTCCATTTGATTTATTAAACGCGTTGCATCGCGAATGACTACAGAGCCCAGAAGATGCTGGCATCGCGTCCCAGCTCAAGCAGAGATGAAATATGCTTAAATCAAGCGTTCCCAGACAAAAACGCTGCCTCGAGAATATTAATGCCGACGCCGAGCAGCTCCTCGAAATACAGTGACTTCCATAATTGATGACGCACACTTTAAATCGGAGTTACGTTTTTACAAATGCACCAAACGGCTTTAGCTTATCTGGGAAACTAGAAGGATCCCGTTTAATGAAAGATCTGTAATGACTAGACTGCGGATCTTCATGCATTTATGGCATCTGAAAATTTACCAAAAATGCGGGAACGTAAAATTCGATAGAATTTGGTACACTGAAAGTAAGATTTTATTCAATTCCACTTTCTTAAAATTTCCCTAGAAAAAACGAAAACTGCGTAAACATCAGCAGTCTAGTAATGAACATTTTGGAAAAATAGCATTCGGTCGGAATTCCGAAACCAATGGTACAACTGGATTTTTAGAACTTTTTTGTCGGTATTGGCAATTTAAAAAATGCGTTACGTGGACTCAAATAAATTGTATACTACATTGAAATTGGTTAATTTGGTTATTGAGTTGTATACGATAGAAAGTGGTGAAAGTTGCAAGTTTTTTTCACGTTTAATCGTTTATCTCTGGAAACCAATTTCTAATTTCGATGACATATGTCAGTCTACAAAACACGTTTTTGAAAAGTTTGTATCCACGGTGTCCCAAAAATGTTGTTCTCGATAGGGGTGATCGAGGTCGTTTGAAGTAACTTTTTCCTTTGCGAAAACGTTCTCCGTGGTCTCGTTAAGGAGGTGGCGCTGAGTGTGGCGTTGTGATTGGTCCGTGTTTTCCGTTAATAACTCCTTAACGAAGCCGCGGAGGACATTTTTGCAAAGGAAAAAGTTAGTCCGAACGACCCGAGGAATCATCCCTTTCAAGAAAGTACATTTTTGGAACTTTATGTTGGTTACCTGCAGGATGGAGTGAATTGTATGTATAGAAAACGATGGAAATTCTTTTCAACACTTGGATGCATAGCAAATTTATGAAGAACGGGCCACGAATGAATTTGTACACGCAATGTATACTATATTAGTCTCAGGTAAAGTTTCTGTACCATATTCAGAACATTGGATGAATGTTGTACGCCGCCCTGAGAAAATAATGATGGCACATGCGTGCCATCCTTTTGTCCACGATTGTGTCCGAAGAGAGTTCCTGCGCTCTATATATCCACTCATCCAGGTGCGTTTAATTAAAATGAAATTGTTTTCGTGTCGCGATCCCGTCCAGCGGGTGGACCTTCCGCCTACGTAATGAGGCAACTTCCCCGAGAAATCGGCTTTAATTAACTGAAATTTATTATCCAGTCGAGGCAGAAGGGACCGGAAAAAAACGAAGCAAAGTGGAAAGACGGAGAAAGAGAGCTAGCCTGGAAGAAAGAAAGAGTACCGGTCGTAGAAGCCGGAGAAACCAACTTGTGTTTCACTTAGGGAAAAACCGCCTTAATTGTTCTTTATACACTCGCGCGTCGCTATGGCTCTCCGTCGACGTCGGCGCCGACGTCGCGGCAACCTGGAAACCTTCGCCCTAATTCTTCCGCTGGGATGTATTCTTCGGGGCGGCCCGTAATTTCCGGTTTTCTCGGAGACGGAGCGAGAATAAATTTCGATACTCGGGTCCGAGAGACCAGCAAGTGAAAAGAAATCCAGAAGAAGAGGTCCTTAGACAGTTGCGGGAATTCGGCGCGGTGGATCGTCGACGAAAAATTGGATCGTTTGTCGTCGGGACGTGAACGTCGACGGTGATTCTCCCCAGGGTGACACGGACGACCCGGACTCTCGAAAGCGCTCGGTCAAAGTTTGATCGTTAGCCGGGAAAAATGTTTGCACGGCCAATACCTAACCCCGGCTTCAGCTAACGCAATTATCTTTTTCCGCGAGGCGAAGCTGACCCGTCCAACTCGCCGCCATTGCGGGTCCCAAATCGTCAGTACATGGGCAAAACCTCAAAAATTAATTTTTCGTTGGAACTTTAAGTTCAGGTTCGTATTCAGAGATCTCGAAAACATCGTACTACCACTTTGACTTCCTGAATTTATCATTAGAGCGCTGTCCTCTTATATAACTATTTGAAATGACCAATAATTTGAATTTGATGATGAATGAAAACTTCGAAAATTTAATTTTGCCCACGAGATAAACCGGTGTAGTTTTGTTGTCGTTTATACAACAATTAGGGAATTGGCCGAGGTGTGACGGCGATCCGCGCGGAAATCTCGGTTCGAGAATCGTTTCCAGATCGATCCGCAGAACTCGTAAGCCGAAAGACAATATTCCCTGTATTTATACAGAAAGGGGAGACCGTGTTTTTTTTTTAATTCACCGGAGGCTCGGATCCGAGACCATCCTGGACCTAGCTCGAACCTCCAAAACACCTCGGAACAAGTGCCTTTCTCGACGTTTGCTCTCCGAAGCTATTGGAGACACCTCACTTTGCGCTGGCAAAACAAACGCGGACCCATCGATGAAAGTCTAGCACTGTGACTCGGCTTTTCAACACCTACCGTGTCCTCTGGGCTTGGAATCTGTTTGCTGTCAATTCTTCGGTTGTGAGGGATATCAACTTCTTGCCTGGAGTCTCAGTTCGACAAGACCACGGTTTCTGTGCTATTAAGTTGCAAAACGGTTGAGCTCTTCGGTTTTGTGTTTTACAAATATTGTAATCATCATCAATTCATCAATTCATCAATACAGAAGACTAACAGTGGTACAAATCAAATAAAAAAGAAAAATTTGACTGCCCACAGATAACAATGAATGCTGTAGTTGTAAAAAGAATATCATGTTCTCCAAATTAGGCTCACAGGGACTAATGATAAGTTAGCGTTTCTCGGCAAGATTTTAGAAGATGCTTCAGGGAATACGCAGCTCCAGCCGAAACTCCTGTCGAGTAAAGACTCGAGCAAGAACTACCGAATAAATCCGTATGAATACAAAATGGCGTAGTGTCTCGTCCTCTTCGTGCTAAGCAGATCAATTTCTTCTCCACCCTCGGCGTCCGTGAAACGTCTTCTTTAGCGTTGACGGTCGTTGTTTGCTTTGGCAACGTTGCCCCGTAAAAACAGAGGAACGTACACCGAAGAGAATGATGCAGGGGGATGAACGCAGTGACAGGGGAAGGGTAGCATGGGACGAAAACGGAGGCATTAGCGTGCCATCAAATGTTTCCGGCCGCTTTTGCCGCGTCCATCTTTGTTTCCCGGCGAATATTCACGGTAAAAGCCGTCGATAATGGATCCTTATTAAATAAAAAAAGAGGGGAAAAAAGCACAACAAAAAACCGTTGGGAAGCATAAAGCAGCGCGCATCATGGAAGCACCTAATGGTTCCAGCGGCGACGACAGGGGCTTTTGTGCGGGCGCGAGCTCCAGCCATGGTCGGGTATTCGAAAAATGGGCCGGCCGACGACCTGCCCTCCTCATCGATTAATAGTAATTAATGCGTGCGAATGCGACGAGAGGGAAACGGCCCCGCGTATGCTGGTATCCGCGGTTTCCGTCAGCCCCGGGCCGGGCCGGCAACTGTTCCCGAGCGTAAAATTCAAACAAATGTTGCGATCCGCTCGGACGGTTCCGTCCGCGCGAATCGGGACAACCGGTGTTATTTCAGCAACCTGGTGGGACGAAAGTTTATTGCATCGAAATTTTTTTCTCGCCTTCTCTGGGACCTTTCGATTAATTCTTAACTCTAGCCCAGGGACCAAAAATAACTTTTTCTCTTTGGTTATAACAGTTATGGTCCCTGCTCTAAACCGTTCCCCTGAAAATTCTAATTTCTTTGTTTTTAATCATTGATTTGTGAAACTTCCACCAGCGTTTTCGTGATATATCACTGACTAAAATGAGACCAAACATGATACAACTCGGCAGATATTTGTTTTTTTCGAATATATTCAGTTCAATGCGATTCGCATACAACACGATCCATTGTACGAACGCGTAAAGAATTAATTTAACGCTCTAGCCAGATAACTGTTCCATGCTTAGTATACTTTCAATCCGAAACACATCACAAATATGTTGACAAAAGTTTCGCATTCCCGACACGAAGTTGCTTTATTGAAATATCGAATTCTGTCCCGCCAAATAACCGAAACAGCAACAACGCGCAACGTGTGGGGACCGCGCGATGGACGGAAACATCTTCCACCTCTCAGTTTCTTTTTTTTTTTCAATACGTTTATTATTTTTTAAACAATAATTTTAACCGCTCGTTTATTTCAATCGTTTTACATACGTGGATAGTTGTGTAGAGTGTAGACGTTAGCTTACAAATAGGTTAGTTTAGTTTTCCTTTATCCATACATAACGTGTTTTATACGTATGCTCCTGTCTTCTCTCGTGTACGCGCGTTCGTTTGTATACGTATGCATGTAAGTATGTACGTATGCAAGTATGTATACATATGTGTATTTATATATATTTATATATGTGTGCGTGCATGCGTGTGTGAGAGTGTGTTCCGAGTGTCTATGTACGTGTGTATGTGTGTACATATTCGCCGGTTGTTATGCGTATGTTCGTGTATGTATGCATGTATGTATGTATGTACGGTACGCGTCGTCTCATGTGTTCACTCTTTGAGGCAGATTAATGGCTGCCTCCTTTTAATTAGGTAATTAATATATTACACATAGCGTCTCTGCTTCCGTTTCTCTCTGCAAACCTCACCCCCTCCCCCGGTTACACCCCACTGTCGTTAACGTTAAACGATCCTTGAAACCCTCTTCCCCGCCCAACCCCCCCCCCCACAATCACCCCAAAACCGAAAACCCCGCACCCTTAGCTCTCAAACCACCACCTATCGCTTCTGAACCCGGTACTCGTCAGCAGCGGAATCGCTCGAGGAATTATAGACGGATTTAAGTGCCATTTGCCCTTCCATCGAGGCGACTGGAAACGAGATCGAGCACGTTTGCGACTCGACCGACGATCGAGCGACGGCAGTGGTAATGACGTAGTGACGTGTTTCATTTGCGTATTATGCGTGTATGTACAGGTTTCTGTGGCAGGCCTTCGCGGGCCTCGGTTACGTCGCCGGACAAGTCAAAGGTCGTCTGTAGAACGGTGCGGAACGCGTTCCCGCGGCCACCAGAGAAACGATGCTCTCGAGACGGACAGCACGGTAGGCCTCTCAGTGCGCTAGCTAATTTTCTTGCACTTTTTCACAGCATAATCTGTAGTAGGTACTGATACTTCATCGTGCATTTAACCCCTTCACTTGTGACGTATTTTTGACCCGGATTAAATGAACACAGTGGTATACAGAGTTGGACAAAAATTATATTTAAATAAGTATGTCGAATATAGTGGGTTCAAAACCCACTTGGAAAAAACCACTTTATTCGACATTTTTATTTGAATAAAATTTTTGCCCGACGATAATAATTATAAATTGGCGATAAGCCGAAGGGTTGATTTTTCAGTGGGTAACCAATTTTATGTTTGACAACTAAAGATTTTTGGACAGAGTTCAGAGATGTGCGAACACTATTTTAGAGCCTTTAGATAAAAATATTGAAACAAGTTATTTCTGAATATTTACTAAAACAGGCTCTAGGACAGAATCCGAAGACAGAAAATTTTATTTTAATCATGAAAAGGTATTAATATAGGAATTTTTCAGGGTGTAATCAAAAAATCGTGATACTACGATTTAACTGATGTTTAATCCAACGATGACTTTGGTGGCTTCTAAGCCATAAGTGCGTCTGCTTGTTTGTAAACTGTTGTCGTATCCCATTTTTCTGCGTAAAATATCCGATTAGGAAAATAAAATCTACCCAACCCGGAGCATACTGATCGAGGCCTACTGTTCCCTATCACTGAATGTCGTGCACTGGAGAGCTCAAACATGATCCAGAAATATACCGAACCTCGCCACGAATGCCATTTTGTAACGTAGAGACGTTGCAAGAGAAAGTGAAATAACAACGGAATATAAAATTATTTTTCAATCGCTGCTGAACACTTAACATCACTTTGAAGACATACATTTTCGATGAAAATTAAAAACATTATATATTCAGTAGCTTACTATTGAATAATTATTCTAGAAATTCAAATGAAATAAAAGTTTTAGCAAACGCTACTTAGTTTTTCGCTCTTTGTCCAATTATGGTTTCGAATTGGACACAAATCGGTCAAGAGTTACATAAAAATAAGACTGAATTCATGTGGAATATTTTCGCGCGATTACTTCCAACCAGAAACGTCCCAAAATGGCCTTGGTCGAGGACTCGCGATTTCGGTGAACATCGCCGCGGTTAATCGTTCCGCGTTCATCTCCGGGACCTCCGCGTGTCCGGTTTCCCGTCCACTAGGCACTACTGTCGCAGAGTGTGATGTATAAAGGGATTCGTAAAAGTTACTGTACAGTCTATCGTATGCTTCGGTGGGTCGCGGAGGCCTCGCGAGGGTCGGCCCGCGCTGTTAAAATAATTGCGCTGCTGAATGATTGCCTTGGACAACTGGTAAAAGTATGTCGCCGACGGCGAGAGTAAAATCGCCGCTCGATCGCTGGTGTTCCCGCTCCGACGAACGTCCTCCTCCGTGAACCGTGAACGGATTAGTGTTCGCGAGCTCGAGACGGTTCGTTTGTTTCGTTATTATTTTCTTTCTTTTGTTTTTCTTTTTTTTTTTTTTGATTGTGACTCGCGCCGAACGGAGAGAACAACGATCCGATTCGCATGCGAGGCTGTCGCGATTAACAGAAACAAATCCGAACAAACACAAGAAATGAAACGCGGACACGGTATACGGACACGGCGGGCAGGTGGCACTCGTTTATTTTCTGAGACACAGCAGACACAGACGCGCGAGAAACAAACAACAGACAGACAGACAGACAGACAGACAGGCAGGCAGGCAAACGGACAGGCAGACTGACATACTGACAGACAGACAGACAGACAAACGACGGACAGATAGACGACAGACGAACAGATAGACAGAGAGATCGGCATTTGAACAACGTTAGAGACTCTCGGTGATTCGTTGTTGTTTATTTTTAAAACAAATTCTTCTTCGATTCTTCGGGTGATCTTAATACGATCTCGCCTATTCACTCGCACCATAGTATCCCCCAGCAACCACCACCATACACCACCAATCGCGCGACTCCGTCCGAGCATCATCTCGCAGTTCCTCGTTCTCGCGCGCGCGCGCTCATTCTATTTATGTAGATCCGTCGGACACGCGTGTCGTTCGCCAAGAGTGATCGTGAAATGGCAATAATCGGGATAGTAGTAGTAGTAATAGTAATAGTAGTAGGTAGTTTAGTAGTAATAGTAATAGTAGTAGTAGTAGTAATAAATAATCGTAACAGTCGCGATAACAATAATGGCAAGTACAGTGGTAACGATAATATTAATTACGATGAAGGATCGCCGTGATAGCAACGTACAATAGTAAATCGCCGACGAACGACGTCGGTTCACGCAACGCGTTCGCCGTTCTTCTCTCACACGCTCTCCCTTTAACCATTCCCTTATATCGTCTCTCGCATCTGTATGTACATTATGTATATTGGGTAATCGTCTCGTATCTCCGATACAACGTTGCCAAAGTGAGAAACGCAACAGCAAACGACGACAGCAGCGATGGTTCTCGACGCGATCGGGTCACGTCTCGTCACCATCTATCGAACGTAAACGAACCAAACGAAGCCGGTTCTCGAAATCAAAAATCTACCAGCGTGACTCGAGCGCGAGGTCAGTTCGATTCGCGACGTTTCGTTCGCGGGGTTAATGACCCGGACAGCTTTCGCAGCGGCTTCGACACGATTTTCGGCAGACCCCCGAGGTCCCACGAGCGTGGGAATTCATAATTTCCAATCGGTCCGGGCGATTAAGCGCCGCGAGAACGTCAAGAATCGAACGATTGTGAATTCGAAATTTCAATTAACGGGTTCGAGATCGCGCGGAATTCAATCGAAAAGACGGGAAGATCGTTTGAACCGGTTTGAGACCGTCGCCGATCAGCCGATAGTGAAACGAATCCTAGGCAAAGCGAGCAAATACGACGGTTTGATTTCGTTCTTTCGATCGCGTTCCCTCTCTCTTTCTCTCTCAATCATTTTCCCACGCACACTCGACGTCGCGCAATCGATACACGTACATATACATACACATACATTTACATATATAATCAGGGACGAAAGCGGCTCAAAACTCTCGAGAATACGGCGATACTTAGGGAGATCGTGAACGGAGCCGAGGAGACGGCGGAAGCTCGAGGTCCCGGTGAACCGCGGAACTGTTCCCGCATCCGGGGAAACCGGCGCGGGGAAACACGCACCGCATCCCGCCGTCGAGAGTTTCGAGGAGCTTTCGCGGAATTAACCGAGACGCGATCGAGTAACAGAAAGAAGATCCTTTCGGCGATCTATATACGGTTTACCTCGTTGCTCTTGCCGCTGCTCGCTTCTTCGTTCCACTCGCGCCTCCTTTCGGTTCTTCCGTTCGCAGTTTGTTCGCCTACGCTCGGTTTTTCGTGATGCTCGATTCACACTCTCCGTCTCTCTCTCTCTCTCTCTCTCTCTCTCTCGCTCTCTTACATACAACGTTCACGTTAACAAATTCATCGATCTGTGGATCTCTCCGCTATATATGTCATTCAATTCGTGCATTTCTCTCTTTCTTTCTCTCTCTCTCGAATCATTCACACTGACACTCGCGAAACAGACAACACAGGCTGACACAGGCATACGGACAGACAGACTAACAGACAGACACGGTCGGTCGCACCACAATAAATACGTGTAATCAAATATTTATCCCAAGCCGACTTAATATAGGATAACAGCTTCTCCCATTCTCCATTTGTATATCTCGTTTTAGGTCGTAAATCTAGAGGATTGGCACGAGTCCGCCGTACGAATCGATTAGTTAGAAAAAATCTAGAATCTTCTTAATTACCCGTAATTTTATCGTAAACATTTAACTGTAGATTCGATACGTTTACTTCCTTATAACACACGTTCCTCGTCTACGTTTCTTACGTACGGATATAACAAAATGTTCGTATGTTTGCTCATAACTTCACGCCTACCTCCCTCATATCTTCACCTGCATCATCATTTATCATCATCATCATCGGCATCATCATCGTTATCATCATCATCATCATCATAATCATCATCATCAACTACACCATATCGTCGTATATACGATTCTTCGTTTCTCTTCGTTTACAATCTTCCCTCCACTTCGTCTTCGTTCTCCTCCTTCTCAGCTTTCTATTTCCTCGGCATCTCCTCCCTCGTTCTCCTGTTTACGCCTGTATTCGTGTATGTGCGAGAGTGTGTGTATGCGTGTGCGTGCGTGTCACGGTTCGTTTCGCCTCTCTCGCTCTTCTTCCACCCCCGTTCGAAAACATTCGGAGCCATCATCTCGTCCCGTGATCGTCGTCGAGTCGCGACACAACGGCGAACGGAACAGAGAAGCGAAAGCCAGCGCAGAGCGTCGCAGCGAAACCGAAAACGAACCAGACGTATCTACCGAAACGACCCTAGATCGACTGGAGTAGGTGGCCGCCAGATCGAAACTGCGAACGTCGATCGACTAGATCTTGTTTCCCCTGGTCTGCGTTCAATCGTTCTAGTTCAAGTAGCCCAACGGCGTCGTTATTGAAAATTGCAAACCGTGCTCGCAAGTCGTCGAGAATATAATTAATACAAGTTGACATACAAGTTGCTTCGATGCTGGTAGTCGCGATAGATCTCCAGCCCAACTTAAAGACTCGTAGAAAAAAGAAAGAAATTAACCCCTCTCGCCTGAAGATTTCTATCTGTTTGTTCCATGCGTGCGAATTGCAAAAGTGACTCCCTGTTCACGACAGAGAAGGGTCGAAAGGTTAATTATGCAGCGATTGAAACCACGATCGACGTTAAATTCTTTTTCGGGTCGCGTCTCGCGTCGACGCTCTTTCGCTGGTTTCCACTAACCATTCCGCCGCCAACGTCAGACGTAGAATCGCAACGATAATCGCTCCTCCTCCCGTAGCTTTCCCCGTTCGCAGTGTTGCTAGCTTGAAACCGTAGAAAAGTGTGAGACATGGTAAAAAAATCGTCTCCCGCGGCACACTCGACGAACACGTGCCGCGTCCTCCTCGCGGATGACTGTCCCTCCTGTTCTCCCCGCCGAGACGCTTATGGTGCTCGTGAGACGATAGTATACAGAGGGGGTGGGTGTAAATTGGGAGGGGGGTGGATGCAGCACGGTCAGAGGCGAAGAAGAAAGTTCTTCGTTTTCTCTGGGCGATCGTCGTTCCTCGGTCCTCCGGTCGAATGTGAAACTCGGGGACGATCATTCCTCGATCCTTCCGCCGTGATCCACCGATCCCACTCCGAGGGACAAACCTCGACAACAAATATTCCACGGATGGCCCTCTCGAGGTGGCCGGAGCAATAAGTGTCTGATTGTCTTAACAATACTATCAGTTTTAAAATGTGTTCTTTTATGATCGGGTCTCGCGTCTCCCTCCCGTTAACAGCGATCCACATTCTCGTACTCGACCAACATCTATCCTCTCCCGTTCCTCTTCAACGCCGTTCGGCCATCGTTCCTCTCGTTTTCACCTGTAACGTTCTCTCCCTCCCTCTCCTTGCCCCGCACCTCTGCCGCTTCCGTCACTCTCCTCGAAATCGAACAAGAAATGTACACACCGTTTCGTTCGAACGTTTCGTAATCGTCGATAGTGTAGAGGTTAGCGCTCGATAATACTGTAATGGTATCGTTTAAATTAATTACTCGATATATTTACGTAGCGTTTATTATTCATCTCGTTTATTTATCCTTAGGTATAATGCTTGCTTGTTTTTTTTTTTCTTTACCGTTACTCGTTTATTGTTAAGTGATAGTTTATTTAATACTGATTTTCTCTCACTTTACGTGCTATTCTCGTTACTCGTTTATTTACTATGCTTCATTACCGTTTCTGCAGCGGTTTAGCGTCGTTTATTTAGTTTAATCGTTTATTCAGTATTCGATTAATTACTATTGTTTACCATTTTTTTCCATTTTCATTAAGTAATCTACGCCCACCGTCGATTCGTCTGCTCTCTCTTTCTCTCGCTCACACACTCTTTCTTTCTCTCTCTCTCTCTCTCTCTTTCACTCTGTCACTTTCTCTCTTTCTTCCTCTTTCTCGTCCGACAGGCAAAAATCGGCGCTCCCACGGGGCACCGCCCGTCGATCTTCTTTTCAACCTCCTCGTTTTCCCTCCGCTGTCCCAGAAAATATACGCTCGGTGGGAGAGATCGATCGCGATCTGCTCTCGAACGATCGCGAGAAATCGCGCGACAGGATCGAGAGGGCTTTCGATCGCGTTTCCGTCCGAGCGCGACGGAGACCACCGACGCGGGCGGAGAAGAAAAACCACACCCCTAATATCTCCACCATTAATTCTCGCCCATGTAGGTATTAGGTTTAGTTAACGCTATTTTATTTTTTTTTTTTTTTTTCGCAACACTAGACGATAACATCATCTTACATTGTATATATAACACGTATGCAACGTTGAGCAAAGATTTCGATTTTTTTTTTTTTCATCCGTTCGAACACACGAAGAGATCCCTAGCCCCTGCCCTCCCTCCCTACACCTGCAAAAAAAAAAGACACTCTCCCTCCCCTTTACCCTTCAGAACCGGGAACAAGGAGAACGAATAATAGTCCGTTTCCGATCTCCACGACCGCGACTTTCGATAGGAACAGGAACCACGACGGTTGCTCTTGTTTTCGCGGCGGTCGAATCGCGAGCTCTCCGCGCGGATTCCGAGCGTGGCGCGAAACGATTCTCTTCAATCGTTCTCCAGCCGAATCGTGGCCCCGCAAGATCGTTCTCGATCGATCGAGACGTTTCCAACTCCTCGTCGAAAACAGAAGTCGCGCGGCGCGGTGTAGTCCCCGAAGGTAGAGTTCGAAAGAGTGTGGCTCGTTCGCACGGTTGTTTTCGACGGTGCTCGAAACTCCGCGAGATCGACGCGATCCGAGCTGGTCGACCGAAGATCGGCAAAGAGGAGGGATATATATATATATATGTATATATATATATATATATGTATATATATATATCGGTGCGCGCTCTAACGCGACGATAGAGAGGAAAGGTGTGTCCGAGGCGGTCGGGTTTAATAAAAATTCCGAGTGGAAGCGGGAGATCGTTCAGTCGACTTGACGGCCGATACGAAATTCGCGATCGAGAACGCGCGAGCACTTGTTCGACGCGTCGCCGGCCGATTTTGTTTTCTTAAATAGCTCTGTCTCTCTCATTCTCACTCTCTCTCTCTCTCTCTCTCTTTTACTCGCTTTCTCTCTCTCACGCTCACACTCTACCTTGCTTTCTTTTTCTCTCTCTCTTTCTCTGTATCTCTCTCCCTCTCCATCCAACGTCGCGATTTTTCTCCGCGAAAGTGCCGCCGCCACGATCCTCGGTCGCCTTAATTAATTCTAAATTCCCGCGACGCGGCGTTGTACCTTTTTACTTTATTTGTGTTTTTCTTTTTCCTATGAAAACGTGAAAAATTGTTCCGTAGCAAAGAGATGAACCTTCCCATTCAGTTGATTCGACTATGGAAACGTTTCCCGTGTGATTGTCAAATGAATGATATCGGTCGCGGTGATGGGAAACCGAAGAACAGGAAAACGGTGTCGAGCAAAGAACACTTTCTTACTTCTTCTTCTTCTTCTTCTTATACATTTTTCCCGGGATCGTGTTCGACGAAGAAACCAAGGTTCCTGTTGACAGTTCCGGACGGGGAACAAAAACGAAAGAAGACTCGGAGAATCGATAAGACGCGCACGGTCCCGCGAACGCGTGTAAAAGGAAAGAGATTGTTCGGGATCGGCGCGCGAATCGACAGGCGATTCGGGTCCCGATCGAATAAACAAAAACGGAGAAATATTCCGACACCGTTTGCTTTTACAACCACCCTGAAAAAACCCCCGGGAACGTTGCTCGATCGAGATGACGTCTGTGAAATCGTGCTTATCGGGTGAAATATAAAATTCCCGTTTTGTAAAATGGAACCGAAATCCCAGTCGTTCGTCGTATTTGTTACGTAAATTCTCTTATGGACGGTTTAACATTAACTCTTTCACGTTCCCACGTTGTCGACGACCGCGACACACGGTTTACCGTGTATCGGTGTCGATTGATCGCCACGATTGTCCGTTCCTCGCCACTCGGTCGTTCTTTTCTATCTCTTTCAACTCTCTCTCTCTCTCTCCTTCTCTTTCTCTCTCACTCGTTCTCTCATTCTCTCCCTTTCTCTCTCTCTCTCTCTCACACACTTTCTCTGTTTCTCTCTTTTTCTATTCGACAACCAGCCGGTTTGTCGGTGTCGCACGGATCACCCCGAGAAATCGTCGTTTGTCAGGAATGCCCCACGGAAGACTTTAAGCTTCTGACGATACACAGTACACTTTTGTTTCATTGAGCGTTTTCTTCTTTTTTTTTTTTTTTCTTTTCGCGACTGTGACCCAGACCATGCCTGTCGAACGGGGTTGGTTTTTTGTTTTTGCGAGGCTCGCATCTCGAAAAATTGGATCTCCGCGGGACGGGCGGTCGGAATCGACGTGGAATTTGTGGGCAGATTCTCAAGCCTCGACGAGTTTTCGACGAGCAGTCGCGCGAAACCGAACGGGTAAGAAAAATAACGGGGCAGCCAGCGCACAGGCAGCTGAAGATCGGCGAAACGGCGATCGTCCACGGAAAAAACTTCTACGAAATATCTCTCTTTCTCTCACTCTCTTTCGCTCTCTCTTTCTCTCCCTCTCTCTCGATCTCGACGTGATTCCGTGTCTCGCGTTCGATCCCGAGTCCCGGCACGAGGGTCACAATCAGAAGGGTCTACCTAAAAGTAAATACTTTTCTCTTTTTCTCTTCTCCTCTTCATCATTACACGAATATTCGAGGTTTTATCACTTACGCGAATCGTCCAGTTCCCTTCGAACTCGCCGTTTCGAAACGGCACACTTACTTCTCTCTCTTTTTTTTTGTTTCGTTATTTAGTCTACGCACAGTCACACGTAATGTACGTACAATCTCCGTTTACGACGGATTTACACGGGAACTGTGAGAAACTGGAAACGCGAAGAACAGGAAGACGGATTTTTTACACGGCTTCCGATCACGCGCCTCGATCATGAGTATGTTCCACGAGCGACTTCCGGTTGTATTATTTGCTTGGAGAAGGGACGAGTTTCTCGTTCTTCGATACCATCGATTAACCCTATCACTCTTGCTCGCGTCGATATCGTAAGTAAATGATAAGTAACGAAAGGCGAACCGTGCTACGTTTCAACGTGTTAATGTAAACGCATAGAACAAATATCTCTGGTACACAGATAACGAAACAACACTGCAGAGACCGAAAAATGACATAGCACACTGCACAATCGGGAGAATAAAATAAGTTTCTTTGGTACGCAGACGAAGCTATAAAACTCACGAGAAAAGGATGTTAACTTACAGCACTGATACAACGATATGCACGGAAAGAAGATCGATTTCTCAAGAAGTTCGGATACGAGAAGAAATGCAGCCCGGTTCAAACGTACAGCGATAGCGTGCCAGCGACCGGGAAAGGGTTAAAGCGGCCGTAGTCGATCGCGTAGAATAAATACGGGGAGGTGGAAGGGGGACGAATTAAATTAGAAATTGGAACGGCCCCGCGGGTCTGGCTCGAGTTTTAATCAGTCCGTTCGGTTGTCTCTGCAAAGGTGTAGACATACGGCCGCAATAATCGAGACGCACCCGGCCCGGCTCGGCCCGGACCGTCGTGAGAACCGGCGCACCGGTTGGAATCAGAACTTACTCGCTTAATCCATTTGCTCGTAGTTCGTTCCGTTCGTTCTCGTTCGTTTACCTTACATGCTCGTCCTAATTTCCAGGCCCGGGGTTTACACTGCTAATGAATCGCGCCTCTACGAAGGCCCCGGGGCGACTGAAAAATTCAATTACCACGCGACGGCTATCCTTTCAAGCGCTCGGGAACACCGTCGAGAGAGAAAAAAAGAAGAAGAAGAAAAAAAAAAAAAAAGAAACGACGGAACCAGAGTGCCGGACTCCTGTAACGGCGCACGGGGAAAACAGAATTATTCGAGAAAATCTCCCGTTTGGATACAGCCCGGGAAAAAATAGGAAGCGTCGCGGGTTCGTGTTTTCGAGACTGACCGCGAGAACTCCGGCTACTCGCCGTCGCTAAATGGATCTCCGTTAAATATTACTAAACGCGGGCAGACCGGCCGCAGCTTCTGTGGGATTGAAGCGGCCGGTTGATGAGATAACCTGGGCTGAATAGACGACGCGGCTTGAATGGTTCGGTTTCGCTGCCTCATATTTATCCCCTCGCCTCTCGCGATGCCAGATTCAACCAGGCTGACAGCATTCGAATGCTGAAACCTACCTTTCTCCAAGTGTGACTCGACAGCGTCGCAGACCACGGCGCGATACCGTGATTCATTAGACGAAAGATCGCCACCAGAGACACAGTTTCTCCTCGGTAACCTCGAGCTTCGTACAGCTTTCCTAGCGCCACGGTTTATTGCGGCCGCGTTTCCATCCCGCCGCCATCTTCTGTCGCGCCAGCCAAGTTATAGGGGGAACACTGTATTTCTATTCTCACCGTCTCGTGGAGCACGTAACAGGCTTTCGATGAGGAGAAGTATTCCTCTGTTGACGTCTTGGATCTTCCACTCCGTTTTTAGCCGATAGATCCCGTTTTTACTGCTCGAGAATGTCTCGCCCGTTAAGGAGGGAATATTTCTCTTCGTCTCCAGTCACTAGGCAACAGTCGGCGACGCGAGGAGAAATAGCCCGCGCGACGTTACGGAGGGAAAACTGTGTCTCGCGGAGATCGATGGGAGCAAGCCTCGGGAAGGTAAAGCGCGTAATCGGAATCGTTCGACGATTTTTAGGGTGAAACTTCCCCGCACGCGAGGGACGAACAGGCACGACAGTGTACGAAGCGCCGACAGCGTGACTCAACGCCACAGCGCGCTGCAGCGCTTCGATCATCCCCGTGTTGATTGCAATGATGCGCGATTAACTTAAAACGACACACAACACACCTACCGTAATCTATTACAATGTACACGGTTACTCTAGATTCTTCGTGGCGGATCGCCGACCGAACATCGAATCGAATCGGATCGGATCGACGACGACAAATTATTCAGCTAAGTTTGCTTCTCTTTTCTTTTCTCTTGCGCCACCGCTCCCTCTTTTGCGTTTGTATTTTCATTGTCATAATCGATTATCAACGGTTCTTTATTATCAACGAGTGGCAACTTAACGTACGACAACAACTATCACTAGCTCTCTCTCTCTCTCTCGCTCTCTTTCTCGTTCTTTCTTTCTCTCTCGCTTTCTCGTTCTCTCACTTGCAACCCCTAACACCATAAAATTCTCGTATCGTGAGTTAACCCGTTAACCGGGGATGACGAGCCGACTCGTTCTCCATGTTCGTCTCCTCCAGCTGTTTCTTTTTTTTTTTTTAACTGTGTGTGTGTGGTTAAAGCTCATCGCCTAATCGAAAACCACCCGGTTAACCGGTTATATTAAATTCGTCTCGCTGCATGCTGAAGATGTTCTTAAAGTTAATCGTATGGAGTTTCGTCGTTGCTGAGGATCGTCGCCGAAACCGATGAAACGGGGAAGGGTGGATATTTAGGCGTTGATTGACTTTCAGACTTTCCCGTGGTTCGGCGATTCGTGTTTGCGCGCGGAACGCCGGTGGAATTTTCACGCCGTGAAATTGTTCGTCGACTGATTAATGCAAATTAATTCTTCAGCGGTGGCGGGACTTCCACTGAAATCTCACTGACGGCGGACTTTTCGGAAAACTACCTCGCGCCATCAAAGGTATTTTCTTGATTCACGATTATACTAATTTTTTGACCAGAGATTGTCGAACATTGAACGGTCTAATCATCTTCACGGGTCCTCCTTTTCGTTTCTTTAATCGTTAAAATTTTATTCAAGTCAAAATAAAAAGGTAGAGTGTCAAATCTAGCATTTCACCCCTTCTTAGAACTTCTTTGTCGTTTCTAATTTCTTGGAAGAAGGGTGTTTATTGCATGCCCATGTAATCTTCAACGCAGTTACAACAAAATCAAAATAGAATTTAACATCGGTTTAAAGGATATTAATACATATTTAGTATATTCAAATATTCCGACCCCGTGCGCTGGAGGATTAAGCATTGGCGTAACCGCGAAGACGAAGATGAAGTCAAGGACGAAGAACTGGCGATCGCCGTAGCAGTGAAATAACTAACAAAAACTAATCATCGAATTGAAACGTTCAAGTGTTACCAGACTGTGAATGGTTAATCCGCATGGTCGACACGTGCCTCGACGAAAACACTCGTCGGCAGAGCATGATTCGAAGCGGGTGTCGCCTGCTCGTCTCGCATCATCGATCCGCGCGAGTACAGGTGACACGAAACGGAACGACGTCCCGTTCGAACTCCGTTCTCCCTGATTCGCGGAAACTCTGGTGCCCGTAAAACCGGTGTATACGTGTGTTTGTTTTCCCTCTCATTCGTGTGTGTGTTTTTTTCGAGATCCGAGCGTAATTCCGTGACCCAGTTTTCCCGAGGACGTAACGCCATATATTACGCCGTCCGGCGACACTCGCGTAATAACGTAGCGACGCGCGACGCGTCCGCGTTTGAAGTCTGATTTAAGCCGCGTCGTAAATTAATAACCAGGACACAGGAAGTCGGCGAACAATGCGCCGCCGTCGCACCGCGCAATGGTATCCTTAAAGCACAAAGCCCACCGTTTACGTCGCCACCGTGCCTCCCGTTACGTCACCGAACCCATTTCACGCTTCGACGTCGACGTTTTCTACGGATGGAACCGACGACGACGACTTTACCCTCTCGAGGACCTACGTTAATCCGATTGTTCGAGACCCTTGTGCAAAATTACCCCCGAGTCCCCCGACAATTTCACGCGGCCTGTACGAAAAGTGTGCAGTAGATTGGGATGGTAGTTTAGATAAGGCAATTAGGAATAGAAGAAATGGGGAGAAAGAAGGAGTGAATGTGCAGGCCGTTTGGGTTCAGTTAGATCTATTGCGAAACCAAGTCCGGTTCCAAGCCGCGAGACTGAATAAATAAATGATTACTGGTCCTATCGTACGTAAGAAACTCAACAAACTGAGAACATGCTGAAAAGAAGAAAGAGGCGACGGAAATGCGATAAAGAAAGTTACTTGAATAAAATTACAGAATCTCCCAACAATTTGCAGAACACTGAGAGACATACGAAAAAGAAGAAGAAGGCGGTGGAAATATGGTTGCTGGAACTGGTTAGAGGCATCAATGATCTGAATCGAAATTAACATCTATGATATCGCGTATTTTTCACAGCTGGAACATGCGAACTGGTCAAAATGTCTCATCTTTTATTCTGTACGTGCCGGATGTCTCCGAAGGAAATGGTAAATGATAAATCGTTTTATGTATTCTTCGATACAATAACGAAAGTTGCAACGAGTCTCGACACACAACGAGCTGGTGTTGGCTCGAAAGCAAAGATGGTCAAAAGGTGTTAATGGATTTTAGAATTTATTAAACTGTTCGGTAGTTCCACGGCCGACCGAGTCGGAACAACAAGAGAAATGGATCAACGAAAGAAGCCATTCTCCCGGGAGCCAAAAAGTAAATTCGACGCCTTCCTTCCACCCCACCGTTTCGACCAGCCCACACAATTAGGTCATATTTTCATCCGTGTGGACCCACATGTCACGGGTGCCATTAGCAATCATCGACGATCCCAGCAGCGTCGCGACGCTCTCGTCCAGTTAAATGCGACCGATGCGCCGACCTCGCGCAATTAACTTGCGTTAATCCCTATACGTATATATTAAATATACAATTATACCGTTATACTTAACGTGAGCAAATAAATTGATTATTACATCGCTTCGACGCCCACATCTCCCCTCCTTCGACACTGTTCTTGTCGTCGGTGTATAAACGAGTCCTCTTATATGTGTCTGTGTCTGTGTTCATTAAACGTGTGCGCGATCAGGCGCGCGCGTGCGCGCCAGCGGACAAATATTAGTGTCTGTGTATGATACGTGTGAGTATGTGCGATGCGATGCGAAAAATTCGGCTGTTCCCTCGTCCTTCGGGGTCGAGAAATCGCGAAAGACGAGACACGATGGATCGAAGGAAATTCGTGGGGTGTGCGACGGAGCTAGATAATCTACGGGGAACGTCTCTTTGTTGTTTCATAGAAAATTAATTTCGTTGAATGTGTCCGGACATCCTTCATGCGACCTCGCGACCTCCTCGTTCTCGCGGGTAGCGATCTCGCGAATTCGCAAGCTCGACGGACCTGGAACGGGACGTTTACATGGTCGCGCGCACCTAGTCCCTGGTGATCTTGGAAGACAGGACACCGGAGATGTCAGGTGTGAGTCCGCGTGTCAGTCGGATCAACGTCCTCTGTCAAGCTGTCCAGCGTCCCTCGTCACGCATCTCGCCGGGTATCGATCCGTTCTCGCAGGATCGTTTGCCTGGATGTATCGCTTCCGGATCGAGCGGGGAACGTAATATCGCATTGAATGGCAGTCGGTGGTTCTCCGGTTGACTCTGGCGATGCGACCACCCACCCTTGCAGCTCCCTGCCGCCCCTCCGTCCCGCAGTGTACGCTGCGAGGCAGGATTCTCCTCTCATCGATCTCCCCGGAGATGTGAAAGGAAAGTTGCGGCTGCGGTTCTCGATCCCGGCGACGATCGAAGGATCCCGCCGGGGTAACAGGGCTCCCGATGGCTCGGCAAAGTTCGCCGGAGAGATTGAACACAGTTAACGGAATTACGAAGAGAACGGAGTCGTTGTCTTCGTTACGATAAAAATCCGAAATCGCTGGCCCCACCTCGAAGCGAACGGCGTCGCCGACCGAGAGAATGCGCGCCGGCTATCCGGATTGGCGATTGTCAGCGGATCCGGAACGCCGGCCAAGCCTCGATCGCGATAAGAGAAAGAAAAGCAGGAACGTCCGGGTCTCGTTGGTCGTTCCGGGCGTACCGAAATCTCTCCCGGATTGCTCTTTACCCTGGCAACCACTCCCGATCCGGATCCAACGACGACAACCCCGCTGCCTCTGTCAAGAACCGGATGAATCGGTCGGGCAGAGTGTCCTTTCTAGTTGGCAGTTCTCGCGGATCCCGATCCCGAGCACCGAGACGCCAGTCTCTTGTCGGAGAGCTGGTTTGGTCGGGCGATCGATCGCCGGATTTCGATCGCGATTAAATATTCTCCGTCGTGTAGATCGTCTAGCGCAGGAACAGATTGCTCTACGTGGTACCCGGCTTCGTAAACCAACGAGACACGCCCGTCGCGCCTCTGCACGCAGAGAGCAACTAGGGCGACGCACTATTGCCGTCGAGGCAACGGGATGTGGCAATCCAGCGATCGCCGGTCGAGGAACACGCGGAGATCAGGGGAAAAGATGAGAAAAGGGGAAACGAAGAGAGGATACGCGGCTGCCGATTGTTGCAGAGAACGTTTGGGGCTTTCCCGGTGCACCGATGGATTTCCTTCGACCACTCGCGATTCTCCATCACCGACGAGGTCCTCGCGACGCGCGACGACATTCCCGAATTCCCAGGTATCGTTGTTGTCCCTGTTGTTTTTGCTGTTGAGGCCGCGGACGCGAGCGCCACCCGCGCCAACGATAACGCGATGGTCGATCGAGAGAATGCGGACTGAGATATCGCGTCGTGCGCTCGTTCACGCCTGAGATCGTTCCGGATATAATACTACTCGCGTTTAATACTTGCGTTTTAATCCCTATGTAATACCTACGTTATGTTCACGCGTGGACACCGAACGGATGTTCGCACGCGCGCGTCGTCTCCCCTTCTCGTTTTGCTAGTCTTTCCCCCGTTTTACGTATAAATATGTTGTACGCGTTCTCCATCGCGCGATGTACATGTATGGTCGTTGTGTGTGTATGCGTGTACGTATGTATGTGTATCTGCGTGTACGCGTGTACGTGTATTGTGCGTAAATGTTCGTGTGAGCTGCTCTCGGTGTACGCGTACGTGAACGTCATTTTACTTGTTAATATAAAATCGGCAGTTCGGGCAGTTCGACGTCTCGCCGCACGACTCTAGCCTTACGTATGAAACCAGATTTACAAAAATACGTTGCGCGTGTGTTTCGCGTATTTGGCACTTTTTCTCCCCTCTCTGACCTTTCCTCGCCCCCTCCTACCCTCCCGTCCTTAGCCAATACTCGTTACGTTCAGACACGCTTCACCCAAACATCGTGTTTCCCTTTTTCTCTCGCTGACACTCATCCACACGCAACCTTCACCATGCATACACTCTCTTTCGCTACTCTTGCTCTCTCTCTCTTTCTCTCTCTCTCTCTCTCCCGTTCGCTCTTATATTCTCTTCACCCTTGTCGTTCACAATCGGTTCCCCTTCTCCTTTCTCGCTCGTTCATTCTCTCTTTCCCGCGCTCTCCCCTCTCCCTGTTCCTCTCGGTTTCGAAGAGTCCGGCACGGAGATACCTAGGTTAATCATGCTAGGTCCACAGTTCGGAGAGGGAAAGATCCACGCCACGGATACACCGGATCCGTCGAGATGAGAACGACGAACCAGTCAGCCGAACGAATCGTACACGAATCCTCTTCTTCTGCTTCTTCTTCTTCCTCGTCCTCCACCTCTTCTTGCTCGGTTTCGGCTCGCGAGAGTAGTCCCGCGGAGCGTCTGTCGTTCGTTCTCGTTTCATTCCGCGTTTCGGTCTCCGTACCGAATCGTGTCGTGGGAGACTGTCATGTTTGGCGGCAGCAGCAGCAGTGATCGAGAGAGGGTCCTTCTCCGCGTCGACGCAAAAATCGGCAGTTTCGATGGCGGGCGGCGTCTACTGGACAACGACGACGACGACGACGACGACGATGACGAACACGACGACGCCGACGGCGGCGGCGATGACGATGACGACGACGACGACGACGACGTCGACGACGACGGCGACAACGAGGACGATGACCGGGACAAAGACGATGATAACGACGACGACGCCGGCGACGACGCGGCAACAACAGCAGCCGCCGACGCTGCGAACGCGGCGCGAGGCCGCGCGGGATCGTCGACTAGTCCTCTTCCGGACCCATGTTCATCAGCATCATCTTCTTCTTCGCGATCTTGCTGTACTTTATGTCGATCGGCTTCGTCGTGTCGTAGAGACTCGGCGCCTGGAGGATAATCAACACCGTTCCCACCACGCACGCCACCGTGAATATCCAGAGGAAGATCCGATCGAGCACCATCGCGACGTACTTCCAGTCCTCCTCCACCTGCGGACAAAAAGTAGAACGGGAACCGTTAATGCATTACTCGTTGAATCACGAGTCGAAGTAGCTGTCTATCGGAGTTGAACAAATTCACTTGGAATTTGGAAAAATGTTGTTCTCCACTGGAGAAAAGCGTTCCATAAGAATCGTAAAGTTGCATTCATAGAAAATTAATCAACGAATTTACTTCTTTAGTTATGCATTATAAGTAAAAATCGGTGAAATTCCGAGTGATTGCACGCTTGTTGTTTTTATAAAATAGTTACTTTCAGTGCCCTATATATATATTTTACACCTATCGAGGCACTTATACGAGGCATCCTATCTGGAGCAAATTCGATTGCCACCGTCCGCGCATTATTTTTCCGCATCAGATCCCCATTGTACAGCAGAACGGCCGGCATATCCGTTGAACCCAATGTAACGGAAAAATTATCTGGAATAAGGGCTGAGAATGAGTCCCGGCGACTGAACTCTATCATAAACAAGCCGACATTTCCGAGGACGACGCGAGCAACCGGTCGTCAACCCCCGCATCCTCCGAAACACATTTCCCTGGCTGTTCGATCCCGTTCCGGGAACGAGATACATTTTTCCAGGGCTTTCCCCGCCCCTGTTTCTCAACAGAGCGAGTATCATCCACGGTTCGACTGGGGGGTTGGATCCATCATACATATACGTGCTCTCAGTCGGATGGCTTTATGTACCTAGCTAAAAGGCGAGTCCTATCTCCGAAGTTTCAATTGAGCACCCTTACGACGTCTACACAGGCGGCACCGTATGTCTCCGCGCGCGGAAACAACCGACAGAGACAACTGATCCGTCATCTGGAGGGTGTATCGGCTTCCTTCGATTCCCTCTGCGACGCGGGCGGAAGTGGGCGATAAAACAGACACCCGATACTTTTATGATATCCCTACGAGAAGGATCGAGAGACGCCGCTGGTGCTTCGAATTGATCGTTCCCTTTCAATTCTGTAGAACCTCTTCGTGTGTCGTTTACAAACTCGCCGTGGTCAAAACGAGCTGGCTAGCTGGACGAAACTATTTTTATTTTATTACTTTATTTCAGTGCCAAGAGAAAGACTCGAAGTTCTCCCTGCGCCTCAATAGTAGACCGCTTCGTAAACTTTATAGACTTCCATCTAGAAATGTCCTAGGACTACGTCACACCGATCTTTCGTCATTTTTCCTAATACTGTTCAGTCAATTTGAAAAGTCTCGTTTGACCAACAGCAACGCGAAATAAATAAACTGGTGGTCGAACGACCAGCATCGCAGTTTCTCTTCCTAGCTGGGGCAAGTTGCCGTGTTGTTTCAGCGAGACCCGCGGATGCGCGAGAGGAGCTAATCCGGCCGGGCGAGGCGAAATTACGGCGATCGAAAAAGTTTGTTTAATCCGGGATCACGGCGGGCAAAATCCTTCTCGCCAGCACCTTCGCGACACCAGCCTCTGGCTGCGAGCCAATCCACAGTCACCGGAGGAAGCCCGTTGCGGGTTTGTTATAACGGCCAAGGAGTATAGTTCGATCGTAAAACACAGTTCGCTTCTCGGGCAACGGGGGAAGATTCCCGGCGACGATGCATCCGGCCGCGGGGCGTCGGCCATTGCGGATGGTGCGCACGGTGCGCTTATACATATATGTATACTGCATTAAGGGGTTGCATATAAAATGAAGTATTTTTTTAATACGCTTCTCAGTAAATTTTCCTGATACCTTTCGACTGCATTGCCTAAATTATTCAACTGTCTCAAATACTCTGCCCCGAAGACGATTGTTATTCCAACGTGTCCCGAGAAAGCCGAAAGATTGTACACCCACGTTCCAGACAATACCAGCTGAGTTTGCAATCTCCGGATCGAATCTGCGTCCTCCGTTAAGCCAAGGCAGGGCAATGAGCAAATTGAATCTGACCGAAGCGGAGATCTCGAACCACGATCCCGGAGATGCTTCGATTTCCGCGTGCTGGTCGCGTCAACCGGAGGACTTCCGGTTGCCTGCGGAGGAGCCAAAACTCGGGCTGGAGGCTGACTCGATATGATCAGGGACACGGAAAGTCTGCCGGCGGCGCCCATGAATTATCGACGCGGACTATCCGCCCGAGAACGCATTGCGGCGGAGTTCCGTCCGCTGCCAAATCTGGCCCCGCATGCGTCTACGGCACGGCGACAGCATAGCACAGTGGACGTGCGCGACTTGTTTCACTGTTAGCGCAAACATGCGACCGGGCTTCCGTGTTTCGTTTCGCGAGGCGAGGAGTCCGCGCATCCGTCCGCTTCGATCAACCACCGCGAACCCGAAAAATCCCGGTCGAACGCGTTCTTGTCGAGTCGGCATTCCGTTCTCCGCGAGCCTCGGTGACGCTTCCGGCGCTCGCCGGAAACAGATGCGACCCCCGCCAGTGGAACAGAGACAGACAGCAAAGTAGTTCAACACTCCGGAACCGCAAACCGTCCCGGAATTAATTGTTTCGCGACCCATTCCGACGCCGCGAAACGAGTGTTCCGAGCGGATTTCATGGTCGGTCAGCCGACGAACTCGCAGCTTCCGGCAGACGCTAGACGGCTGCGTCGACGAATCTGCCGGACGATTTTTACGGGAAAGTTCGACTGCGCCCTGCTCCGGCTAATTTGCCTCGACAACATTCGCGCCTTTGTTAATTGCACGAGCCTCGGTCGGAAAGTTAGTCCCACCCGCTTGGAATTTTTTCGTGTACTGAAGGTTCGTGGTCTGTTCGAAAAGTCACCGGAACGATTTTTTCGACGCGACATTTCGAGCGACAACGCTGCTGCTGTACGTCCGAATGGATTAAAAATGGATTTATGGACGTCAATGTATTAGTTTTAGCCTAACAGGATAATTAAAAGAAGAATACTATGATTATCTGGCTCCTGTGTCCTGTGCAATGAATGCGAACAGTTTTTATTTTGCATAAAGAGTTCCGCAGTCTGCTTATCACTTATCAGAATGACAAAAAGAAAGCAATTCCGTTTCAAATATTTTTTCAAAGTAATTTACAATGTATTCAATGCTATCATGTATAACTTCTTCTCCTCTTCACACGCTCATATTAAAATATCACGTTTGAATAATACCGCAGTTTCCAATTAAAAATTATTCTTCCACCACTCAAAGGTACGTAACCCCTCAACCGCAGACATCGCGTTAATATAAAATATTGGTTCGGCCCCATGAATCCTGTGGTCTTGTCAAATGACGAAATGAAAACGTTTCCGTTTTGAATACTTCTTCCAAAGTAATCTACAATTTTTTTCTCCGCTATCATTTATAACTTCTTTCCTTCCTTACGATCATTTTAGAATATCACGCTTGAAGAATCGCACAGTCTCCGATTCAGAAATTATCCGTCCTCAATATTTATTTGAAGTTAATCTCCCATAATTTTCCATTAAAAAATTGGTCTCCGATCACTCAATGGTACGAACAAGTTTCACAGATACCGTGCAAGGTGTCGTGAAACAGCCTGCGCCGGGCCGCGCCATTAAAAATCGCTAATGCGAAAGAAGTCTTAGACACGATCGGGCGCTCAGCTTCGCTCCCGGAATCGATAGCCGGATAATCCGTGGATGAACATTTCCCCCACGCGGCGTCGCCCATAAAGATCGGTGTCCGCGAAAAAAAGGTCGATCGATTAAATATCACCCGCAGGAAGTAACGAACGTGAGCGAGAAGGACGAGCGGAGCGGGGACGGTCGCCGATCGCGCTTTCACCAAGCCGGCCGGGCATTGATAGTACCCTTTTTACGCTCAAGTTTCATAAAACACGTCCGTAATATCGGAAAAGTGGAACGTGGAGCGTAATAATAGCGCCGTTACTCCAAGGGTCCCCGTTAAAACAAAAACGATATCCAGCCGACACTTTCTGGAGACAGCGCAGCGGCAGACTCCTGCGCGCCGCACGGTGCGTTCACAATGGACAAAAATCAAGAAAACAATCTTCGCGTTGCTATTCAAAACATTCATACAAGTGATCCTTGACGATGCTAATGTTGCCACATCAACTTCAGACACTTATATCATGATAATAGTATAACCCTTTGCAGTCGGAGCTACTTTAACTTGAAGATTAAACAGTCTTTCCGACCTAGAATAATTCCATTGCCACCTCAAATATCTTTGTTGTTCTTAAAGATACGTAAAAAGTCTAAAGGACAAAGCAATTTTCTTTAGAGATATGAAGGTCACCTTCATTTTTTTTTCAATGGAATGAGGTATTTTTTAATACATCAATCGATGCAGACATTCATTATAAAAAAGTACTATAACCTATGTATGTCGAAAAGTTAGTAGTTCGGGGGATATTTGAATTGAAATAATTCTAAAACACCATTACTGTCCTACTAAGACGTTACACTAGTAAATAAAAACGCTAATGTGTAATTTTTTTCATTTTATGGATATAGTAGTGCAGTAATTGATTAGATACCAACATATTTTATAATGTAGACAATATTGTCAATAATGAGACAGCAATTTTTAGTGGTAACTCTGAGGCACCCCTCGACTGCTAAGGGTTAAAAAGAAATATATTCTAGTGTTTTGAGAACGTATTAGTGTGTCGCTTTCAGGAATACGTAATAAACAAAATTTCACCTGTAATCTCTACAGAGTATTTTCAAAGTTACCTCAATGTAAATCATGTACATCCATATTCTACAAGTATTTTCCAGTTACAAAATTTTGTCCAGACAATGGACTTTTTGAACGTAGCCACTTGCGCGTCGTCGCTGGCGACGAATTATCATATTTTCGGCTGTTGAAGTTCGCCAACCAGGGTTGACCGACCGTGCTAAGTCTCCTAAAAACAACGTCAGAGTTTGGCAACTGGCGCGAGCAGCTTCCAGCCTCCAGGCAGCTCGAAACATCGCATCGGCCGGGCCGGGACTTCCGTCAGCCGCGCGATCTCCGACAAAGTTGTTCGTCAAAATAGCAAGTGAGAACGAGCCAACTTTCTGTCTTTCGCCGAAAGAAACAGAGCCGATGGTTCGAACGGACACGCTCCGGAGACACGAAATCCCGCGCGGAGATTTCCTTGGCGAGGCGGAACGCAAGGCAACGCGGGACGAATAAAAATAAACTCGATGCACGATGGGCCCGCGGAACTGTGTCACGCCGCTCGTTGCGCGCAAAATATGAAATAGGAATCATAAATTCGTTCGAATTTACGGCCATCCCGGACGAACGTCTCAACTTCGAAATTTCCCGGCGAAGGGAGGGGAACATCAATGTCGGAACCAATTTCCAGAGTTTTACACTCTCGCAACGCGACCGAACTTCGGCCCCGGAGTCGGGCGGCGGCTGTTCCGGAAACTTGGCGCGCGCGCCGGGTTCCTGTAATTTTTCCGAAATTCCCGGGGAAATTATTTCATCGTCGAAAGCTCGACGACTAGAATCGCAAGGGGTGCAACGAACTTTCGCCGCCCGCAGAAAAGATAATACCGTTTAATCTGCTCGACAGCTTTGCGGTGCTACTTCGCCGGAATAAGTCTTTCGTAGATCGGTCGGAGGAACCGGAGAATCGTCGAGAAACGAGCACTTGAAATCGTGCTAATCCATTTAAGGATTTTATGCCGAGCCCTGGTTGCTACCGCCTTCCCCGCCTGCCGTGGCACAATGTAAACCGTGGTAAATGAAAAATTGATTACCGGCCGCCGTTGGGGGAGCCTTCTCTCCTGGAGGACCGCGTGAAAATCGTTCGTGAAAATCGTTGCGAAAATGTCGAACTCGTTAGACGCGTCACTCGTTTCTTTTAAATAGATGTAAAATTCTCTACGCGAAAGCCTAAACGTCACAGGACCATGTAGTACACATCTCAAATTTCCTAACAGTCACCAAGTCGTACTCAGAAATATAATCACCAGACTGTGGTTTTTCATGTAAAATAAAAATGGTCCTTATCAATCACAAGGTACTGGAACCAAATAGGTTAAACTTTCACTCAGGGGGCCAAAAATTTCCAACTTTTCTGAATGTATTATTTAGACAGCGGATTTCAGCGAAAACATCAGAAGTATTTAAAAATAATGTTACATTATTTTCAACCTGTTAAACATATTGAGAAAGAAAATTTTCTACGTCACTCCAGTTTGTTGCAAATCAAGTAGAACATTTTTATTTTGCATAAAACTTTAAATTCTAGTGCTGGGAATCCAAGTCCTAACCAAGACCAAGAATACATCGATAATTTCAAGTAATTTTCATCTCTCGACTGTTTCGTGTATCACCGGCTTATGTGTCCAATAATCATCAACCTGAAGAGAAGAAACGCGGAACAATTTGGATAATTCGCGGCCGTGGAACGTCCAACATACCATTGCAATGTGTATTACGCGAGAGAATGATTTAACGGTGGATTAGGAAAACGTAATTGTTACGGTGCAGCACCGGCTGGACGTGGGGAATAACGACATACCGAGGAGCCAGTTGAGAGAGGCGATAGGGAGTAGCACGGGACTACTAACCAGGCAAGAAGCGTGACCACTAAGCGGGCGGCACTTTGCATGATGTATGACATCGAAGTGACTCCTACATTATCGAGGCTCCTTCTCTTTCGCTGTCGGTCCATCTCGACACGACACGAGCGGTTCTTTGCACGAAGTCAAAGCGAAGACTCGAAGCCGGTTAACCACTCTCGCCTATTCACGACAGGACACGAGGCGGAAGCGTGTCGGCGACGGTAAAGGTGTTTGCCCGACTAATAATAGCTAACTAACTAACCTGGGCATCGTTCTCAAAGAACTCGCCGTTCTTTTGTCACCGTCACTCGCCGCGTGTGGACATTCTTTTTCTGTCGGCTGCGAGCAGCGGAAGAAATCGCGACGGCAACTTGCTTTTCTACTAGTTTGGTGGAAACACGATCTTTCTAGGGTATCGAGTGCCAGAAGAGCTGATGACCTGGTGGGACGATGCTGCATTCTGTTGGGAGGATCGTACGCATAAAAATAAGGAAACGATTCTGACATTGAGCATCTGACCTTGTTACAGTGCATGTTTGTAAACAGAAGAACGACCTCTATAAGTGTGCAAGTAAAAGTAAATACTTGATTTCTTATGTATAATATTTCACTAGTTCTAAAAATGACTATATGTTCATTTACTGGACAGGTAACTACATAGAGCTTTTAAATCAGTCACGGATCAAATTATCGTAGTTTCTGGAAGATTCTGGGATATTTTATTTGGAAACAGAATGAAGAGTATGTATATCTAATTTTGGATATTGAATGACATTGGTGTACAGCAACGATTACAAGAATTGTAGGAACGAATTATACGAAATTTACTGTACTAGCACATATATTATCTCCAACGCTTGTCACCGTTGACGGTTCCATTGTGCACAAATGACAGCGTGACAGCCCGCTCCGCTTGACCCCACTTTTGATGGACAGCAGTTAGGGCTATAGGCATTATGCAGTGGTGGGATTATTGGCCACCAATAGGGCCCGCATTACTTTGCCTAGCCAACTTGTCATCTCTGCGTAGTACAAAGAATTAATTGTTCCATATATCATGCTCGCAAAACGCTCCTCTGGGCTATAACACGGTATTGTGGATCAAATGAGATGATCAGATATGATTAGGGAGTTCTCCTAATGCTTCCGTAGGGTCTTTGGGGGTTTGATTATGAATTTATAGCGAATTGTTCTTTGTGTAATAGAAACGTTTAGTAAACTAGCTACCTGAAGATGCGGTGAAACAACGATACTATTTAAAACTAGTTCGACTCCCTAGTATACAGTAAGTCCAAAAAGTATTCGTACAACCCTTTCCAAACGAATAACTTTTTAAAAATTGGACCAAATGGCTTGAAATTATTCGTAATTCATAAATAATTTCTTTTTTCGAAATTGCGAAGAAGAAACTGTGTCCTGCAATTGATGAAAACAATTTTTACTTTGCATAAAGACTATTCGTAACAGTTTCTGCTTCGCATCTAGTTCGCAAGTCGCATAATGGCAAAAGCTTTGTCCATCATTCTTTATGTGCACCATTAAAATCCTTGTCACGGGATGTTAGCGAATCCGGGATTCGTGCCTGGCTGTGGTCATTGGAATCCTATGCATGCGGATCGTTTTCGAGAGGAGTTGAAACGGAAAATGACTGTCCGATGGTAACGATCGGTTATGCGGCTCGATATGGCCTCCCCTGTGTGCGCGTCCGCGCTTTAACGGGTTTCTCATTCGCGGAACGAGAGAAGCGAGCGTAATTCGTGCCGAAATCCCTTTCGACCGCTCGCGACAAACGTACGTAATCGGTTTCACACGTTTCCCGTGGTGAAACGAGAACAGATGCGTTCTCCGTTTCGTTTTCTCTTTGGAGGCGCCGACATAGTCTCAGAATTATCGACGATTCTACGTGGAATTTGTAAGGGAGAAAGACTCGGTCGATCGGATACCACGCCGGAAATGGAACCTCGGTCTTCGTGGCGGACACTTTGGTCGCTAAGCTACATAGATTTTCAGCGATTTGTTCTTTTCAAATTCGTGTACAGTCTAAAAGATATTTTATTCTGATAATTTAAGAGAGTTGTAACCTTGATACAACCCTTTAAAAGACGCTCCTTCACGTGCGTTTGCTTTAATACAAATGATCACAGAGGTTCAGCGCGGTTTTTAGGAAGTCCAAATTACATATTAATGTTACTTCATTCAGAATAATTTTAAATGCCAGGGAAGTAATTTTTAAGTAATATGCGTTTTGTGTGTGTGTATGTCCACATCATTTTGGAATTTGCGTTCATGGACTCGGTAATACTTCAACAGCGATCAGTGGACATTTGAATATGGCTCCATAACAGCTCGCAAAGGGCAAACGATGCAAGATTGATGCAAACCACATTTTCCAGACTTCACCATATCAGCGGAATAGCCGTCCCACTCACCGAAATTCGACCTAATGATTACAGCATGTGATCCATTTCGGACATCATAGCCTGCACTAAACCGCACAAAAATTTTGATTCGATGAATCTTCGGTATTTACTCAATCCTGAGTGGCACAATCTGTTGATAAAAGCGACGTGTATGAAATGTATGAATCCGCGTATGAATAGTGGTTCGAACTCTGCTTAAAATGGTATCTATGGTTTAATAAAAAAAGGTGGGTTGCATTAAAGAATATAAAGTCCATTGTACCTGGTGGGTATACGATTTTTTCCTTCCCTTGTTAGTGGGGGATGTTGGAGTATGCTCATGGTGCTGGAACGGGATAGTGGAAGGGGAAAAGGAGGAGAGGAAAAGTCGACCAGTTTTGGTCGATTCTGGCGATACTGGTGACGCGTTGCGTCTCTGTAGTGCATGGGTCAGGTACTAGCAGGGAGAGGGTAGCTTTCCCCCTCAATTCGTGCTGTCTCGATATATCTCTTTCAAATCAAAAGTTACAGGGGGGGTAACTTACTTCTCTACTGACCTAGACACATTATAAAACTGTTCTTTTCCTCGTTGTCAACACGACCAGAAGATGGGTTTCCGATCGCTCCAGTCAAGGTTCAAACGTAGCGCGTCGTTTCGGGCAGATTCGATCTGGTTCCGACAAGGAATTGTCGAAATCGAACAGCGGCGGCGTCGGCGGTGGCGGTGGACAATCGGAAACGAAGCTATTAACAGCAATCGGATTCCGAGGCGCTTACGGCTGATTAATACGATCCCCGATACTACTGCCGCCACCCTATCCGGCTTTTGAATCACGACTCCTATGGCTGATTCGTTATAATTTGCTTTCGCTGACCCGAGCCATATCCGGCACTCCTAATCACAGCCCGCGGAGAGCCCGATTCACCGTGATTTGCACGGTCCATTTCCGATTCCATGACGTGGATTACTCGTAAAGATGAAAGAGCGTTCTTTCGATCGACGATGTACAACCTGATCCATGACCCTCCGCACCCCCTCTCCCAGTTCCTCTTCCGCTCGATATTCTTTCACCGGCACAAAACGAACACACTGCTTTTATTATTTCATCCGCATCGTTCTACTTTTCCAAATGGGGTATCGATTCCCGACCAGATCTCTCTCCCTCCCTCTCTCCTCTCTCCCTCTGCTTGTTCGATTCCGCATCGCGCTCAATCCACCCGGCGAACTTCCGATTCGATCTTCGTGCGAGCCCGCTCTCTCCTTCCTATCTCGCAGTGTAAAAACGGAAAAACAAATAGCTTCGAGTGGCGCAACGAAAAAATCGACGTTCTAAGCGCTTTCGCCGATCCGTCGTAACCGTCGAGCAACATATACACGATTTATCGGAATAGATCGTACCGCTTCAGAGCGAACCTCGAGAGGACTACCCGCGTCGTCAACGGTGCCACATTGGGTCGGAATAGCAAAAAGCTAAACAAAATTTTCGACCTACTTCGAATTCTATGCAATTTTGTGACACATTCTTGAAACTCCGGGCTACGTTGTAATACTCGGAAACCTTGTTGTAAGTCGACCGAAATTTTTGAATATCGAGAGAAATACTTGTTCCAGATATATTGCTCTTGTTCGGAAGTCGGGGATTTCTGTTGACCTACATCCGACTACGCGTCGTTAAAAAGCATATTTTTAGTACTATAACTATGTAATTTGAAAATGTTACAACTATTTCAAATGTTTAGATATCAACCCAGTTAAATGTTATATTAACCTCTCGTGAACCCTTATTACGTATTTTTGCTTAACACGTTCGTTACCACCGTCACAAATATGTGACATCCATAATCTGACAGTTCACTTAAAAACAGACAAATTAATTTTATGCACTCCGTTGTTTAAAGTAGAATGCATGATGCTTTCTTCTGCTAAATCGTTTTGATAATTCAAAATTGGGTACGTTGCATTTAATAAAACTTTCGAACAAGGAAGGTAAGCAACGAAATAAATGCTGGTAGCGAACGTGTTAAATTGGATTCACGAAACGAAATTCACTTTAAAGTAGCTACATCAAATTATATCGCAAGCATTTGATACGCAATTTGTCTTGCCACAATTTAACACGGTGTTGTAAGAAAACAAGTAAAAATTGTTTTGAATTACAGTACGCTTTCACATCGTCCATTTTCGCTGACCGGTTGACAAATGAATGTTGATCGATTACGGGTCGGTGTAATGGCCGTTTTAACTTCGTCGTTATTCTTTTTATTATGCAATTTTGATGCTAGCTACTCGATTATATACGTGATTAACACAGACAAATAGAAAACTGTTATTATACCGGAATATCGGCCGGTAATCGATCAACATCCATTTTTCAACCGGACGGTGGTGTCAACCGGATAATGTGAAAACGCTCATACTGTCATTTAAACAAACATTACTTTTCTTACTATTTTCATCTGTAATCCTCCGTTTTTGTCGAGTATTTTTTAAAAGGACGTAGTAAATACCTTTTGTATTTTATATTTTAGCACACATACTGAAGATTTTCCTACAGCATAAATGCATATGGAACCACAGTCTAGTGGCATTCCTATTCAGCACATCGGAACGACTACTATAATATTTGTACCTATAATAGGTACTGCGATGAGATGACAAAAAGGTACCCACTCTACCTTCCCGTTCTAAGACTCCCCAGCCACGTGATGGTACTGCAGAAAGAGGTTAACTCTCCCCTCATTCGGCGATAATGCTGCCAGGGATCTTTCTGTCATTACGAAAAAAGACCACTGAGGACGCAGCAGACCGGATACGATGAGTCGCCCACCATCACGGGAGTAAATGCGAAGAGTAGAAGGGTAATCGTATTTCCCCCACACCCTTAAAAAAAAAGTGGGGGTGTGCGTAACAGCATTTCTCCACCGCCATGAAACAAAAAAAAAAAAAAAAAAGAAAGGGACCTTTCCGTCATACCTAAATACCAAGAGTTTGGGGGAGGCAATTGTAGAGTTGAACCGGGTTAAGAGAGACTCGGTTGGGTAAGAATCGAGAGAACGAAAGCGAAGTGTAGAATGGTAGAAAGGTACTCACGCTCTCGAACTTGTCCTTGTTCTTGGCATGCTGAGCGATGAACCTGGCGTCGTCGATGGTCTTCTCGATCTCGCGGACCAGCGGCTTCTCGAATGTGGGGCTGACGTCCTCGTGAGCGTATGCGGGGCTGGCTGGTCCGAATAGGTCGTCGTCAGCCCCGGGCAGTGGTAGGGAGGGCAGGGGCTCTTCGAAACACGGGGCAACGGTGCCGACGGTGGCCACGGCGCCCAGGTCGTACCTGGTCGCGGATGGTGGGAGCCCGCGGGCGGGTATCTCGTAATCGCCGCTGAACCGTTTCCCGTAGTACGCGTCGTACTTGTCAGTCTCTTGTACATGGAACACATCGGTGAGCATGCCATCGGTCGGTTTCCCGTTGGCCGCTTCGACGTCGTCGTCCTCGTCGTCCTCGTCCTCGTCGTCGACCGGCTCGCCGTCCACGATCCCGATGACGCCCATGCCGCCGTTCCTCGCATCGTCCTCGTCCTCGTCGTCGTCTTCTTTCTTCGGCCTCTCGATGAAGAGGAACCGCGGCAACCATTGTATGAACACCACCCGCACCCAGTTCGACATACGGTGGGTGACCGGCGAACGAAAGTTCACGTTCAGCACCGCGATCGTCACCACCACGGACAGCGTGACCAGCACCATCGTGAACAACAGGTACTTGCCGAGCAACGGCACCGTCAACGACGTCGGCGGTATGATCTCCGCCAGCAGCAGAAAGAACACCGTCAACGACAGCAAGATCGAGATCGAGAGCGAGACCTTCTCCCCGCTGTCGCTTGGCAGGTAGAACACCAGCACCGAGAGGAAAGATATGCCCACGCATGGTATGATCAGGTTCACCGTGTAGAAGAGGGTCTTGCGGCGCAAGGTGATATTGAACACGATATCCGGGAACGGCTCCTCGCAGCATATGTAGAACGCCTCGTTCCTCACGGCAGGCACTTTTATGATGTCCCACTCGACGGAAATGTAGTAGTCGGTCAAGTCGATACCGTAATCGATGCGGTTCGACTCCTCGGTCTGGGCCAGGTGACGGAGGTCGACCTGCGGACATTGTTACAAATCATTATTGTACGCCATCCTATGTACAGTAAACGGCAAAATTGAACCAGTGAAACGATTATGCGAAAACATCGTTATCTGCGTATTTATTAAGAACGAGTGATATTCAGTCGAAGGATTAATGTTTCTGAACTATATGACCTACCATGGACATCAATTACCAGAATTTCTTAAAAACCTACAAACATGATATGTTTTGTCTCTCTATACTGTTCCGAAAGAATCGAAGCCTAAATTTGTTCTCACCCTCGCATTTATCCGCACATAACACACAACTAAACTGAAGTACCTACAAAAAAAAAAATGAAACGAAACCGGTTCAGATAAATTGCTCGGAGAAAATAGGACCCGCACTAATTGGCTTCTAAGCCTTTCAATTACGATCACCAATCGCGAGCCAACTTCGAGCAACCGGCCAATGGGGTCAAAGCGGAAATATCTCCCACTGTTCTAGAGCGTCCCGCTCTATCGCCAGCCGTGCGACGTAACAAAATACTGTATCCCCGCTTAAATAGCTCGGCCACGAGACATTTCGATACCTCGACGGAGCGTAGCTCTTAAATCAGCCCCGGTCTCGAAGATTTCCGGATCTTGCTGTGCAGGTTCCCCCGCCCAACGGACTCTCATTCTCTCTCGCGCTACGTCGGATCCAATTGAACAGAGAAGAGAGCAGAGGTCGGCTAGGAAGAAGCGCGGAAAGGGTCGAAGGAAAGTCGAGAAAAAGCCGAACCGGGCGAACCAACGAAATTGGATACCTCTAATGGGTGGCCGGGCGGTCGCTAGGACTCTTTCTCGGAACCTGTCGTATCTCGGAACGGAAATAAACTTTGGGGAGTGGAGCCAAATATCTGTGTCCCTCTCTCCAACTTCTGCCACTCGCAGAATGCGCCTTGATTCTCGCCGAACCGCTTCTTAAGATCTCTCGATAAGTTTTCCCGGTCAGATTTTCCTCCCCATTCCGATCAAACACAATTTTTTGGAAGATTGTCGTATAAATCAGCTGATAATTCTTCTAACGTCTCAAAAAATCTCAAGCTGTTTGATGTCGATTGAAAAAAGTTATTCCGTATCAATCCCTCTGAGGAATACTTCAAAATTGATTACAGAAAGATCAGATTACTAGATGCGACCAGAGTCCCGAGATTAAAACTTGTGTCCCCACTCTACCATCCCCTTCAACGACGCTATTACCCACACAACCGCCGCGGCTCATTTTGTCCAGTACTGACAGAGAGGGGGTAACTTTCGTGTTCCTCCTCTCATCTGGCGCCCTGGGTGTTTTCGTACTAGTATTTGTATAAAAACTAGAAATAAAATGTCTACCGTAAATATAGGAATTGCGGTTTCAATTTGTTCTCTACAGTTCTCGATTATAAGCCGGTTAATCGAGGCCCTACTGTATAAAAAATATCATTCAAAACTGAAATGGCCTCTTAAACTCGGCTCGTTCCACCTGGTTCGCTGATCTTTTTGCGACAGGGTTTTGCCGGTTGTTCGGGGGCCGTCCGGCAAAACTTGCTGGCCCCGATTAGTCGCGATCTGGTCAACGCGAGAGAGGATGACTGTCAACCTCGGGGAAAAACCGTGTCTCTATAATTATCCTCGGTTTTACGGAGGACTTGTTGAACCGCGATCGACCGTCTCTAGGGAAATAAAGAAAACGATGCCATCGATATGTACAAGTAGGTCGAGCCCTCCTAGTCGACGTCTCGAGCGCCTCCTTTGTCGCGAGAACCGCCGGACAAAGTGAGTAACGAGCTACGGACGAGCGCGTCAAAGACCACCGATTTAAAGGGAAATATCGACACAGAGAGGAGAGACCACTTTCAGACTGCGAGTCCGAGGATCCTCCGAGGCTATCCGTCAAAGCTGTGAATTTAAATCCGTCGAATCCGTGTCCCGTGATTCGAGATTCCTCTCGCTGCGAGAAGGTCGCGTTCAACGTTCAATTATCGAAGGGGGACTCCTTCTTCGCGTTTCTAGGACGAGACGGAATCCTGTTTCTCGCGAGGAGATGAAACAGGCAAGATGAGACTCTCGGATTGATCCCTATGTATTATTTATGTGCAGACATTGACGATCGAAAGATTATTAAATTCCAGGTGAAAAATCGTCGATGCCTTTTAAAAATAAATTGTCTGATCTTTGTGAACGATGTGCAGACATTGACGATCGGAGGATCATTAAATTCTAGGTGAAAAATCGTCGATGGTTTCTATTAGATATAATTGTAATCTTCGTGAAAGATAATTTACTTTGATCGATTTTTAAGGTTGAATTCTTTACTATCTGCTTTTCTGGCACAAAGTGATACTGAAACTGAACGACCAGAATTTGATAACAGGTTTTGTCTCGTCCATTTTTTTACCATTATTGCTGACTAGTAAATTATTCTGTCGGTTTTATCGTGGATTTGGGCGGATCGAGACGAAATCGAAAAAGAAAGAGAGCCGCGAGCCATGAAAGACTGGCCGTGACGTCGGGCCCAAGAACGGTCTTGGTTTATTGTTCCAGACGCGGGATTTACTCCCGCAATGGTTGCTCGCCGGTGAAATCCTCCGACAGCTGGATTTGTTGGGAAAGGATAAATCTGCGCGTTCATGGGAAAGGTGTACGGTCATCGGGAATGCGGGGGGTGGGGGGCAGTAGGGCGAGAAGGATTTCGAAGAAACCAGACCATTCCCTCCTCCCCGAATTATTTTTCTTATTTCTCTTTTTATTGCGTATTAAATAAATATGATAGCAAAGTTAACAATACTGTCGCATGTTTCGTCATTCATAGACTGAGAATTTTGTAAATTTATGACAAAGATAAGTAGATCGACAGCAAAACAGTAGAAACATTTAAAGAATTTTAGAATTATGTCTAACTCACTGAAATAAATGCCTATGCAGCTCTTGCATCTTGTAATTAATACAGACAATTTTTATTTTACATAGAAATCTGCGGTCTGGTAGGAAGTCATCATTAATTATCAATAACAATGGTAAATATTCCGATGATCGGTCGTTGTAATTATTTTTGATGAAATTTTGATTTGACTCCAAAATCTGAAAGAGTTCGCTTTGTACACCAAACATATTCTCCAATTCACAGATAAAAGATAGATCCATTCAAGCGAGAATTGGCAGCCTGTTGGCGAGCAGGAAAACGCACGCAATCCTCAGTCGAAGAGAAAAGTTTCATCTGAACCAAGGTTCAGGAGCCGTCGGGAGGGACGCTTGCTGAAGCGAGAAGACTTCTCAAACACGATGCCGATGTATCGCGACATTTTGTCGATGCCTGCCATCCTGTTCCAGCGGTACCGACAGATCATACGTCTACACGGGGCGAGCGAGGGCATGAAATATTTCTCGCGGAGAAAGCGTGACCGTCTCGAGCTGAAAGGCGTCGAACATCCACGGAAGATACAAACGGATGTCTTGATCGAGGCTCTGAAAACGACTGATCAATAGAGCATCCGGAAGCTTCCAAAAACTAACGATCATTTATTTTGACAGCCTCGTTCTTTCCTCTATCAATTTTACAAATCAATCGCAATTCCTATAGGCATTCAATCACATTGCACTCAACTTGAAATAAATTTTATTCTTCCAAACCGGTAAGCAATTTCCAGATTCAAAACGCTTGTACCAACTTTGTGCCAGACGTACTGATACTGTATCACGTTCATAAACATCACAAATTTTTTTAGCTGCTTGGGCTTTCCTTTTTTGTAATAAAATGTATCGAATTTCTTCTTTGTTTTCACTCATTTTCAAAACGTAATAACTAGACTGCGGGTCTTTATGCAGAATAAAAAATGTTTGCATTGATTGCAGGACACAGGAGCCAAATAAAAATTGTATTTTTGTTTTAATTATTCTATGAAGCTGAAACTAATATATTGATGTCCTTAAATATTTTTAACATGTCCACTAAACTCCTGTTCCCCAACCTAATATTTTCTGAAAAGTTTTGGCGTACCAAAAATGTAAAAGTTTTTTAATCGGCAAGAAAATATTCTGATAAATTACTTCAAGTGAGTTGAAACTCGACTCTTATTTATTTAGCAAATCAGATCTTACGTAAATCTGTGTTCCGTTCCGTCTACCTCAGTCCAGCGCTAGCTTCCGAAAGGACCAAGTTTTAACCAATTTTACGACACGAACATTTTCGTGTTAATTCTGCCTATTTTACAGGAGCCCACAGTGCGACGCGTGTCTGCGCTCCGATATATCGATTGCGAGCAAAGTCGAACGACACGGAGAGCTGCCACGTAGAACTCTCGGTCGGAAAATGGATGTTTTACCTGAGCGGAAGCGATCGGTTGCAGGCACGAAAATAAAAATTGCCGATGGTATAGAAACGGGGGAATTCAGCGACGCGAGGCAGTTTATCGACGTCGACGTCTGCGCTCGTCATTCTTCCAAAGGATTCCGCGAGTTCCGGACGATACAGAAGCCCGGGATCGAAAACGAGCCGCGGACTAAACGTCAGCCGTCGATGTTAATAGAACCCGGCGAAGGAAACAAATCCCCGGGAGGGTTGAACGGTAACGCGTTCTCGCCGGCGAGACAGAGACGGTTGATGGCTTGGAAGAGATAAACTGCAGTCGGAAAGTGGCTGGCGCGAACTCCCCCGCGAACTTTCTTCTGTCGCGAATGGTTACTCTTTCCGGCGACGAGGCCACCCAATGGATTTCATTCCGCCCACGAACTTCCCGACGGTCTATTGTTTTTCGGATTTTCGCGAGCCTCCCGCGGCTGTTTGCTCGGTTCTCGTGAAGCCACGTTTATGATGGAGCTACGACGTTAACCCCTTGCCCTATTATAACAAATTGGACTTGCGATGAAGATTGTAAACGAAGTCTAACAAATAAGAAAGTCATGCCTCTACTCTTTCGAGCGTTACCGTTTCACTGAATCTAAGGAGGATTCCCCTCAGTAGTGGGGATAAAGTTGTTACAGTTCACGAACAAATACCAAACAATTAAAGCAAAAGAGGCAACTGTTTGTTGTTTGTTCCGTTTTCCACGTATCGAGAGCAATTTTTAAGGGTACTTCGTTACGTGGAAAAATTCTCCCTTCGCCCGAGTGAAATTTGTTTACCTTCACTGACTGGACTCGGGCGAAATATAGGTTTCCGGTAGACACGAAGAGCAAGAGGATTCGCCGGCTGGTTGAAACGGTTTGACCGCGGGACGAATATCCGCGACATTGGTCGCTATCGATCGCGGGCCGAGGGAATGAAGATCAGCGGATATTTAATCGCATCGGGGATCACGAGAAAGTGGATCGCGACAGGAGCAAAAATACCATAGCCAGACGCGTATGAATATGTAATGTGTTGTAAAGCGCGCTCGCCGCCGGACAAATATTCCTGTCACGCGCAATTTAGCGAAAGAACCGACGCGGCAGCCGGTTAAGTAATTCATCGAAGATTTGCGGTGGCTCTGCAGCGACATGAATTATTCCATAGAGAACGGTACGTATAGCGTTCGAATGCTTTGGAATCCAGATGCTCGAGGGATCCGTAACGGCGCAGCCACGAAACGAATGAAAGAAAAACACCGGGGAATAGAACTGTCAACGTAACTTCTAACGTAATAAATTGTTTAGACGCGCCATGAAAAGTTAAAGGAACGTTCTTCCCTGATCCCGAGTCCGCGTTCTTGTTTCTCGCCGCAGCAAGGCGCGCGGCGTTTCGCGCACAGATGCTTTAAACGGAATTCTATGAGCCACCGCCCCATTTATATTCCGCGCGCAATGAGTTTATCGCGCTAACGGATAAATGCACCTTTCGATTCGTGGTTGCAATTGTAATCGAAATATTGGCACTATTCTATCGTTTCGTTTTTTAATCAATGCGCTGAATAAAGGTAATAGGAAATAGCATACAATATTGATAAACAATGCATATTAACAGTGCATATTAATTCTCCCGAAGAAATGTATAATCATGTCGACGGTTGAGCACGTCAGTCGAGCGTTCGCGTTCGAACTATCACAAAGAACAATTACTTGTGAGTAAACATAATTAGAAAAGGAAATAGATTTAGATTTTTTAATTACGAGTTTCTAGGTCAACTGTGAGAAATAGAACTTGAGAATGTACTTCTCCCTTTAATACTTTGAATAAATAGTATTCCTAAATAATAGTATTCTTAAATTCTTCTAATGTGTCTTTGCATCTTTGTATTTCGCCTACCAGTTTCGATTTTAAACACATAAAATCTGCAGTCTGGTAATAACAATAAAAAACCGAATAGAACGATCCAGATCAGTCTAAAGCAGAAAAACTAATTCACCGGTCGTATTCATGTTTACAATGGCCGATTACGTCACCGTGACCACGCGGACCAAGAACCAGCCGACATTCAACGATCGTAAGACATTTTCTTCTCCGTTGGATGAAATTGAAGCGGGATCGAGCGTGACCGAATTTATAGCACGATCGACGATCTCTTAAGGAATACTTTATTGGCCTGTAACCGGACTCAGATCGAAATATGACCACCAGTCACCGCGATCGATTCTGCCGAGCAATATAAGAACCATCTCCGAATGTCATCGGATCCTTGACGTCATCGATCACTTTTCTGAATTCGAAATCCACCCGAGATTCCGATAAAATGAGAATAGGGCACGTAGCAGGCCATCGGTGTGCTGGACGAAATGAGAATCCAGGCTGGACGAAACTATTTTATCCATGCAACTGGTTTAAGCATACGTTTAAATATTATATATATTTATTTTGATGAAAGCTTCAAACTGGAAATGAAAATACGTCCAGTGAAGTTGCGATATAAGAAAAACCATTGGGTCTGTGCTGTTTCTTAGATCGTGTAGTTCTACTATTTTTTAAAAAATAGAACGTATCTCTCCAGATGTTCGGGGCCCTTTTCCGACTTATTATATACAGGGTGTATGAAATCGAGTTTGAAAATGCAGCGAATACACGTGCTACTGCATAGGAATCGTCTGACGCGTCTGATCACGATCAACCAATTCTACTTTGTGCACAATGCATATACCGAAGCACGCGAACCTGGTGGAACTTTACACTCGACTTTCTCGAGAACGAAGCGTCAAACAAAAAAATGTTAGTTCTTTTTCTTAACATATTTTTACACGTAGTATCACCCCCTGTTCTGTTATACCACCCGTCCGGCCACACCCTGTAGAATTGACGACTCAAGTTAGAAGCGGAGCAGTTACAAGAAGTTCACGCGAAGCTGGGTCAGAATCCAACCCGAGAATCGTCGCCAGAGATAGAGAGTCGACGGTAGTTTGTATGTCTATCGTTTAAGAAAGTCGCTTTTTCATCGGGTTGCGAATGTCGACGATAGATCAAGAAGTAATCAATTTCAGCAAATATAATTGTATAGACTTCCTTCGAGAAATTTTCTCGCGAGTTCTTGATCGCAGTAACACGATTCCTGAATGGCGAAAAACGGCGAATAAGACGGACTTTAGCAGATAATCTCGTGATTTTTTAACTCGAGCAAAAACTCTTTCAATGGAAGTATTCAATAGCGACCTTTCAGTAAGTCCAGAAATTAAGCTGAAACTCCGACATAACTACATATATGACTACGTTAATTTTACGAATTCGATCAAATCCATCTGCACAAAAAAGGAGAAATTGATTTTTTAAAAATGAAAAACCAGAATAGGTGTCCGCTGAAGGAGTTAATGATCAAGCTACGTTCTAACAATCGAGTTTCTTGCGTAAATTCGTGAAACATGATTCCTTGTGGTCCTTGCCGGAATGTCTTGAGCAGGTGAATACGGTGACTATGATTAATCACTGCCGTGGAACGGTTTGTTAGTAAAATCTTATTACTCACCGTGTACCCGTCGTAAGTCCACGAACCAAACTTCATGAAACAAGTCTGCTCGTCAAAGGGAAAGTACTCCACGTTGATCTCGCAGAATGATTTATAGATCGCCGGCGGTTTCCACACGACCTTCCCCGTATGGTGCAAAATCGCCTTGGTCATAATGGTCACCTCGTAGTTGCCGTCGGCGCTGAAAACAAAATTAACGTCCAGCCTGATTTATGCTTCCTCCTGCTACTTCCGCTCTACCAACAGAACAATTACGCTATTCCCGGGTACGATATCGCTCATCTGTTCGTCGCTCGAACCGGTCGACATTGTCTGAAAGCCTCGACCGAGTACGAAAATTGATGCCCGACTAAAATTGCCGATCATGGCAACTCTAATGCCATCAAAATTACTAGCTCTTTTACGTTCTAATTACCAAGTAATTGTTCCCTTTTGAGATTTTGAATACCAATCTGTAATCTCGCTCTATGCGCTGTTTCAATATTTTTGTTTTATAATTCTTAAAAGACTCATGGATTTATTATCCAAACATTTAACCTTTAGAGGGCCCACAGACGAACTTGGGAATATTGCGTAAATATACAAGAGGTGTGGCCGGACGGGTGGTACAACCGAGCAGAGGGTGATACTACACGTAAAAATAAGTCGAAAAGAAGGAATAACATTTTTTCGTTTGACGCTTCGTTTTCGAGAGAATCGAGTATAAAATTCCGCCAGGTTCGCGTGCTTTAGTATATGCAGAAAGTAGAAATGGTTGATCATGGTCAGACGCGTCAGACGATTCCTATTCAATAACACGTGTGTTCGCTGCATTTCAAAAATGTTATTCCTTTTCTTCGACTTATTTTTACATGTAGTATCATCCGCTGCTCGGTTGTACCACCTGTCCGGCCACACCCTGTGTACTTCCCCCCTTAGACAAATTAAATTCATCAACTGCTACTATATATTTTTCATAAAGAAAATTAAAGTTTCCTCAAGATTAAAAATATTAAGATATTTGCAGGTTTAATTAAAGCCAAGTACAATTTGGGGAAGATAAGTAGCAAGTAAAATATTGAGTATTGTGACAAAGCGTTTCTTGACAAATTATATGTCAAATTTTGTTTCTAGTCCAAAGAAGCATAGTTGAGGAATTTCGGTGACGTCGATGCACGACGTCGAAGATACGAGATAAGAAAATCGTCGAGATAAACAATAGAGGTAAACACGGAAACGCACGCTCTAGATACTGAGAGTGCGACGCGCGACGTGGCGTCGAGGAAACAGTGCTGCAGAGGAATAAACTCGACGGGATAATACTGCAGGATTTCTAATATAATACGCTCGGCTGCAGGTGCACCCGTCGTCGGTGTAACTGCACTTGTTGCGCTATTTTCGGGCCGTAGTTCTCCTTTATTAGCAACGGTGCGACTTCGACTATCACCGACGCGTCTTGCCGATTTCGTCTCGCAGGCTGCTGCGCCAGTGCACACTTAATTGTTCGCATATTCGAGGCGGTGCCACTCGCATTGTCGAGTGAGTTAGGTACTCTCGGAATCGGCAATCGTTATTATGCTTTTCATTCTACAAATTATTATACAAATTATCATAGATAATCTTCTATCTATATAAACAAAAATCAAATGCTGTTCGTTGGTAAGCGCATCACTTGAGAACGGCTGGACCGATTTGGCTAATTTTAATCAATAAATCAATATTTCAATAAGAATTTACATTATCGACGTCTGTTTGCATTATCGACATTATAAACACCCGCCATTCAAACGACGCGCGTTCAATAGATTAATTTAACGAGAAATTAGTACAATTTCCCTTATATTTTATATCCTTATTTCATTAGCGACCTGTTAATTTCTCCAGAACTCCCACATATCGACATACCTACAGCCGTGTTTGCGTGCAGTTTTATATTTACGCAACCGATATGTGCTAATAAAACAAATATCACGTTACTCTGGAGTAATTATCGCATATCCGCACATTCTGTACAAATATTACATTATAGGAGCGATTAATTAGCAGTGTCTCTCAGATTAAAATTGATCATTCTAAAATTATACGCCTGTAACTAACTGTAATGATGTTTGATGAACCTCTGTAGCCTGAGGTTCGTCATGGGTCGCCTGTGCGATCACTGTCAAATGCCTAACCATTCCACTGCCGGTCAACGCTGCGCCGCGCCGCAGGTCGGCGATGATTGATCTCGGCTCGGGTATACATTGTGAGAACACGTGGGCCTTTAAACTGTGCCGGCGACGGCGACACGCTTCGGCCATGGGGTCCGTATTTCATTCTGTCCTTTACTATGTTTAGCTCTCGATTGATGTCTCGGCGCGGTAGACGCGGACATAAAAAAATGGTGTCCCTAAACGATCATTGTCAGTGCAGAACACGGCTGTTTGACAGTGAACGCGCTTCTACTGTATATTTACTGCAGAAATTAATAATCTGGATGACAAAGCGAAAGATCGAGTTGTTAGAAGTTATGTAACTCGTGATGGGGATTGTAGTGGCTACGTAATATTCCGAAAAGTTTAGAGAACAGGGGTGACAAACTTCATCTGCCGAGAGCCGGGGAAGCCGCATATTAATGGGACAGTTCCCCCACTACTTCAGCAGCCAAGTAGAGGGGGCAAGCCGGAGAGAAGAGTGGGGATCGAAGCCACAATTGGCTCGCGAGCCGCCAGTACGTCACCCGTGGCTTAGAGAGAGGAAAGAGGAAAAACAGGTCACATTGGTTACTTTTTCCATTGCACACCCTCGGTCCCGTTTCGTGCAACGAGCGAGGTACTCCCGCATTAACGTTCGACGGGCACTTAGATCGTAACTTCGGGGATAATTTTCGAGGCGTGCGTGGTAACGTAAACGCGACGACGCAATTGTCGAATCGCGTCGCGTTGCGCGTTCCTAGCCAGCACAATATCGAGCGAGATTGCATCCGGCGCGGCGCGGGACGGAGTGCGTTCAATAAATTCCCCGGCGAGAAAGAGATTCGCGGGCCGAGCAGAATATAGAAAATTAGTGGGGAAAACCGCGTTTGAATCTTAAATACGGGGCGGCATTCGAACGGGGAACGTCGGCGCTCGCGACGATGAATGAACGCTGCTGGGGAATTGAGATTGCACGCGTGCAACGCGAAATAAAGCCACCGCGATCTCTTCCCCCGTCTGTATTTCGTTAGCCGTAGAAAATTGTGCGCGCGCCTGAGAAATGTCCGCGGACCGGGAACGAAGACTAAACGAATTGTTCCGTAGCGCGTCGATTACGTTATTCTTCTTTTCCATTTCCATCCACCCGCGCGGGCAGTGGGCCAGATTCGCTGAAGGCTGGTTGAAATTCATGTCTCTCTTAATTATTCCTTGTTTATTAGAAACAGAACGGTTTTAAGGGGTTTGGAGGTCCTAGAGTTCTGGTATTACTTGTTTGCTAGCATGAGGAACTGTCTTTAAAAAATTACCCTCATACAGTGTGTCCCAAAGACTCTATTCATTATTAAATGACTGAATTTAACGGAGTTACAATTTTGTGAGGGTAAATATTATATAGTTACACAATTTATTTCAGAATGTTCTCCACATTTATGATTTAGTGAAAATATTGGTAAAAATGGAGTTTAACATATTACAATACACAATTCATTCACTCCCAAGTAACATAAATGTTTTTCTAATTTGCTGTGTCACGAGATTCGATTTTTGTTGGCTGTCCAAAATCCACTCTAACAACGTTTTTATCTGGCCTCAGGGCGAATGAAAAGACGCATTTGCATCGGAAGCCGTTCGATCCGCGGTTTAATCGGCGCGATTCGGGCTTGATGATAAAAGGTCCCGTTTCTGTTTGGCAAAGACAGGAAACCGGAGAGGTCGATGGCGGTTGCGTTGTGTGCATCAAATTGCAACGCGACGCCGCGCCGCCGGTAATCCGCTTTGAAGACGCGTACAAGCGGATTTCCGACGTTTACCATCATCCGGAGCTACTGATTGTCGCGTCGGGTTTGTTTGCAACAAAACTTCTGGCCCGAATACAACGCCCACGACCGCTCCTACCTACCACGCCGCCAGTAATCAGGTTAAACGAACCTGGCCGAGTTCTCGTGCGAGTTCCCTGCACTTTGCGGACAGCCGATAATTGTGTTTCTCTTATGTTAGCCGGCGCGGCGCGATTCTTTCGGCCCGCAAACTTCCGACAAATGGTCGCCGCAAGTATGGAAACTGTTTTCGTTCCACGTAAATGGAGGACCGGGGACCGGCCACTGTTCGAGACAATCGATTTCGATGGAAATCGAGTGGGCGGGAACTTTGATTTGTTAACGGTCCGAGATTGGAGGTTGTAAGCAACCAGGAACCACATTCGATCGGTTTCTCTGATGGAATCGAACTAATTAAACGGCCGGCTTGCGAGGATCAACTTTTCGTGAAACGATATTTGCGATACTGTCCGAGATAGTCGAGTTTCAGGGATTTCTGCTGGACTGGCTTCGGTAAGTGACAACTGATGCATTTATGGCAAAGCTGAGACGACACGATTTCAAACAGTTAAAAAATGCAATGAAGACAAGAAAATTTTATGTCCGATTTGTCGAAGTCATTGGAGGAAGAAATAATTTTCTATTACCTTCTGTCTCTCACAATTCGTGCAGGAAACTTTTATCTTGATGAAGATCAAGCATGAAGATCACTAATTAACTATACTGCAGATTTTATGCATTTATGAGAGAACTGGGTAGATGCAATTTGAACAAACAGGAAGATCGAAATAATTGAAAAATATCGATGAATTATTTCCAGCTTATTGAAACAATTAAAAACGACATTTCTACTTGGTCCCTGCTTCTTGCAATTCACATAGACAATTTTTATTTAAACTAGTTAGTACAACCTATACGAATACACCATCAGAGGAAAAACTCGATGCAGTACGGTGATACGGTCTCGCAGAGAGAATGGACAGGTTTGATAATCCGCATCGCATCGGTTCGATCGCGGTCCATGTATCGGCGGTGTGGCATCGAGCCACGAGCGTCGCTTATGGGGCTGAATGGTGAAGGGAACCATCCTAATTCGCATAAGCATGGCTCGGTACACGGAAAATTAGCAGAGCGCGCACACGCGGGCCCTGCATTCAGCGCAGCTTAACCGTACAAAATTGCTCGCGGCGTCGACCGGAAGTCGATATTCGTGGACCCTGTCCGTGCGTCGCGTCGAGTCGGCCACTGTGCCGTCGCGACGCCGAGGACAATGCGTAGACCGAGCAATAATTTCGCGGTGACAGCCCCGAATAGCTTGACGTTTTAAACGCACCGTGTCTCGAGTTACCTAGAAACTCGAGCTTTGTTCCGGGACCGGCCAGGCTCCCGGAACAATTCGCCATCGTTTTTGAGTGGACTCCGCGGACGAACATTTTGACGGGTCACGCTTCGAGACGCGGCAACCGTGACGCTAACTGCCGGCGATGTCGGCCCTCTGAGCTATAGCACTTCCGCTCGAGGAAGGAAGTTTACAAGGCTGGTCTCGGGGACTGAGGAATTCGCCGGGCGATCATTATGCAATGCCCAAAATTTCTGTACGTTCACCATGCTTTTTAATAAATCTTCCTTATTGTTCTAGACCAGAGCCGGGCAACTGACTGCCCGCGGACCGCACACCACTTTTCTCAGTGTCTACCAGCGTCTCCCACCATAATAGAAGCGTATACGTCGGCTTAAAAAATTAACACACCAATTACTTCAGGAAAAATATAATTTAAGTCACTTGTATTGTATTGTAAAAGTAATTTCTATATTAACCTGTTTTAACCGTCCGACAGCGTAGCCTGTGTCTATTTTGACCCAGGGTATCAAAATCGTCATCCAATTACTCAGTTTCTGGCGAATTAATTAAATATATAGCTGCCGCATTAGCAACAATAAAAATATTTGACGTGTCTACACGAAGTGCCTTTAAAAATTGATAAGTAAAGTAATCCGTGGACTTCAACATCATCAATGATATAATTATAAAAATGATCCGCTGCCCGACGGTTATTGAACAACATGGAAAACTCGGTTTGAGATCGACAAAATAATCTTTTGAAATGTCTCTTGAAAATACTCGTGGGATTTGGTCCACGTTCAACAAAGTTATTCCAAAAGATCCGAGCTGACTGTACGTGTCCAGATTACTTTGGCATCGCAGCGTACGGACCGGTGCAATTATTTTCGTCGGTCCGTTCCGGTCGCAGTTATCGGCCGGATGGCGTGCGCGCGGACAAATGGAAATCTTAATTATTAATTTCAGCCGGAACGTTAACCAATTCGCTTCAGGGATAAATCGATAACTCTGGGAGCGTGGAACCCGGTGAATAACGGTGAGTCGCGGATTCTTCCAGCCGATAGAACCGTAATGGAAACTGGGCGAGAGCCTCGCCGCGAACGAAGGACGACATAAATCACCATAAACATTAACACCCGTCCCGGGGAAACACAGAATCCCTCTTAATGTCTCTAAAAGCTGGCTGGCTTGGTAGCAGGACGTGCGCGGGACCGGCCGAGAAACTATCTTTTGGATTTCCTGCCGGTAACCGGGCTTGAAGGCGCGCGTGTCCGCTGGCCCGCGCGCCGATCGCGAACACGTACGCTTGTCCAGGTGTTCGGCTCCGTGCATCGCCTGTAAATCACAATAACGGAGCCTAGGTAACAACAGACGGAGACTTTGCTCGTGTCGTGGGAACATGGATTCCGTAGGAAATAAATCTGTCGATTACAGGCCGCTGATATTGGTTCGGCCGCTCGGAAACTTTACCTAGTCGGTAATCTGTGCCGTTTTTATAGTACCAGGCGTTTGGCGTTGCGTCGTCTTCGAGGAAACGTCGCGACGCAGTGGTCGATTTTCCGAAAATATCAGTATGACTTGATACTGTAATCTATTCGTGAGTAATAGAATTGAATTCACCAATTTATCGCCGTGGATGGATGTAATCATTCTTATCACTTAACATCGCCATCGATCACGATTTTCAAATGAAAATCCCATCCTGTTACAACAGGATTCGAAGTACGTGCGAAGCATGTGAAACAGACCTCCCATGTTTACACTCCGTGTAGATTGTATTTTCTCGCACCTGTATTTTTCAAATCCTTCTACATTTACTCGTTTCGATTACATCGTGCAGCTCTCTTTTTTGTAGATGGAATGTTTACCGTATTCCAATTATGAGCTATTACGAATTTCCTTAAAACCATATTTTCAGGTTTTTAAATAATTCGGAACACATTCAGTCCGGCAGAAGAGAAATACGATTTTCAAAGTTTAAATATTAACGAATCAAATTATATAACAGTTTTCAATTTCTAAATTTTTTAAAAAATTTCGTCCCAGTTTCCGTTCTTGACGACTATTGTGCGTCGCACGGTGCATTGACAATGGACAAAAATCAATAGCTCTACTTAACGGAGTGATATGAAGAACGAACGGTTCGAGCGTATACTTGAAATATGATTCGATGATAAATACGCGGTGTTTGCGCTAGAGTGATCAAGTTTTTTCCAAAACACTGTTTGCGAAATTGGCTTCGAAACTCGACATTATCGAACTGAATAACTGGGTTGGAGGGATAATTTATTTTCGTCATTAAAAAATTGAATAGAAACGCCAATTGAAAGTGAGAATGCAGATGCGTAAAGGTGTTCATCCACTCAATTTAATTTCATCATCTCAGAACAAGCAAAGTTCACACCAACAAAATTTGACAACGGAGAGCTTTGTTGAACATGATTATTAAAGGATCGACAAAATTAAATTGGATCAAGTTCATCCATGTACATAAACAATTTACCGGGCCACTTAATATGCCAATCAGTTTGACACGTTAATTACAAAACCACCGCACTGCAAAGTTACGCAAAATCGAAGTAATTTAATTAATGTGTGACCGTAATAAATGAATTATTACTTCTATGAGGGAGAGTATTTATCTCGAGCAATGGACACACGTTGATATTAGAAGTTATTTCGGGTGAGTAGACTGCGAATCTTAATTTAGAAATTATTTCCTCAACAACTTAAGAAAATTGAAGATAATATATCACTAAATACCACTCACTCGTTGTAGTTATAAATGATGACTACTGCGGTATGACCCACTGCGCGTTATCGAAATTTTCGACAACGACGCGATCGAGCGAACGCTATTTACCGAGCGTTTTAATTCACTTTGCGGATACATCAAGAACGCGGGCAGCGTTTAAGCGGATTAGAAACACCGTTCCTCTACCGTCGACAGAGCTTTTCGATGGTGATCGCCTTCCCGTTTTCTCTCTTCCTCTTTTTCTCTAGCACGTTTACCCACTGCCCTCTCAATTTCACCCACATTTTCGTTGATTCCGCGCTGAAAAACGCGCTCCCCGGTAAATGCTTTCTACTTCTACATACATATTACATTCCCCGTTTACAACGGCCGGCTATGGAATCTCATTAGCGTGTAACAAGGGCTTTTAAGAGCTCGTTCCCCCTGCGCTTAAACATTTAAAAAGGCAACTCACCCACTGTGTCGTATCCTCGTTTAAATATGAAGTTCCTCTCAAGCACAAGAAAGTTGCCACGATCTATTATGCTCAACAGCTTCTACGTAAATGGAAATCAGCCCTTGTTCCAATACCGATCACTGTTCCAATCCAACACTATTTTTTAACCATTTATACAGGATCTAGACTGAAGTACAGTTTCATTGTACTAACACGAAAATGGTTTTAATAAGTCGTATTGCATATTATCCTCCTCTATTAGGTAGGACAGAAATCATTTTGTTGGAGTGACGTAGAAGTCACACATACGCGTTTGTTTGCGTACAGCTTCAGCTCTCTGAGTTACGTGCGCAGCAGAAGCGGGTGCATTTCGATAATGGTTTATTTTATGTGTTTCTATCATGCATTTATTTCTGATGTATCTCGCACGAGTTTTACCCGTGCAGTGCATAATATCGCGATTTTTCTTATGCCGGGTGAAATTGTAGTACAACAGAGCAGGGGGTGATTCTACATGCACGAATAAGTAAAAAAAAAAAGAATAACATTTTTTCGTTTGGTAGCTCGTTTTTGAGAAAATCGAGTTTAAAGTTCCGCCAGGTTCGCGTGCTTTAGTATATGCACAAAGTAGAATTAGTTGATCATGGTCAGACGATTCCTATGCAATAGCACGTGTATTCGCTGCATTTTCAAACTCAATTTTCTCGAAAACGAGCTGCCAAACGAAAACATGTTATTCCTTGTTTCGACTTATTTTTGCATGTAGAATTACCCCCTGCTCGGTTGTACCACCCGTCCGGCCCACCCAGTGACGGATCTAACGTGGGGTCCCGAGATACTACAGGGCACCGAATTTTAAATAAATTTATGAATTTTTATACAGATTTATTTAATGTGTGTAACGGCATGAAATTTTTCATTACTTTTCTTTTTTATTAATCCGTTTATGAGAGTTTTCTTGCAACTTCTAACTCTAACTTGAGTTTGAGGACCCCAAAATGTTTACCACTTAGTATTAAACTACAGAACTTACGTGTGTCCTTTTTGGAGTAACCCGGTCCTCAACACATTTGTGTGTTTATGAAAATCGAGAATTTATAAAATGGATTTTATTGCCGCCTCGGGGCACCACTATGTGCCAATGCAGTGGCAGATTGAGGACCTGTCGGGTAGGAGTCGGTAGCCGAGCAAGGAACAGTTTCCAGCCAGCAGTGAACTCCGCACCCTCCGTCTCTTCACCCCAAAAGTCACGCTCAATGGCAAACTAAATCTCAAGGTTTAAAAGCGAGATACAGAGAGCGTTTCCCCGGAGCTAGGCCAGTAAATTTTGCCCGCCTTCGATGCGCGTTCTTCCCTTTATTCTCGCGCTGCAGACTGTGCCCGGGTGCATCGACCCTGAAAACGAACGGGGCGCAACCCTCCCGAGCCGAACAGCGAAGGGCAAAGCGGGAAAGGATCGTTCCGCAACCTTCTCTAATCCGGGGAACTCGAGTGTTCTATTTTTAATCGTAAAGGAGGATGCTGTGCGGCAGGATCTGCGAGATTACTTCCGCGGCGCGAATAACAACGGAAGAAACGGCTCGAGGATGTTTTTTATCGACGCATTTCGCGGACTCGTTTGCGCGAGCTCCTGCCGATTCTTCGCGGAATCCGATGAGGAATTTCGTAAACTCGGCGAGAACCAGGGGTTGCCGGTGTTTTTCCATAGCGCCGGGAGATCATTTATTCCATTATGCCAGAGGAATCGCTGGTTGAAGAGTTGCTGCCGCAACGAAACGTTCGCGTACACTCATGGAAGAAATAATATACCACATGTGTGCCATCTTCAACTCTCGTCTGGCGGATGCCGGGTCCGTTCGGACCCACGCGACCGAGGTATCACACATCGTTCCCATAATTGACGGCACACGTTTCAAATCGGAATAACTTTTCAGTAAGTTTTTATATTATAGATATATTATTTTATACTATATAATATTAAGTAAGTTTGCTAGATTTTAGAAAGACCTAGCTGGATTGTCCGTAAGCAATAGTTACGTAATTACATAATGTTCAGCTAATAAATCGAAACTTCAGCGGGAAGAGCTGCTGGATAAATGGAATTTGCTCGGCGAAGATAGTCCGTTCAAAAATAGTTTAAACCCACGGTGCAGAAACGCGTTCTCGAGCCGTGGAATCCTGCTCGCCTCGGTTTTCCCGTAGATATTTCTTTGAGAGCTCGGGAACGAAATAGACTCGCAGCCACCAAGGAAACAACGTCGCCATCACCACGAATCGCTGGACCATTTTCGAGAAAACCACGATAATCTTTTTCTTCGAGCTAGCTCACCGCTGAACGAGATTTCGCTGGGCTATCGCTTCGAACTTCTCGTTCGTCTTGTTTCTACCATCATTTCCGGTATTCTTGGCTAGCGATGAAAGCTTTTCGCGAGCATACATATATCTCAGAAAATCAATAGATACAGTAGGGTCTACCACACACACAGTTTTGAAAAAATCCGATTTAGAAACCAGCTTTCTAAAATTGAACACCAGTTTTATCCACTACAATTAATTGGTAGAACATTTGACGGTACAGTTATCCGAAACTGTAAGGTAGAGGTCAGTGTCGCAGAAAGACTTTCTGAACACATAATCGTCTATCAAAGTCACAGCACAGCATTTCTGTACGAAAAGGTTCTTCGACTCGCGAATGTATAATAATAATAATAATAATACTGTCGTCCCACGATCCATCAAATGTCTCGTAAACTAGACCCGGAAAAAGGTCCAGCGTGCTCTTTGTAGTCGCAAAAACTTGGAACGAAGTCCAGTAGCCGCGAAACCATTCTCAAACAAAGCTTGTGTTTGTACGAGCGCAGGCAAAGTTCGGCTACAAAGAAAGGAACAGAAAGAGAGAGAAAAGGAGAGGGCAGAGGGAGACAGTGGTAGAGGTAGAAGCAGGGAGCTCGGAAGCTCTGGAAGCCGGGCCAAAGAAGTTTCGGCTCCCTCGATTAATCATGTTTTTTTTTCACCGGTAGACAGCGTCCGGCGTGACAGTTCTTGCGAGCGAACGCCGTGTAAATCTCCAAAGTTGACGTCCCATTTAAGCGCGGTTGTCTACTCGACCGACGTCGAACCCCGTCAGAAAAAGGCGCATTCTCCCGCCGGTGAACCCAGCCGGAAGAGAGATTCAATTTCTCGATGCCCCTCGGTTTTGGTGTCTTTCCATTTATTATCCGTGCAAATTGAAAGAAACAATTTCACCCATCCTGGACAAAATGATGGCGCGTGTCTGTTATTTTTACTTTCTCGAAAGCTACGTCGAATTTCTGAATGAAGCACGCAGTATCATAATTATCAGTAAAACTCTGTTTGTAAAGAAAGTTCGCGTCGCTGGCTATATGAGCAAGCAGAAGAAAAACAGAGATCTCGAAGACGGACGTTTTTCTTAGATCGTGGAGATCCCATATTCTCGGCGAATAAGTTAAAATTCAACTTCCAGTTTCAGGATTTCTTTAATTCATTTAGGACCGTCAGAACGTCCAAGAACAACATTCGAAGGGCGTCGGCCCCAGGATTCTGGCATAGCTCGATGTGAAATCATCTGTGCGTTAAACGCCAAAGTTCGCGCTGGTTCCACTGTCGCAGCAGTCGTCGCGAGCACATCACCGAGTGCTATCCTTGCTTTCTGCCGTCGTCCCCTTTCCCTCTCCCGGTCTACCCCGGTTTCTCTTTCCCGCTTTCCTCTCTCGGTCTCTTTCCGGCTCTCCCGGGTGTCTCTTTCCCTCCGTGTCAGCCTCGCTCAACCCAGTCCGCGTCGTCGAGTCGAGTACTCAGCGACATCCAGGCGCATTATAACGGCCTAGGTGCCGGCTGACCTAAAATATGCCAAGTACATGTGGCCCTGTTAGATCCAACCCTTCCACCACACCCCGAGGCACCACACCCTCCCCGCCCTCCGACGTGGAAACCCGCGGTGCCGAGTAAACGCGCGCGCCGATGCACATTCTCCCGCATAAACGCACGCGTCTCGCCCGCGCGAATTCCGCGCCAGCTGCTACTGGCTGATTGCTAATTGGTGTGTTTTGGTTTCGAGATACGGAACGGCGCGGCGCGGCCTCATCGACGAGAGGCTGCCGCCGTTCACGGATGAAATTTCGGGGCTGCCACGTCGACGTTGCGCACGGCCGTTCGCGAAAGTGTGCCTCGCGCTTACGGTTAAGTTGCCTAATAGGACACCCACTTCTTGAGAGCGGGATTTTGATGCGAGAGAAAAATTGGCCCAAGTAGACGTTTCACGGATGAGAATTGGTTACACGAAAATCACAGATTCCTACATTCCCCTGTTCAACCGTTAGAGTAGTTAATTAAAACATTTCTGAAGAACGTTCCGTCGCCTATGTGTTCTGGAGTCTCCATCTTTTGGGGACAGCTCGAAGCGTAAATCTCCGGTAAAGTAGTCAGACGGAAGTTGAGATATTCATTTCAGCGTTTTACTTTGCTGCCTTTGTAAGGTGAGAATACGGGTTCTCGCAGCTGTGAACCGTATAAAACGACGGAACAGATGAAAGCTTGGCGAGTAAGTAATTGTGGATCGCAAGAGAATTTCTGGGAATTCTCTGAGTAACTAGCTATCCATTAATTAGGGGGTATAGCCTTTTAGTACGAAGTATACCGGAGAAACTCTATTATCAATGCCGAAACGAATCCACTTGTTATGCACCTAGAAATTTCGGCCGCGCGATCCAAGTATTCAACGAGAGCGCAGCGCGACCCTATCAACTGTACCGGTTTCCTATTGGCTGGGGACTCGGCGATGTCACGTGACCGCAGACAAAGAGGCGTGCCATAGGACGCGCCAGGGGACGGTGGGGATGAAAATGCGTCGGTACCAGGGGAGAACGGGTATCGGTCGCGTTCCCCGTGATCCCGAACTCGTTTTTCAAGCGCAACGGCTCTACTTTACTGATCGAATCGTCGGTTCCGGCGCAGTGAAACGACAGGAACAACAAATATCGCGAATATAATCGCGATGCGATCGACTAATTCGAATTCGGAAATGGAAGCTACCGGAATATTGCATTCGACGGGCATTGAATTAAAGCGAAAGCGGCGTTAATTTGCACGCTGGAAGCGCAACAGACCGCGCGGCGTCGGGCTGACTCGTGACTTACGAGCATTAAGTCACAAATTTGATACTACCGCGAACAGTCCAATTTCCTTTTAATTCAGCACGCTTCAGAGAACGAGAGACAGAGAGGGGGTGAGAGAGAGAGAGGCTTACAGCGCCGTTAACCGTTGCATTTCAGAGACGCTAAATGTGTTACCGAGCACGATAAGCCGCCGCTAGTTGGGGATTGTCGCGAGTCGCATGCTCCCATGAATCGTAAACCCGGCACGTCGATGAATCGATGCCAACGAAGACAGTTTCGATGCTTCGTCGTCCTCGTCGCATCGTCGCCGATGCAAAAACAAGAGGATGAAGGAAACGTGGTTGTAATCTCGCGGGAATACGAGTTTAACGATCTTATAACGCCGGGAAGCCTCCGACGCTTATCGGCGCCGATATCGGGCACGCGATGATTCGATAATACACCGAAACGCCGCGGTCATTTCAGTTTGTAGCGACTCGGTAACGACGCGATAAATTTCTACTTAGCGCGCGCACAACGAGACGCTCGCTGCCCGGAATAGCCGATTTAGATGGACAAAGATCCCTCGGTACGAGGACCAGCCAGAGAATGGATGATTATGTTATTACTCGACGGTCCATTCGCGTAACAAACGCGCAGTTTTACCTATTTCGGAGTACTCCAGGTACTCCAAGCATTTTTAGGACTCGTTTAAAAGAGGCTTCCGGAACCGGCGAGGTCACCGGGATCCGTAACGCCATCCACTTTCTTTCTAAAATGAATATCTTAAGGGTTCCGGATATTTAATATTCTTGCCTCACCCAATTTTCTGAAAATGAATTTTTCTTCACTAGGATGGCCTATCCGGTAAATGAACACATAAGCAGCTGTTCTGGCTTTGAAGCGCGCATCAGTATGCTCCAATATAAACGCATCAATATTCTCACCAATACTCATTCTGTTTCAGTGGTGTTTTTGTTGTGAATTTCTAGCATTGGCTCTCTTTCATTGTGCGAACAAAGAAAAATCAAAGAGAAAGATAAATAGACTCTCTATTTCTATATTTGACTACAGTGCTATATCAATATTATTGATCGTCTAGGTGCCCTTTAAGAAAATCGATTTTTATTGCATTTTATCGAAATATAATTTCTTAAACATGTGCACAAAAGGATTTGTATGAATTCGTAAAATGAATTTACAATTAGTTACGGGGTCCTAATCTTTCCAAAAAGAGTTTTTGCTACTTCTCTTACTCACAACTCAACCACAGCGCGATGCTGACGCTACACTCCGCGTGGCCGGCGTGAACGTCAGCCGTGCTCTAATTAATTCGTGTTTTTCGTTAATAACTCGAAAACAAAATGCGCCAGCGCGAAATGGCAAAGGAAAATGGTGCTTAGAATCGACCCTTTCAGGATTCTCGACACTTTTCGGGACACCCTGTATATCCCGCTACCCTTGCAACACCATTCGTTGCCTTCTCTAATAAATTCAGTCTAGAGCGTGTGCTTGGAACGGATTACCCTTAAATACACATATTCCAGTGCACGCTAGAACGAGTTGATGGGCATAATGAACGAGGATCTCGAAGCCATTAGCTTGTTTTGGTATATTCAGCTCAGCTCTCCTAATTAAAGGGGATAATATTATTTCGCATCGGTATAAAGACAACTTTTGATGACCACTTCAATCGTGTGAATGTTTGTATTCCAGTTCGGAGTACCAGTTCGAGAACCGAACGTTTTCATCGGATAATGTTATCCTTCTCTGTTGTTGGGCAGTGTGCGTCTTAAGATTACACGAATTTCATTTAGTCGTGGTAAAAAGAAGTACTGAATTCTTTATCCAATGATTTTTCCGAATTTACCACGTTGACCCTGCATCTCGGCTCGGATGTCAAAGGGAAATTCGAATTTCTCATTGACTAGGTCTCCGGACAACTTCCGGCACCCGGGCGTGATCTTCTCTCTGCAGTTTGCGAAGTAACTGATTCGGCTAACACCCAGTCGAGAAAGTTTCAGACTAGGATACAATTGATTTATTCAACCAGAAACTGCAGACTAATTAGCTCTCGGACGGCAGAACTTTATTCTAAGTAGACTGCGGATTTTTATGCGAAATTAACGTTTTTTGAAGATGCTCCGGCGGATATTAGGTTATCCAGGCATATTTTGTAATAAAAATCGAGGAATGAAATGGATGATAAGTTGTTTGATCAGTTTGTCTATTACGTAAACATCAATAAATTAATTCAACTGTTCTTCGAGCCTAGGATGTTTCCTGAACCGATCCCAACGTAAATAGCTTATCGAAATTCCGAAGTGGAGCAAACTGGTAAGGGAGATGGATCCGAACCGGAATCGAATAACGATGCAGAATGTTCATTTTATTCGAGTCTCTATTTTAAGGACCAAGCTTATGTGAAGAATGGGTACAGTGCATTAAGCGCTATAAATGAGTTCATGAATATTATGAGGCTACTAATTAGACTGCGAATTTCCATGCAAAATAAAACTTGTCCGCATTAATTTCGTGATGCAGGAGCTACATAATTAATGAGTTAAAAGTCAACAACGTTTTACATATATTCGATTTACATTTGTCGTGAATGTATAAAATTCGAAAGCAACTGCTGATTGCTGTCTGCATTCGTCCTAATTGTCTCCAAACACAAAATTTCCTTTTTAATTGTACGTAATATAGTTCTAAGCAGGTTTTTATATTAGGAACACTTGTCGAAAATAATCTTGCATGCACTGCTCATACGTGCAGAGTTTTCTTCCGCAACGGAGAGGATTTGTGGAATGTTTCTAATAACTAGAAAAGGATAGAACTGTGTTCGACATCTCTGATAAATCATCTTTATCACAATGAAACTTTCAGTCAGCGATTTAACTCTACCCTCTGCTCCAGCTCCGATAGAACAATCTCCGAAAATGGGAATTCGCACGAGGCATCGCAGACCTCCGATAAAATGAAACATCGTATGGTCGAGCGGTCGCAAAAATTGAAACAAGCGTTAGAGGAATGCGTTGTCCGGTTCGGCGAATGGATCTGGAACAGGAATCTCGAATCTCGGATCTCGAGTCGAACATGTGCCGTGTGTAACATCGGGTCTGGCGTTCTCGCTTACGGGCGCGTTTCCACGATTCACCATAAAATCCGAGGTTGTCGGAATCGTAGCGGGCTGAGGGGCAATCATCGTAAAAGCGTATCAGTGGTTCATAAAAATGCGTTCGGCTTAATTGAACCTCTTAGGGGCCGGGGTAACGAGCTTTCGAGCGAGATACCGCCGCCGGGAACGATGTTTTAAGCGTTAAACGCGGCCCCCCCCCCCCGGCGTAACGGCCAATTTCTACGGGGGCGAAAGTTATCTCACGCGCGAGCAGGGTCCGCCGCGGTTACTTTGAGGCCAGTGTTACTTCGTTAACGCGCGTTCCCGCGCCGGATTACCGCGTCTGGGACGAGCTGCAGGCGCAGTAATCCGGCGATAATGCAGTAACGAGATTCCGGCTCACGTACGTTCTCTGCATATTTTAACTTTGCATTTCGCGGCTCGGCCGGACGACCCGTGCGACGGCGGTACCCGCACCTACGCGTTCAAAGGTCATTGTACCCGAACCCAAACCCGAACCCGAACCCGTTCGCTCTCCGTGAAAAGCATAGCCCCCGCTGCTAAGCCCTTGACGCTTTCATGGGATCTTGGTAATGGAGCAACTGCTTAAGTCTGCCTCATAATTTACGAAGTACAGGGCGTTTCATAAATACACGTGTCAATACTTAACCCTAGCATTCCCATGGAGGGGCTCCTCGAGCCTACAGGTTGGAAAAATTGTAATTAGAATAAAAATATAATTCTATAAAACTATAATATTCTATAAAACTATAGAAAAAAAATTACAGTGCACAGAAAAGAAAAACACTGACGCGAACGGATCCGAACCCTCCTCTTATCTCCGAAAAATAACAAATAATCCCAGAACTAAGGATCAAGTATAATAATATATCGAAACCAACACAAGAATGCTATGGATGTCAAAATCATGTATGCAAAAAGCATTCTATGTATAAATGTGGTATCCTGTCATTCACGTTTGTCATCTGAAGAATCGACTTCAGAGTAATATTGATGTACATATACATCTTAATACATTATCCTTTCCTTTTTAAATATAATTCTTTTTTCTTAAGAGAAACGAGCAAAGAAGAGTGGGGGCTCGACGAGTTTGGATCGGAGTTTGGGAATGATAGGGTTAAACAAATAAAAAGTGTCATATGGATGTACAGAATCATCAAAGTAAATCTGGAAAAGGCATTGGCTAAAAAAAGAAGCAGTTCAAACGCCATCTTTATATACACTAATAAGATCGGAATTACTCGATGTAGCCACTAGCTGCTACGCCTTCTCAAGCCTGTACCTGAACCCGTTGCAGGCTTGCTTCAAATGGGACACTCTGACCAGTGAGTAACCTTATCAACAATTGCTGTGTTTATATTTGCTCTACCTACTGTCCGTCCGCCAGATGATAGCTACGCAAAGTGTTTACACCCTCGCCCTACTCTGACTCGCCTACCATAACACGCGTTGTTGTTATTGGCCGAAGAGGACGACGAAGAACGACAGCGGCTGTACCGAGGCCGAATGAAATGGGTCCAAGATTATACGAAATCGCCGTGCAGCTGAATGTGCAAATATGTGCAGCTTTTCAAGCAGGGGCGGAAAGAGAGCAGCGCTGTTAGAGCAGTTCAGCAGTTCCATCGTCGATTACGTGCCGATGGTTCGTACATCGAGTTTTCTTATTTTCGCTGTCAACCGGATCACACACGACGGAAATCCTTTCTATCCGATAGACAGAGGCCCGAGGACAGACCGCCTCCGGGGAAATAGTTTCCATGTAATTTCAACTTTTACCCGCTCCCCACTCCCCAACCGCGTCGTTCTACGCTTAGTTACGAAACGATTAACCGCGGAGAAAACGCGATTATTAATTGACGGTACACGCGCAGCGATCCGTGAAATTCTAGTCCGAGCATAATCAACTTCGCCTACGGTGAAATAAATGTTCGGATTTTGAACGGAAGATAAATACAGCGAGTGCTGGAAATATTAGGGAATTCGAAGTAACTGTACGATTTCTCATTGAATTAATGAATTCCTGTTTGGAAATCTGGTTACTCTAAATTGTTGTTATTTTCATGCGTGGATTCTGCACTTCGCAGGATAGTACAGTATAATATAATCGGAGTAAGTGATTATTTAAAAAAATCTTTAGTTCTCATTAAAAGCTAAACAAAAATAAAGTAGGCACGGTATTAATACTTGTGGATGTAAACATTTTTCTTGTGTTCTCTGAATTCGCGAATTTCACAAACGCGTAAAGAACCACCGGTCGACATACTAATTTCGCGAGAATGTGTACCTCAGCCAGTGGATAGGGACTGAACTACAGAAAACCAATTACTAAAAGACCGCACAGGTAGGCACGAAACACAAAGCTATTTCCGTATCGGTTTTGCGTCCGTTTTCCAGCCGCGAGCATATTCGCGGTGGTTGATTAAAATTCAGTGATCCTCGATTAACCGACAATATTGTCATCGGCGTGCTCTCTTTTCGAATAACGGGATTCCATGGATGCCGGGCTGCCCTCTACAGTTCTTATTTCCCAATGCGATTCTGATCTTTCCCCGCGGGCGAAAATTGCTTTCAACGGAACGAGAAATATAATATTTGATAAACGAAGCATGGCTTTCGTGTCCCGTGACGCGACGCTGCGGTTTCAATTATCCCTGCGAATATTGCAATCGTAACGAATCTTCCGTGAGCGTCGCGTCCTTTCCGCTTCCAGCTCGTTTAACGCGGGATCGACTGTGCGCGTGGCAGTCGGTGGACGATATTTCTATAAGAGCAATACTGTTTTCAAATAAAAAAATATTAAGTTCATCGATAACACAGGAAATTGATGGTTACGAGTTGGTGACAGATGATTGAAACCGTCACATACACAGTACAATACTGTAACAGCGATAACCGGAATTTTCATGCAAAATATAAATTGCCCAAGTTTACCGCACACGAAAGAGACTGAAATAAACTAAAATTATATTTTCGGATTTAATGACCTTAGAAAGTCGACAATTTGTATTTTCAATTTTATATTTGACGTATTCGTTTCTGTCATCAATGTATAGAATCCGCAGTCTAGTGACAACACTGATTTTCTTAAATTCGTCCCTCTTGGGTCTCTTTACTTTCAAACTTCCTCGTGCAAATGATTGACCTTAACCATCGAGTGACAATTCTCTGATTACCAGCAGAACACTCGTAATATGATGCCGAAACTGCGGAGAAAAATTGTATTTTTCTTTTAATTATCCTATTAAATTGAAACGAGTGCAGCGACTCCCACTAATATTGATCTATACGATTTGAACTATTTTGAGAAGCTACAGCAATTAGTTTACTACAAGATGTGAAAAGAAATTTTTCCGAAAATTGCAATTGGTCGGAATTGCAGAGAAAATAGTAGAAGTTGCATTGTAAAAATTTTTCATGTGGGTCCATGGCCCATATTGAAAATTTTAAAAATGCGTTTTGTAGACCTGTGTCAATTATATGCATTGTGAAATTTTTATTGAAATCACAGACAGACATTGAAAGATGTAAGAATTCTTAGATTTACTGCCGTTATAGGCTGAAAATCGTGAAAATTTTCAATTTTTACAATATCATAAATAGCATAAAATCCGAAGTCTAATGATGCCAGAAATATTTCCACGATAAGAACATTCTAGTGTAGGTGAAACTCTAGGTGTACATCTAATAAAGCTTCGTGAAATACGTCGATATACATATCTTCGTGAGACATTGTATTCTTATAGAAATATACAATATATATACATCAAATGAATACGTTTCCTGTAATAAAATAGTATGTACATATACATATACGCCGGTATCGATTCTGCGGCATGTACCACGGGCACGTTTCTTAATAAAATCTCATCTGGCGCGGCGGTGTACCTTCTGTACCCGGAATCCCGCGACGCGAGCCCTCGAACCCTCGACGCTACGCTCAGCCTCGTAACGTTTATCGATTTTCCGCGAAAAACTTTGCCAACGGCCTCTCGAAAACTTCTCGTCCCCTGAAAAAGCTTTTTCGAGGGAAACTTCCCGACAGGGAAACTTTCTTTTCGCGGAGAGCCTCTCCCTGACAAATACTTTCATCGAGTGTCGCCTAATTTGCATGTATACATACAAATCAGCCTCGTAAAGGGGGCGAAGCGTTGTTGCGGGCTCTACACCGCTTCTCAGTCACCAGCAACTCGTTAAGTGCTGGCTAAATAGGAGAAGAGAGGAATTGTTAAAGGTAGGATCACAACAAATACCACTCCGTCACATGAAATCGTGCGTTATCACTAGACTCCCGATTTTATGCATTTATAACAAAAATGAGCAAGTGCAATTTAAAACACAGTGAAGATATTAAAAGACTTTAAGAGAATTAACACACATATTATTTTCACCACATTAAAATTATTAATGAAGAATGTAAATTTATATTTCGCTATTATAAATCTTGCTATCACATTGCATAGAGAGGAAATAATGATACATGTACAACGAAGTCTTGATCTAAGAACAATCCTCGGGTCCGTGCTGTTTCTTAGATCATATAGTCCTACTATTTTTTGAACCACTAAATACAGTCCAAATTACGTCGTGTTTAGTGTCATGTTAATCAGGAAAATGCCACATGTAATACGGGATAACTCTGATAATAAATAATGTCTAGTATTCTGTCGAATTTGACAGGCAGGAGAACATTGTTTGCGCATAAAATTCGTATTATAGTTATGAATATAATCATGTCCATCAATCATTCGGTTAAAAAGATTCATAGGATGTCAGACAGAGTCCACCTGATCAGCTGAGTGTTAAGAGTACACGGTATGGCTCGTATACAGTATCGGTTTTGGAGAAAAGTCTTTATAACATAATACATACATATATTATCATATTTTTAATACATTTACGTGACAAGCCATCCTATCGGATTATACAGAAGGCTTACAACGAACAGGTAGCCCTTCGCGATCATACATGGATACAAGTTCGTAACAGAGAGTATTACGCACTGCACTCCGGTACTACGAGAACAAGCGGAATTGCTATTTTGATTACCATGATATGTCTCATTGCGGCAAAGTGGCGGTGGTTCCACAACAATGTAGCTACTGGGTCGAGGAATTTGCAATAGCAAACAGTGTTGCGATTGTGCAGTGTGCCTTTAAGTAGAAGTTTCATTGTGGAAAACCGGAAACAACACGATTGCGTAAGATCAGCAAGTAAACAAATAAAAGTGGTTTTGAATAAATTTATTTTTATGTGGGTCTATATAGAGAATTTAAAAATTCGTTTTTGTAGATCTGTGTCATTTATATTGGGTTGGTAAGAAAGTAATTTCGGTATTTTAACGTGAAATGATGTGATGACCTGAAATCGCACTTGGATCAGTTTTTTACCGGTTAGGACCAGTTGATTTATAAGCGCGGAATTGTGAATTGTGAAGCTACCAGAAAGATGGCAAAAGATCATCGTATGAAATGGAAAATATTTTATTGATTAAAGTTGATTGTTTGAATAAAAAATATTATCTACTGTGATTCTGCAATTTCTTAACAAATTTTGAAGTAAAAGAGAGGAAACACGTGTAACTGTAAAAAGGTATTCATGAATTTAGTGTGAAATCATATGTTTATTTCAATCGCTAATAGTTTGAGCACCACTGCACCATATTGGTTGTCGAAACTCACTGTTCCCAGTGTGCGACGTTCGATATCTTCGCCGGCGAGCTAGAATTTGTTTCGTCTTTCGACTTCGTCGGTCTCTCGATCGTATCTGCGTTCGACACTCGACGGGACCGAGGGCACTTTGCGCTCTCGACAACAAAGAATAAGAAGGCAGAACAGAAAACGAGCGGGAACGCTCGTCAACAACGCTCTGCGACGGCCGACCTTTCCATAATGTATCGCGTTACGGTAACGCGGATCGATCCCCGGGATCGGTTTTCCTTGAGAAATGCTAAAATTCGAGTAACCGTGACGTCAGCGAATGGAAAACCAGGCCTCGGCGGTGCGAGGGACTCACGGGAAATTGAAATATCGCTACCCAGACCGAACTACCCTTCCACGCATCCCGAACCAGTAAAGACTACCATACACGGTCATATTTGCTGACCGTTCACTTCTACCTAAGTTCTGATAAAAGCTAAAACTTGGGTGTTTACGTAATCAAATTGTGTTTGTTCCTCGCTCTCCATTTAGTCGTGTTCTTTACAAAATTTATGGCAGCACACACACACACACACAGAGTGAACGAGTTGCGTGGACGAGATAAGTACTTTTGGCAGATGAAGTCTGAAAATTATTAATAAATTAATAAATTTCTATTTCGTCCCAGTTTATTGCAATTCAAGTAGAAAATTTATATTTTATATTATGGCTGTAATCGAATTTATTTATTCTACAAGTTAATATTTAATAGCCAATGACTTAGATGACCTTCTAATTATTTGTCCATTCCTTTAAATGGCATTTTTATAGGACGAAAGAATATCTGCAAAATCTTAACGGCAAGGATCCTGGATAAGTACGTACGGCAGCCTTAAAGCATGAAAATAACGGGTAAGGAGCAAGAAAGCAAGAGAGTAAGAGAGACAGAGACAGAGCGAGAGAGAGCGAGAGAGAGAAAAGTCGGAAGTCGAAGATCAGACGGTACGAGACCAAGTAAAGCTCGCCAGGGCAACTTGACTTCGATTTAATTGATGTACTCTCGGTACCTAAGGGAACCTCCCTTCCGCTTTCCTTCTCTCTCCTACTCTCTATCTCTTCCGCTCTCACCCTATCTGAGTATCTTGAGAGTTGATGAAGAACCCGGCGAGAACTGCTAGAAGCCCTTACCGACCGAGAGTCTGCGTCAACCAGGAACTTGTACGAGGAAGAGTTAATCATGCAGTTATTACCGAAAATCGATAATCACTTTCTTTCACGTGAAACGGAGAATCATTCGCACCTATCTCGCTTTTCAACCGTTTTGTCGTCGACGCGCCCTTTGTCAATAATCCATTTTACACAGAGAGAAAGTCGCCTTTACAGCACGGAGCAGCGAAGAAAGGTTTCGTAATGAATAGAACTATTGTTAGGTTGTTACAATAGGAAATGTCAAAGAATAATGACAATGTCGGTACATCAACTTTGGACGCTTATATCACGATGACAGTTTATGCAAAAGCAGAACTGTTCTAGTGTTTTGAGAACGTGTTGGTGCCACCACCAAAAATACATACTTCCACTGAAAATTTCAAGGTTACCGCGATGCCAATACCATCGTGTACTCTCTCCTAGATCTTCTCCTAGATTCTCTTATATCACGTAATTCTCGAGTAATGGAATTTTACGGAGAAAACGCGCTTTTCGACGCACTGTTTTTCATTTTTTCATTTCGGTCCGCGTAGATCGGGCATTTCGACCACTATACGCCGTTTCAATTACTCGACGGTGGTGATCGATTGTCCTGGCGGCGCGGCCGGGCGCGGCGCTTCAAAAGGCTCAAAGTATACCAAGGCTTTGTAGCCCGATAGCATGCAAATGCATCCTGGCCGTGCTTGGCCTCAATCGCGACCCGGTGGAGGGGCCCAAGTAATTTATATGGAACACTCGAATCCGATTAATAATTCACCGGGATTCGGTAGGGTTTCCTGTGAAAGGGAAGTGGCTGTTTGAAACGAAATCCAGCGGAACGGTTCCAGCCGGGTCGTCCCGATGCAATTCTTCCGATCACAGGATATCGAGATCGAATCAGAGGGAGGGATATATCTCGCCAATATAATAATATGTTGTTGTTTAGGTGGCTGAATCTCGATGGGCGTCGTTCGTTTGACACGGACCCAAGACCCCGGCGACCCAGCTCCTTTGACACTGGCGTACCTTTGACCACTTTATCGAATTTCGGGCCTCTGTCGCCGACAATTCGCTGTTTAATAACTTGGTCGCGGCGTTGTGTCGGCCAGATAAAAGTTTCTTGATTGCCTCGCCGCGCTTTGAACGGACAGCCACTCGAGAGGGATTGAATTATTAATCTCTCCGCGCGGAGACATCAATTTTTGCGATGGATCGCCGCTACAGAGATTGTGCGATGAAATGGTAATTCTCGCGATATACTGTCACCCAAGACAACCCACTCGGATAACTCCTACGGGTTTTCAAGTGGAGGAGAGATGTTCGAAATAAAAGTTGTTTCATACCGAGACTGCCACTTTATGCTGGATCAAACTTTTTCTCGGCTGGATACGCTCGCGCGAGGTTCATTGTTCTTTGCAGGGTCGTGTACAGGGCGTTCAGTTGTCTTATATTTCAAGGGGTGATTTTACGAACCAGTTTCAGACGGAATTGACTTTGGTCGTGATCTCTGACATAAAAATTTGAAATAACTTCGACGGATCCACACCCCTTGTTTTTGTGTCGCTCTTTGATTTATAAAAAATCAAATCACATACTTATTGGGTGATTGTTCCGGTGTAATTAGACGTTTAGAATCTGGACCAGCGTGAATTCGGTTTTAGTAGGAAAACTCGGATCGTGGTTCATCAGCCGCAAAGGGGAATCCGGTCGGGCAGAGCGATAACCAGTGGGCGAAGTCTGCGGTGCGAACACAAGGCATCATTGTTGAGCGAACGACGTTGTTCGGGGTCGGTTCTGCGACCCAGCTTCCTCGTAAAAGTGTCATCCACGAAGCGAACTACATCCTATTTCTCAGCGTTAGCCGGCGGGAGTATACGCGGGACGTATGTGACCCGTTCCACCGGCCGTGGATTTTCAAAATGGCCTTACCGGATGCCGGTGAAAACGTCACGTACCACCCTCGAATATTCCAGGGTAGGTTTACGAGATACTGTCCTCCGCACTTTCCACCGCGCTAAAATCCCATGAACTATGGCCGGGACCAAGGTGACGGACGACTAGCTGCTCCGCAACCGGCCCGATACACGCCCGCCATCACCGAAAGAATGGGAGAAAAGGGGATCAACTTGGACCAGATTAACCCGAAAGGATGGCCGGAATGGCAGAACCACTCTTTCTAGAATATCACCGACCATGGCTCTCTCCGCTCAATATGCAGGCAGGGAAACTCCATTTATTCGTACTTTGTCGCCGTGATTTACCGGTGAAAAATTGTAGAACTACACAATCTAAGAAACAGGTCCCGAGGGTTTTTCTTACGTCATGACTTTACTGTAAAATATTCTACAGTCTGTAGAGACACGAAATGTGTGAATTTTCAAGTACATAGTCGTAATACCGAATATAATCGTACTTAAAAACTGATTATATTTTTTTCTATTTGTACTTTTTCACGTAAATTAATGTTGTATCTTTTCTTTTTTTAAATTCGAGTAATTCCTATCAAAGGCACGTCAATTTCTCGAAATGGGATAGAAGAAGATTGGTGTAGTGCTTATAAAATTAGAAACGACAACGGTGACCGAGATTGGACAGGAAGCTTTCGTAATATCCACTGAGATCGTATCGAGGAGCTGTTTAGGGTGACCATTTCCGATTGTAAAAATAAAATCGGTCGGACAAATTGCTTCCGCGAGGCGGCCAGCATCCATTCATACAAGATGTTGTGCGGAAAATTGTTTTCAGTTTCTGCTGGTGTACTTTATCGTTTTTTCATTAGCGATCGACTTTCGGAAGCGTTTATGTTCTTAATCTCGTGCGGTCGCACAAGCTGTTCCGATGAGAACCGATAGGACGATTTTATTGAAAATTATTATTAATATTGTTAGTAACTAACATCATGAAGATACCTACACATGAGAGAGGTGGGTACAACAAAATGATACTTAAAAGTAAATTCCAGAAAAATTAGAGAAACGGACCTTAATTGTTGACGCGTGTAGTCAATGCAAACTCACTTGCTCTACCGGGTATAAACAATTATAAAATACTGTACGTCGATAGAATTTAAGTGTACGGGAATATAACAAAAATTCGTTCGGTTGCAAATGCAAATATGTTTCAATTTTAACAGTTTAGTTGTGACTCGTTTCAAATGCGCGACTTAGATCCAATTATTTTATTCCTTTCTTTATAAATGAGAAGAAAATATTGAAGATAACCGAACGAATTTCTTTTACGACCCAATAAGGTGAAACACACTTACTTGTTGTAAAGAACAATGTCTGGCAGCCATATGTGTTCCGACGGCACATGGAGAGTGTCGACACCGCCATAGTCGTCCGGGTTCCACTTCAACTTATAGTCGTTCCACTCCTGAAAACAGAACCATGCCCAAAATGAAAATATTTCGAGAAATGCCCGCAGTGAATCAAATTAATTTTTTGAAATTGATTGTACATGAGAAAATTGAGTAGATGAAATTTAAAGAGCCAGTGCAGCTTTGATGCATGAAATATATGCACAAAAAGGAGACAGCCTGCGAAAACATGAACATGTAACAGCACTGAATTTTTCATAGCCGTCCGGGTTCCAACTTCAACTTATAATCGTTCCACTCCTGAAACCAAAACCACGCCCAAAATGAAAATACTTCGAGAAATACCCGCCTTTTTCATTTGTGTATGTAACCTTGTAAATTATAATTTTTATAAAATCTTTTTTGCGTACCATTCCGTAAACCAATGCTTCTAATTGATTATAAAAAATCAGGTCGTTTGGTAGAATTATAAAAAGGTTATCCCATTTTAAAGGGCGTACGAATACTGTTTGCACCCACTGTATGCACAAGAAGTAGACAGCCTGCGAAAACATGAACATGCAACAGCACTGAATTTTTCATGGCCGTTCGCGCTATCGTAGAAAAACCCAGCAACGATGAACCGGCACGCTCACGGAAGTTTCATAAAGTTCCGAGCGGCATTAAACGAATCCGAGGGTCGGCCCTCATTTCATCGGTGTTTCCAGCGTGTTCGGCATCGGTGTCATCGTTTCCAGCGGTATGCCTCGTCGGGCACGCAACCACCTTCCCTGACTTCGCCGCGACAAATCGACGCGGGCCGAATAATTTGCTGCTGCAGTTGGTCCCGGATAACCGGAAAAAAAATTCCGACTCTTCGCGGAGGTTTGTTTTCTTTTCTTTTTTGGTTTGGTGCCAACGCGTCGTTCGATCCGACGATACCGATCGATTTCAACGCCGGGGAAAGTACTTAATTGCGTCATCGTACAGTCGTTTATCATGGTTTGTTTTGGACCCGTTATATTCTATACTTCCGAAACATAACCTTCGCCCCGTGAGTCGATTTGACGCATTTCCTGCCGGGTCTGAATAAATCGGTTTTAGCGTATGGCCGGAGCTTTTCCGATTTCGTGGCAGTCATGTCTACATCCATCCAATTTTTTTATAGTATTTGTTTTATTAGGAAATCTATAAGATTTAATACAACACATTACAGAGTATAGAGAGAAAGAACAAAAAGAAAATGAAACTTAGGCACGTAGGTTACAAGTATTAAAAAAGTTATGGATAAATTTTTTCCTCTATTCAGACCTGCTTTTTAGAGATCAACATTGATCTCGTTATTGAATCTTATAGAAATTTGGAATTTAGATGGAACGTATAGGCAACTCACGAAGTTCGCGGAGACTTATTGATTTTTGGTGGAACGTGAATTATTCCGGTCGCAATTAACAGTGTTCGGTGCTCGGGTCGGGCGTTCGACAAAAATGCGGCGCGGTCCCTCCCGGTGCCGTAGTGTAAATCAATTACGGATGCGTGCACGCGAGACGATTTCGGTTCCCGAGGCTCGAACGATCGCCAAACGGAAGACTTGTCGCCAAAACGAAGAACGATTGGCTCTCTATTCCGCTGAATTTCAGCCGGAGACTTTTAATCGACCTCCCACATTCTTTTTTTTGTCGTTTCGAAGAGCCGTGCATCGATCGTCGAGAGAACACCGCAGGCAGTACAAGATCGTCCAAATGCAGAGGACCGTTCGAGGAAACGGGCGATCTTTCTCAGAGGTGGAAACACCTATTTCCGATACAGAGTGATTCAGCTGAAAAGTATATCACCTAAATTATTGGGTTGGTAAGAAAGTAATTTCGGTATTTTAAGGTGAAATAGAGCTCAATCTTTTTATTCAGGAAATGAATTTTAATGAATAAGATATTCTCCCTTTCGTTCGATGATATTTTGCCAAAAAATATTTTATTTATTTGAAAGTCGGCTTTATTTCACCTTAAATTGCTTTCTTGCCACCCCAATACATATGAACTATTTGGTACGTGAACAAAATGGTTGGATGGTTTCACGGTAGCATACACTATAATAATTGGATTTTTTCTGTTTTGCGTTTCTATCTAAAAGTCACCCAGAGTTTCTTGATTGAAAAGAGTAAATTTCGGCCCAGTTTTTTATGTTCCTTTAAAATCAATTGAACTGTGTCGCTCATATTTACACGAGACTGACGCGCAGTCAATATGTGAATTTGTCAGAAAGCATTTTATAAAAATCCTTACAGTTACCTTAGTAACAGCGGTGTTGTGATATTAGATTAAAATTATCAGCAAAAATGTATTTTGCAAATGGGTGGGATCTCTTTTATATATCTTTTATGTAAACAATTGTTTTCTGGAATCTGCCTGAATATACGAATTCTCCATTTTAGAGTATACAGTCCGTGTATGTAAAATTTCGTTGCGACGATCAATATTCACACACTTTTAAAGTAGACCACTGCAGACGTAAAAAAAATAGATATCGAATGTGTCAGGTATCATGTTCTACTAAAAGTGTGTCTACATGCATCTGTGTGTGTGTGTGTGTGTGCGTATATATATATAGTTGCTTTCAAATGCTGCAACTAGGTTGTTGATTTTAAAACAACATTTAATCGATAAAATATACAGACTGCAATTAACCTTGTACGTCATTCAAGTGAAAATTCAGTTTTTAGATACTGCCAAGTTTGTTGTTCCCCTGCTCTGGTGTTCCGTTTCATATATTTGTTTAAAATATGAGATGTCGAATAGAATTGGTGAATAATATACGAGGGTGAAAGTCAAGATAATATCGAATTCCATTGTACTTCGAATAATGTATTTTCAATCATCAAACTGAAGCATCAATTCCTGCAGATTCCAGCGTGAATACTTGTAAACAGAGTTGTGCAGAATTACAATTGAATTACTCCAGGAATTATAATTACAAAGTAATTGAATTACATTGTAATTCAGTTATATTGTAATTTATAATTCAGATCTTCATTCAATTAAATTACAATGTAATTCGTAATTGCAATTACAGTACAATTATAAAATATCGCACTTCTTCAAAGTTCTGGGCTGTATTTTAATTATATTGTATTTCAATTACACATCTGATTAAAATACTTAGTAATTGAATTAATTGAAAGGTTTGAATTATGTAATTCTATATATAATTACTATATAATTGAATTAGCACAACTCTGCTTGTAAACAACAAGCAATTTTTAATCTACCGTATTCAGAGTTGGACAAAAATTTTATTTAAATAATTTCGAATAAAGTGGACTTAAAACCCATTTGGAAAAAAACCCACTTTATTCGAAATTTTTATTTAAATCAAACTTTTGCCCAACTTCGACCGTATTAAGTTTCCAGAGTTGTAAAAACCCTTGGAGAAGAGATCGGCCGATTTTCTCAGATAAAATTCCTAAAAATCAGGTATCTTCTCACCTTACTAAACAAGCATGGCCGTTTAAGAGGAAACTATGAAACAGTATCGTGGACCAGTTTATAGAAATCAGCGTTTCGAGAGGCGGTCGCAAATAGAATGCAATGTATCCGGTATAATCATGGATCGATAACTCGTTGCTCGGCTGCGACGCGACGGCACGAGGAGCCGTGGTTGTTGAGAGTTTTCGAGACCGATATCGAAAGCGGTTCCTCAGGCGCGGTTGGAGGAGAGTATAGCCGGCAAATTGGCGTCGTGTTTTTCTCTTTGCCAGTTTTACGATGTCGTACGGCTGTTCCATCGAAACGCCTTTTTCACGGCCGGCGGGCGGTCCGCGAATCCGAATGTGAATGACGCTGTGACGTAATTTATTGTTCGACGGGGAAACTGTAAATTTTTACGGGCTCTTCGAATGATTCACTCGCGTACACGTGACCGGAGAGGCCTCCGCCTCCGAATCGCAGTTAATTTCTTTGACTGAGATTGGGCAGCTCAGAATTGAACCATTTGTGCAACCTTTCCAGTCTTTGTTACAACTATACAGGTTGTTAAAGTGATAATCATTCAATATTTATACATATGGTACCTAAAGGGGCGTATTCACGATCAAGCATTTTGCGCAACATGACTGATCGCGAATGATAGTGATTGACTAATTGCGCGACCTGTTCTGTAAAATCAGAATTTGCTGATATTTTCTGCACAACAAACGGCTTGCGTTTGTACCGTGTTGAAGAACTGAACGATTGCTCGAATTATGTGGTCAACGTGAGTACAATTTCGATTTGCGTAACATCATGCTGCACAACAATTGCTGCGCAAAATGCTTGCTCGCGAACAGGCCCCTTAAGACACACAGTGCCGTGACAATTTCAGAAGAAGAAGAGAAAGAAATGTTTCGACCGACCTTCGCAAAAATCCACGACACTCGACGGTTAAGGGGTTGCGAAAGAAACCGTATCTCGAAACAACCGCTTGAATCACCCCGTATACACGGGGGCAAGTAATTTCGCGGCGCAGATGCGCGGTGCGACCATAAGCGGCAGAAAGTGCGGCGTATGCGAGGCAATAAACCTGGCTTGGGAAAAATGAATGCGAGGAGGAAGGAAAGTTTGTGCTCGAACCGCGGTGCGGCGGAAACGGGCGGATTCGATATTTCTACGCGATCAAAGCGGCCAGCAGCGGGCGAAATTAAACATAATCGCGGCGGGACGCGGCCGTTGCGCGAATATAAAGCGAAAATCGATGCGAGGCACTGTCGGAACGCGAACTCTTTGACTCGCTTAGTGTATCCACGCGAGCACGGGCGAGAGCTGTCATGTTATCGGAAAGCTATCGGCCTCGAAGACTCGGCTTTCGAGCGGTTGCGGTCGAAATTGCGCGCTCGATTTAGGGGTTTACGGCTGCTCGCGGAGGTTTCACGTAACCCTTTGCACCCGCGGATATCTGAAAATTCGCGTATTTCGCACCGCGCGCGAGCGGTCCGATGTGACGGTTCCCGACGAATCCGCAACCGACGCGGAAAGATACGCGCCCTGAATCCCAGAGAGGATATTCGCAAGGCGTGACGACGACGTTCGAGCACGTCGAAGATTGCCAGCTTATTTCGCCGCCGCGTGAGAAGACGTCGAGTGCTAGTCGACGGAGCCTGACAAAAACGGCTGCCGACTTCAGAGAACGTGCCCGCATGACGCGCCACCAATCAGATTTAGCCTCGTGATGCCTACCGACGCATCACGGTTCCTGGGAACACTAGTTGTTACGTCCGCGTACGTGATTATCGTGATTGATCGCGAAACATGCTGCTTCTTCAGGGAACGGAACTGCCAATTGTTGGTGTACCGTTGGGAGAACTTGATCAGGTGCACAATTCATGAAGTTAGTCGTCGTGAGCTCGTGTCAACGGATAATTATTTCAAACAATTGTTCACATTCTCATTCACAATTTCACGTCCTCGATAATCTTTCGATAGTCTATGATCTGTCAAAAAGAAACCTGAGACCAGCCATTTGACGGTGGCAGGTGCAGTGTCAAAAAAAAATACAATGCTCTTCTTTCGAATATAGATTGAAGAATATCTACGCTTCATATTTGCCAGATATTGTTTTATCCGCAAAATTCCGGAACACTTAAGAAAACATCAATTTCCCCAAAAGATACATAAGTGAATTGAAAGTCTAACAATCCTTATTTACTTTTGATTTCAATATCCGCAGTTACTGTCCCGCCTCTTGTCTATTTAATCACGTCGGACAGAAAATACAGAGTAAAACCTGCATTTTTCAACGTGAACAAAAAAACAGAAACACGCCGTACGAAAATACAGTTTTGATTTCCAATACGCCTGTATGTTTGACTACGACTTTGCAGTTTTGTAGAATCCGTCAGTTTGCATGTAGGATTGATTTTTCTTTTGAAAACCATCGTACGTGTTGGAATTTTATTTATTTCCCTTTTTATACCAGTATGATATATGTATCTTGAGTTTAAAACTACTTCTGAATAGTTAGTGTGATCGTGCGTGTTCGGATATACGGGTTATATGTACAGGGCCAAGTTGGATCATTTTAAAGTAGCAAAATATGAAAGAATACCTTATATCCATTGTTACACATAAGAATATTAATCCTACATTATAAAATACTAAAATAAGTCCGTACACCCTTTAAAACAGAATAACTTTTTTATAATTATACCAAATGACCTGATGTTTTTTAAGCAATTAGAAGCGTTGGTTTACTGAATGATGTACAAGCGGTTAAAAATGGTGAAAATACGACTTTTGATCAGTTTCTGCTTAAAATCCATGGAATCTCGTACCATCTCGTCCAGAGGAACACCGAGGTGCAGAGGCAAGTTTCTCTTACAAATGTCCACCGATCCAGAAGTGTAGATTCACCCCTAGAACGGATGTCCATGTCTTTTTATAGTCAAATCATGTATTATTATATTATACGTACAAACCTACAGGTTCAAGAGAGTATAGAGGGGTTTTTGATTGAATTATGACATATACTGTATTTGTATCCGTGTTGTTCATCATTAGACTGCGGATTTTATGCATTTATGACAACAATCAGTAGGTGTTTAAAACATTAGACACCTTATTAAACATATAAAGAAAGAGAATAAATTTCTATGCCACTCCGGTTTGTTGCAATTCAGGTGGAAGATTCTCAATTTGCGTAAAGATCCGCTGTCTATTCATCACCGACGATGATTCATCGCAAATCGACGCGCGTCGACCGATTCACGCGAAGCTGCGTTTTTGGAATTAGGGGTCGACGTGTGTCTGAGCACGGTTGCCTGCAAGTGGCCTGCAGTTTCGAAGAAAGCTCGTTCGTCGTCCAACTATCGCAAACAATTCGGCCTCGGGACTGGTAAAGAGCAGGCGCTTCTGTTGGCAGCGCAACCTGGCCACGTCTTGCCTGCTACCTTGTAGCCGGGCCAGCCGCTTGGCAAGCATCGCTCTTCTACGTCCGATGCAAGAAAAAGAGGCGCTAGGTCTATTGACGCGGACAAACGATCGAGACCGGAGCCAACCGAGAGAAGAATGCCGAGAGGAGAAAAACCAACAGCCGGCTGTGCTCTGCCAATTGCCTGGCTGCTGATTCCAGGCAGACGCTCCCGGCAGAAAAAAAATTAGTCCCGAGCTAACACGCTCTCGGGCCATCAGCCTACCTTGACACCACGAATTTCGCCCCGAGGAAAATGGGAGTCGGAACGCGGTTCCTGTTCTACGAAATTACGTCCGGACGCGCAAGTCGAATGCGATTTCAATTACGATTCTCGGCCGAGATAAGCCTCGAGATCCGCTCGGCATCTTGTTCCGCTCGAATTGCAATTGGCTAACTGATCGCCTACGATCTGATCAAATCTACTTTGTTTTCCAGCGAACAGCTGTTTAAGTGAACCTTCATTCACTGCGAATACTTCGTATACATTAGCTTCGTTCTCGGTGCGGGATTTATTATAGTTTGCTTCTCGTGAGCTGGTTAGAATAACACTCGCGTGCAAGGTAGATGAGCAGTGCTCGTGTACAGGGTTTAGAATCTCATCGCATCTTCATCATCATCATCATCAACGTTTCCTCGCGAACTTCTATTCTGGTTCCCCTATATTCTTGTGTCCAACTATGATTACTCTGCCTCAGCACCATTACCATCGAGGAAGACGACACAACCCAGTTTTAACTATGATTATTCTGTTTCAGCACTATTATCATCCAGGAGGACGACAGATCGAGGATTAATACAGTTTGTGTTCCAGAATGCCTGCACAGGTCGCGGTCACATACTATTTTTGAATTGCCAATTGGAATTATTAGGTGTGCAAATAAGTTCCTTCCCCCTTTTTCTACGATCATAACTTCTGACTGGATTCGAATTAGTTCCCGATTTTGGTGCCATCCGAAAGAACGTTCTTTTAGCTTTAAGAACAGTCGTGATGAGGGGTCGAGGAGTTTCCAGTCCCATGCAACAATTTGAAGCAACATGGCGTGCGAGAAGCATCATTTGCATTCTAGCTTAGGAAATCAGCTGTTGAAGTTACTGTACTGGTTTGTACGGCACTGGGAGAGAACGCTGTATCTTACGGAAATTTTTATTCGGGAGACGACAATCGTTCAGGTGCACCGAGAAAGTTTAAGAGTCACCAGACAAGGTTTTATTACATTTTATGTACGTAAATTTTTAATTTGGAAAAAAAGGGGAAAGAACTTATTTGCACACCTAACAGCTTCAAATAACATTTACGAAAAAATCTGTTCCAAAACTAGTCATGTATTTTTGTGTATAATGAAACTTTAATTGTTAATATCTCGTAATATATTCGTAAACAGAAGAACATACTCTATAAGGGTGCAAAGTTTCAAATAAATCGGTGACCCGAAGGCCACATGGTCTCCTTATTAGAAGAGTCACCTTGGTTCACGGGTCATGGCGATTGGAGCTCAGCATCTTTTTTCAAATATTTCGGACAGCGATACGAGAGCACAGAAATCCCGAGGTACCTACTGGTGGAAGAGGTCTTGCAAAGAGATAGACAATACGGATCAATTACCATTTCGCGACTCCGATTCGTCGTCAACAGGCACGGAAATGAAATTCGGCTGCTTTGAAATTCCAAACGTTCTCCTTTTGGAAAGGAAGAGATTCGGTCGATCAAAGCGACGCTGCCCGTCCCTGAATTTACTTCTCTTCCCTCTGTTTTATCTATCGTGTACCCGCCCCTTTGCCTCGGCCAAGCTATCGTTATCGAGAAAATCGCGTTTCCCTGGTCCACCGAACTACTCTTCCCCAATCGTCTCGACTCGACTTGCCTCTCGTCCTCTGCTCCAGGCGAAAGGAGTTGCATGCCTTACAGCAACCGGGAGTTGTTTCGCGAATCGAGAACATCACGGTTCGTTAACTTCAACGAGCAGATTCGCGGGGAGACGGCTGACCGTCGGATGAGAAAATGGAAGAGAACAAAACGGGATCGTGCATTTCTTCTGGGACCAGAGACGGAGCTCGATGGTCTGGCTTCTTTCGTTTTCAAGCATGGTTATCGGTTTAACTGCGCCAACAAAAGTTCTATCTTTATACGTAATATTGCCGCTGCGAAATGTTAGGTCGCCGCAGGACTGGCAAAATTAAGAGAAAGTGCTACTTTTCAAGATATTGTTTAAACAAATAGTGATAGTGGAAATCTGTTTCAAAAATTCAATGTAAACCGTCCCTCTCGCTCTAATAGTTTTCAAGATATTCGAACAAATGTGGACCCTTAACTTTGAGCGCTGTTTCCACCCCTTCGATGTGAACGATGGCCGACAAAAAAAGGTTTCATCAGAATCGGCTCATAAAATATTCCCGAGCACTGTTCCGACACAACATTACAGAATCTGGTAATGTTTGGCGAAAAAGAAACTGGGACACCCTGTATCAGTCTCCATGTTCATGTATCTCTTGCTGTCTCTATTGTGCGTCGTTAATGGGGTTCGTCCCGCACAATGATCATTAGATAATAAATATTAACGAGAGCCAAGGTAGATGTAATTACTTACTTGTTCCACCCAAACGTTCGTCGTCATGATCTGGTTCTTCAGGTTCTGGAAAAGAAAGCAAAAAGAACAGAATGAAGATCGTATTTCCAGAGTGCACTCCGTAGTCTCGAGTGTTTCTAGTTACCGGGGGGACGGATTTATTGGGTTTTGAAGAGATGCCGAGCTGACGGTAGGTGGAGCGGAAGAGAAAAGGAACCTCTCGGCGATCGAAAAACCCAACAAATCATCTTACCACCGTTACACTGTCTACCGCGTCGCGTCGTTCTGTCATCGTTAGCTTGTAAACAGGGGAATAAAAACTTCTCGCGATCGCGAACGCCGCCGAACTCCACAAAATTATGTCACGCGAAAATACGCGACGAGATATCCGATCTGAAATCACCTGTCCGGGAGCGCAAATCTTACCTGCTCCATGTCCCTCCTTTCGAGAAAGCATCGTTTACCAGCGAATCTTGCGACGCGATCGATTCGATATTACAGCGCGAAGTATTAATATAACCCGTGACGCAACCGAGTTCGCTGAACCCCGTGTAGATCAACAATACCACGGTCAGTGATCAATAGACTAAGGATCTTCATGCAAAATAAACTTGTTCTGCATCGATTACATGGTACCGGAACCTGATAAAAATGTGTTTCTTGCTCTAATCATTTTAGTAAGTTGACCATAATTAGACAGCGGACTTTATGCGTTTATGGCAAAAGTGCGTTGGTGTGATAAAAAAAGTCATAAAAAAATAAGTATTTCATGGACTGAAATCGTATTGGTTAGTAAATGTTATCGTTGAGAGAAATTCATTTCGATCACTTATAACAGTTACGAATCAGATTAGTGTTACAGAGTAAACTGTTGTTTGTTAAGCCAAAAATCGATATTTTTTAATTATTTTGTTCTTCGAATTTTTTTCTTTATATTTTGTGTACATTATCTTAAATTTCAATGATGATCAACTAGAAAATTTTAGAATAACTGTTATTTTTGGTCCCTGAGTAGAAGTACTAGTTACGTAAAATTTTTTACATTCTCATAATCTGTACATTGTGGACCTTTATGTAAGATAGAAATTGTCTGCGTCAATTGAATGAAACAAAAATATCAAGAGAATGTCTCGACAGAGCGGTTTTCTAATGCGATTTTCTTCAGAATCATTTTGGGAGATTGGCCTTCCGTTTTTTATCGTGATTGTGGTAAGCTCCTTTAATAAACGCGATCCGGTTTCTCCGCGAGGCAAGGGAATCCCCCGAGATCGTGTAGACGGTTGATCTTTCTCCCGCGAAAAAGACGAGCGTTGTCAGGAATGCGCGGAACAAATCCCTTGATCCTGCAATTAGATTCCAGTTTTCGACAAAGGTTTCCCTTGCTTGGCCCGCGAGGATTTACAGAGACGTCGCGCCGGTGCCTAAGATCCGGCGACGCGATCCGGGGGTGTGCTTCCCCAGCCTTCTCTCCGGTTTTCCCCAGTTTTCCTCGAGAAAACTGCAGCAAAGGACAGGAAATAAGAGGATAGACCGAGATAAGCCGTCGCGAGACAAAACCTACGACTGTTTTCGTAGAGAGGCGAGAGTTATGGTTCCGACGAGGATACCGTCACCTGGATTAGAACCGACTATTCCGCTAGCGCCGCAATTACATTCCCGGATTCTTAACCTACCTCTTTATTTTTTTCAACAAATTTCGAGAACGCCAGTAGAGACGTTATTCTAATACCTAGCGCAGACCTTCTCTTTGCAGATCTATGGCAGTTTTTGTGCCAAGGTTGCTTTGCATTTAGGTTCACAGCCATGTCTGACCATACGCGACTTACTCTACTGATACAGTAGTCTAAAAGAAAAACGACCAATTTTGATATTTTTATGTTGAACCTATACGACTAATATTCTATGAATCTTTTATTTTATAGAACCGAGGATCGTCAACAATTTCATTTCATTTATTATAAGATTTCGGATGAGTTAACTTTTCTTTTTGTCTCGTTTAACAAATTTCAAGAACCCCAGAGCATAGAGACCAGACAGATCGAGTTACCCCTAGATTCCCCTTCCACCCTCGGTCAGTACAGATATTTATGGGGCTTCGGTATGCGAGGGTTAACGACGTTTCGGAAGCACAAAAGTCAACGGAGCACAAAAGTCTAAACTGTGTTTGCCTCGATCTCAGTGAAAAAGTGTTAAGGGTATCTGCAGGTTATGCGAAAGAAGTGTACCATCCTCCCCCGAAGGTTTCCCGTCTCATTGGGTGACGATTTTAAACGGGCTGCTCGCCCGTGGGAAACGAGAGCCGGCTGTTTACGTGTAAGCGGTCTAATGTTATGGAAATTGGATGTCGAAAGAAAACAGAGGGGTCTGGCCGCGTCGAGCTATCTCCGGAGACGAACGAATGGAAGAATACGAGAGAACCGTGTTACGTACACGTGCTACATTGCTACATGCACAGAAGCCAGCGCCACGATCTACTTTCCGCCCGTTACCCCTCGCCGTCTTCTTTCTGTTCTTCCTTTGGAGCTCTCTCGTTCTCCTCTGACGCACGTAATTTCAGTTTCACTTTCCCCGTGTGCCGGTCCTGGTCCGTTTTATTCGCCTTCGGCCCCTCTTAACCGCGTTCCCTATCTCTCTCCCTCTCCAGGCCTTATCTACCGCTTTCAAACCGCCTCTCTCTTCTCGTTGCTATCGATGTCGCTCCCTTCGTATCGCCTCTATCTATTTACCAGTTTACGTGGCGCATTCAGATCGACGAGGACTATGCGCACGTGTGCAACGAGTTCTTGCCGCCTTAACGACACCTCCGAGAAATTTTCGAGCAGCCAAATCAACCGGATCCGATCGAATCCGATCGAATCGGATCGGACGTCTCCGAGTTTCAGTAAACCGAGCGCCGGGCGCCATTCTTCCAGAATCCTTACTGTCTCTCCGCGCCGTTCCCAGGAGGCCGTGGGAAATTTTCAAGCAGCGAACGCTCGAATTCCTTCCAGCATAGCTATAGAAATTATACACCACGATGTGCATAATGCATTCCTTCGTTCGAGCAGTCTCCAAAAGCTTGGTCACTGCCGGAGAAAATATTCAAGAGGGGCGTGGCAAGCCTCGCGCGCTTGACGGATAAAAGCTCGCCTCCGACAAAGTTTTAGCACGGCCATAATTCGATTACAAGTAATGTCGGCTAATTTACCTGCAGCCAAGCTCCTGCGAATACTTCCGATGCCGCCACCGTCTTTGCGAGTTCCGGGAATTTGGTTAAAAGGCTTGCTTGCTTGCCTCCGCGTTACGCTGTTTTTGCGAGTAGACGGAATTTCGTTTCTTCTGCGAGTCGCAAGCTCCGGTGAAATTGTTATTATTATTCGGCGCGGATAGAACGACCTCTTTTTATCATTGGAAAACTTGAAAAGCTTTAACCAGTTACGGCACAGTCGAACAGTAGTAATTGGATCCTTTGAACACGTTGAAAAGTGTACGTAATGTTTGTTCGGAAAATGAAGATGGAGTTTTTAAGCATTCGAAAAATTTTTGAACCTCATCCATTTCGAAAACAACGTTCTGCTTGAGTTTTCTTTTAAGTGGTTGCCGAAGTAGACGAATTTTGAATATGTTCAACGTGTGATTTATAATTTGTATTTAAGTACATTACATTTAGCGCACTGAAAATGTTAGAAACACTAAATCGGAAATATGAAAAAATTGGTAAAAATTTGTGCGGAAACCGCCCCGGAAACTAGAGCACCTGCTTAAAATAGGAAAATTTCGCTGGAAATTGAATTGCCGGAAAACTTTTCCTTCAGTGTCAACAGTCCTGCGTTAAACCTTCGTAATAATGCAATCAAATTAAATGTTTGCCTTGCCGGCGGCCGACGATTCTCGTTGAACAAACGTAACCTCAACGAGGTACATCTTTTCTGCCAATCCGATGTAACGTAGCGAATTACTAGCTTGACAAAGGAGGCGTTACGACGATGAATAAGGAGTAGTATTTTAGAACGAAAGTAGGAATCACGGAAGAGAGAACAGCGATGAGAATTCCTTGTAACGTCAGCAAGACACGTCGCCCCGGCACGGCGTCTTAGAGCTGGATCGTGATAAGAATCACGGAGAAGAATAAACGGAGCTGGATAAAAGAGAAATGGGCATTCTTGATGTTCCTGCTTTCCCGGAGCCTTGTCTCGGGCTGGCAATTTCTTCCAAGAAATTTGATAGACAACTACGCCGCGCCGTCTCTCCCGCTGAAATAGAACACCGAACTTCAGTTTTCTCGGGCGAATCCCTTAATCCTCCGCTAAACAGAAAACGTTGTTCGCGCGGCGAACTTTCGGACGGAATTATGCGACCTGTTCGGGATTCCCTGGATCAGCGATACTTCGAAGTGTTCGCATAATGGCGCGAATATATTGCGAAGCTTGTTTCACCAAGAGCGTTCCCGGCTGTTACGCGGAGACAAAAGTATTTGCAGTATGAGGAAGTTGTAAAAATATTGGATTGATAAAATCGTTGTAAATATAAGCGTGTTCTAATTTTAACAATTTAGTCGCAACTCACTGATTATGATCAGAATTGGGCAAAAATTTTATTCAAATAAAAATTTTTGCCAAAATCTGATTGTATAATTCCTTGCTTTTTTAAATAAATAATAGGAAGATACACGCACACTACTATTTTTCTCTTCTCTAATTTATTTTTGAGAGAAGATAATGAGCTTTGTTTTTAATGAAATTTTAAAAGTCACATATTTAACCATTAACATTACGTTTCGTACGTGATACAAATAAAGTGTATCGATCAAGGCATTTTTGTCCAAACGACCATAAGCAATCGCTCAAAAATGCATCTGGCATTCCGGAATTTGCTAATTAACTCAAATAAACGGCCACGCCACTGCTGTGTTCATACGAATATTTCCAGCATATCGGAAATCAATTCAGTGAACGTTATCGGAAAATATTCTGTAACATTCACTAAAAGGAAATTATTCATTTATCAGCGACGAAGAACTTTTTAATAACTTCCTCTCTGTGCGCAAATACTTCGATCGGCCGCAGCATCTCTAGGGAGGACCGCGAAGGGCGTGCCCTGTAACCTGAAAATTAGGAGAAGGTGAATAGGAGCGGAAAAAGGGCGAGCCAACTTGAAACGTTGCTTCGAGAGAGCGTTTCCTTTGGCAGTCGATAAGAATGCGAGGCGTCCTCATCGGTCCAGTTTTTCGCTGGCGAAAGCTCGAACAGGAAACTAATTTAAACTCGAATGACTTCGGTGACTCTTCTTTGTCTCTCACACATAGATGATGAAGAAGAAGAAAAAGAAGATGGTGGGAGCACGAATTAAGGGGAATAGCGTCGTAGAAGGGGAAGGTTGAGTGGGGACACAAGTGTCTGAGCGGAGTCCGCTGTAGCCACGCTCTGATTGGTCCGTGTTTTTCATTTGTAACTCCTTAAGGGGCAGACACGTTTCCGGGATGACAAGGGTGCGGGATGCGCGTTCTCATTGCTCAATAATGCAAAGATGGGGCTTTTCAGTAGTTAAAAGCGCTAGTTAAGAGTTCAAAAGCTTCCGAATAATGCAAATTATGCCTCGTAAACATAGCAGTAGAACTTTTGAGGGCGATCGCAGCTTAGATTGATCTTTTATCTAACACTTTTGACTACTGAAACAACGAGTCTACTCCTTTAACAAAGCCGCGGAGAACATTTTCGCAAAGAACGAATCACCCCTTTCACGAGAGTACAACATTTTTGGGTCACCCTGTATAAACATATGATGTCACATGTTAATAGAGACCGTATTTAAATTTTTTATTGAAATTCTTAAGCGTTATTATACTACGTAAACGATAATAACATTAGCAACGAAGGAAGAAGATTCTTCCGAAAATATATACACATTTTATTTCTTTATACATCTTATGGTTTTGTAGCGGGCTGTGGGAAATATATATATACCGAGGAAAGGAATTCGACAGTGCAACGTGTGACGAGCCGGAACGGAAGTTGCGTCGTATATCAGGACCGTGGTTTCCCTTATCGACCGTCTATCCGCAGGGGCTAAGCGATTTTTGAACATCTCGTCGACAAGAACGAGCTCCTAGACTGCTGATAAAAAAGGCTGGCCAGCTGGCGCGAACGAGCCTTTTTGTTCGGCGTCCCTTTCAGCCTTTTCCACGGCGACGTCACGACGCCGCGACGCTCCCCTCGCCTCTCTCGCTCCTGTATTCAGGACTAGCCGGCCGGATCCGCGCCCGGCTTTCCCGTCAATTTATTCGGGACAAAAAAAATCTTTATTCGGCCGAGGATGAAACGATTCCTCGTAAATGGCTCTCGTCGAATCCTTGGTGAAACCAGAAAGAGAGAATACTCGGCTCCGGTACCCGCGCTCGGGTGTTCGCGACCGATGTTCGTAAAATCTTGCCGGTGGAGACGAGTCAACTTCTTTTTCGCGAACAAAATTCACTTAACATATTCCCAGATCACGCGTATCATTTTTGGTGCACGGTGAATATCAATTTAATCGTTCTGCAATGAAATTACCAGTTTGACGATCCCGGAGAAAGTATTATCGTTCAATGACAAAAAAACAAAATATCCAAAAACAAGGCACGAGTGTGCACAGAAGTGGACTAGCAATTAGTCAGAAGAATTTCAAAGGAAGTTGAGGTTCTTCAAATATTGTTTTAACAGACTCTATTCGAAATAATCCACAACATCAGATCCACTGATCAGTGACCGGTGCGTGTGATTACGCATATCAAATGCGCATGTTACATCGAATTCCGCAGCTGATAAAACATGCACTTGCTCCGCCCACAATCTCCGAAATACTGCACAACACAAGTGCCTCGGTAGATCACGAACGCGGAGAATAGCAGGAAAATTGACCAACGAAACCCAGTTTGCGCACAGCAACCGCAACCGTAATCTACCAAAGAATATGTATATCTGCAACTCCATTGAATCGAATCGCCGACGCTGGTTCGCCAACAGTGGCAACCACACAGAGCGATTTGTGTGCTCGTACACGTGCGATGCAGTGCTGGGTCGTCCACCACAAATCCGGAAACAGAAAATTTTTAAGACAGCTCGAGAGTAGCTGCTGCTGGTGGTCTCGTTCATCGAAGCAGCAGCCGCAGCAGCACCCGACGAGCGAGCGCTCCGTGGAAATATCATAACGTGTCAGCGAACTTATCTCGCGCGAAACAAGTTGCATTGGGGCTCGTTGAATCGCTTCGAGCCACGTCGGTGAACAGGTCGCGAGCCGGAGATTCCTTGCGTAAATATCGCGGTGAAATATGTCATCCAAGAGTCGTCGGCCCCCGCGACGCTTAATTGCTCGCCCGCAATTAACCCGTAACGGTTAACTGGATCGCGCGAAGATGTCCTTCCGGCAGCTCGGCGTTCTTTCTTTCGGTCAAATTCACCGAGCACTCGGAGATTCACCGCGTGTACCCTATTTCGAAGCCAGAATTAATTCACGTTGTTTTCTTTCTTTATTTTCTGGTTTAATTCATGCCCTCGCCGCGCTCGCTCATTCAATGGCTTGGTCGAGGGCACTCGGCATTTCAGCCCGGTTGATTATTCACGTTATGCACCGCCGATCCCGTGTGCGTTCCCGCAAGCCGTAACGAATCGACGGACATTTGTTGCTCGTTGCACAGGCTCCTTCTGCACGCTTGTTGATCCGTGCTTGTTCTTCCAGCCCGGGTAGAAGAATAAACTCGCGGCCGGGCTATTGGCCGGGCAAAGCGTTTAACGGTGAAAATAATGAATTACACTTGGGAGAAAATAAAAACAAAAAGAACCGGGGTACCTACCCGGCGACAAAGGGCCCTGGAAAGCGCATTGTTGGTCGCTAGTGAGTGCTCTGAACGCGCGGTTCCGGACGGACAAACCGTCGAAAAGGTACACCCCGGGATCTTGCTCGGGCTGGCTTTGACCGGCAGAGAAAAAGGAGGCCCCCCAGTTTTATTTACAATTAGCGAGGATTGCGAGAGCGTCCGCCGCAAGCTCGAAAAGGCGTCGCGATGCCGAACCGCGGATAGTCGAAGCGGATCGCGCGCGCCGACCGGGCATCGTGACAAAAGAGGGAGCTTCCGCCGGGGTCGGGCCAACAAAGACAAATTAACCGGGCCAAGTAGAAAAGTTTTAATTGCATTCGGCCACCGAATCGGCCTGGTTCTTTCACGTGCAACCGCCCGCACCGACCCCGCCTTTCATCCTCGGTCGACCGAGTCCACTCTTTCGCTTTTTGTTCTTACCGGTCTGCTGGCCGGTCACGCGACGAAGTACAGCGCCGGGCAAAATGATAGAACGTCTCATGCATTCTAATGTTTCGTATCGGTGAGCACCACGGAGCGACGGTTTCCAAATAAATATTGACAGAACAAGAGTTTAAGCAAGTGCTATACGACCGTTCGAGAAAGTACATTATTCTATCAACCCGATCTTACTCTTAACTGATCACAAGACTGCGGATTTTATGCATTTATGACAGAAATGCTTACGTGCAATTTAAAACAGAGGAAATATTAGAAACATTTAAGGCCACCAGTGTACGAGTTTTACCTTAATAAGATAATTGAAAGAAGAATCAAATTTTTATTTTGCTCCTGTCTCTTGTGCAATCCATGCAAACATTTTTTATTTTGCATAAAGATCCGCGGTCTACTGATAACTTACTGGTGCTTTCACCCTGATTGAAAGAAGAAAACGTACCTACACTCCCGAACAAAATGACAGCACAGATGTGCTATCTTTAGCACAGATCGTTTTTTTTAAATATTATTACAAGTAACTGAATTATTCAAGGTGGGCAGAGTTATTGGTTCACCATGTGTAGTGTTTTCTATACGTGCGGGAACTGCCCAAGATGGAGAGAGAGAGATAAAGAAAGCAGAATGCGTTGCCAGCGAACGTCGCGGGACATTCGGGAGCGAATCGTTGATCGAGCGGTCGTGATTCGGTCGCGAGTCGAAGCTGAAACACGTCGGAACGTCCCCGCGGAACCGCGAGGTACGTGAAGAATGTAACGACGAATGGTTAATGGTGGATTATTTTTATTCCCGGCACCGTGAAACGCCCGACTCTGCTTCGGGCCGCGCTAACGACTCTTCGAGAACTGCGCTCGTTAAATGGATTTGCTTCGAGAAATACCGATTCTCCGTGATTTCCGTTCTTCCCTTCGACCTGCTCGCCGCTCCTTCCGGTTCTATCTTTTGTCCGACAGTCGGACGACGATCGATGCCAGGAAATATAGCTCGCGAAACGAACGGGGAGCTTCCATAGACCCATCGGCACCGATTTTCCGCGGAGAGTGTCTTGCTACGCGTTCCGCCGACGATTCTTTGTCGGATGAACTCGTAAAACGTTTCGGCACGATTTTACGAGCCGGGCGACAGGGTGTGAAATCGCTTTTGGAACAGTACTACGTATAAATTGTAGTATTTATGAGCAACGATCGCAATCCTCTCGCTCAGTTTCCGATCATCTCGTGTAACTGCTATTTATTTCAGTATTATTCCCATCTTCCGTTATCCTCGCTTTCTTATTTGTTCTTTTTCTTTTAAGCAGGCTAAGGGCTGATCTCTGAAAAGCTTATACTGCACTCGATAGGAATTTCTAAATACTGTAATCGCATTATCAAATGATACTACTGTAGTGCACTCATAAGAACTGATCATTCCAGTTATTTTCTGTGTTATGTTTGATTATTTCTTCAATCCTTCGGCAGAGGTGTAGACTGTTTCCTTTTAAAGTACTAGATAATGTCCTATTAAGTGATCGTAAAACTTAACGATATGACTGCCACGCTGGCTTTCTAGTAGCATTTTAAATTCTGAACAAATCCTGCAGTTTTTGTGCGTATTTTTAGCTGGTAGCTGAAAGGCGTTATAATGTATTTACCTCCAGGGTGGTTATTTTAAAGCTAGAGGATCATAATTTGAGGAATAAAACGCTTTGTAGACGCTTACCAGCCGCAACGACCACATGGTACATACTACTCTTTTTACGCTGAATTTCACTGTATTGGATTGTTGAAATACGTAGGCATCACGACATGTATAAACATTCATTTACTCCGGAGTGAGTGATACAAATCTGGAGGATCTTGTGACTGAAGAAAGGAGATCATATTCGGCCAGCTAAAGCATCTGAAGAATTTGAAAATACTATTCTGCTGTTTTTAACTCTATAAGATTATTAGGACATGAAATAAATGCGTATTTTGCTCATGTATCTGGACATATCAAGTATTAGAAAATACCTATCTTCGTTAAACGGATTATCAGGAATTTTTCTGTCTCCCCGTTCAAGGGTGTTGGAGCTATCTTCTACGCTAATGGCATTCAAAGGATCGTTGCATATCCCATCGACCCGAATTTCGACCGCTGGAAAAAACCATGCCATATTTTCGGCTAGGTTGCGTCGAAAAACATACGAGTGTTATTCCGGCAAGAACAGAAACTCGTGGCCGCTCGCGCGTAATTCGAAACATGCCGAGCGTCGAATTTCACGTGGTGGAATCCACGGCGAAACGGTTCGACGACAGCAAAGGGAATAGGAAGGGCGTTAAGTTCGCAATTTCGCGGGCAAAACGCGTTACCGTCTGGCACGCCGGCTAAGCGGCGAAGAACCCAGAGGATCCGTTGGCATCGCTTTCCCAGGTCCCGCGTGAAAGAATCAATCGAGTTTGCTTAGGACCGCGTTCAGGACTACACAATTTCGAGGAGCGACGAGGGAGGATTACCGCGAAATTTATGGGAACAGACAGAAATCCAATTAGTCGGGGAACACAGTCGGTCCTGAGAGGATATATTAGTTTGCTTCGGCATGGCTGAGCCTCCTTCTCCTTCGGGGCCCTCTTCCGCCTCTCTTAAAGAGGATCCATAAATCCATTTGCCAGGGCCAACTTCCTAGAGCGCTCTCGAAACTCACGAATCGCTAAGTCGCTCGCCGCGCCGTTTACGCGACGAACTTCGACTGCGTTCCGTCAAGCACCTCGTCCGCTTTGTTATCCCGTTTCATCGAATCCTCCAGGTGACCGCAAAACCACCAGCCTCGTTGTTGTTCGATAATAACTAGGTGTACAAATACACCGACGAACAAAAGTCACTAGACTTCGTAACAAGAATTATGCCATTCAGACAATAGCATAAGATTGTAAAGGGTCAACGAGGTAGGGGATTATTCCCCCCCTACGGTTAGGGTAATCACTGTCAGCGGGCAACGATGGTGAGTATTACGTTCTTCCAGCAGCTCAAACTTCTTGGCCGAAGGGTATTCGATTTTCTTAGATCGTACAGTTCCCGTTTACTTAGGCCGATTGTTTGCTGTACTAAAGAGATCGATCAAGTGTTTTGGCAACAAAATGTCAAGAAACTCGAAAGATGGTTTTTGCTTTGAAAAAGATGATTTGCTTTTAAGAAAGTTACGTTTGTTTAAAGACTCTAGTCGAGAAAACAATTAAAATTCAGTAAACGGCCAGGATCATTCCGAACGAAATCGTGTTCGTCAGACGAATGGATCGTTGAGGTGCGTATAAACAATCTCGTATCGCTTGGTCCGCGATAAACAATTATCGTATCCAGAGTCGAGGAAACGCGTTTCAGTGTTTAAATATCGGAAAAGCACTTCCACCGGTGGACAGCATTCAATCGGTGCCGGCCAAATCACAGCCTACTTCTATCCTCCTACTTCCAACGTGGTATATCCTTTCCATCTGTCAGCGCTCGCATCGAATGAATCGACTAATTGGTTCGGCAAGTACCGCTCGATCCCCAAAAACAATCATGTCGCTCGCATTTTATTCCTTCGCCTCGCATTACAGTAGTGCACGGTTCAATTTAACTAAAATCTGCACGGTTAAACCTGCGCCAGCATCGCTTCTCTCTCAGCGTTCATTGTCAGTGCACTGGGTTCGACAAAGGCATTTTACAATCAGTAAATGAAAATAGTACATCGTATATCAACCGAAGAATGTACATATGGATAAAAGGAAATTTTATTTTTAATCATTTTCGTCTTACCCTTATAATTGCAGCACCAGTGTAGAGCTGAGATTCTTCCGATTAAAACGAGCCCAAACAAGACATAAATCGGACTAATTTTGCCGCTTTAATACGCTCGAGTGGCTATCCCCACTACCGCGTCCCGACGTGGAAGGACTGCGGTGGTGGGGATAGCGATTCTAGCGTCAGCACCTCGTGGCCAAGCAGTTGCCCAGGCTTGCGTTAAATCCATAAAAGTAGTCCGATTTATTTCGTGTTTGGACTTATTCTAATCAGAAAAATCTCGGCTATCCATTGGTTCTACACTTCTGAAGGTAATATGGTAATTACTGAAAATTAAATTTTCTTAATAACGTAATTACATTGAGATGAAATTCCTTTCCAAAATTTGGCCACTTTTTAACATCATCCTGCAACCGTTTAATATCCATACTTTTTCTCCGACCGTTTTAAACTGGTTATACCTGCCCAGGACTTTCAGTCCTTGTCTCTCTTTCCAGGCCTCTGTCAGGTCTCTGGGCTGAGTCAGGTTAAGGCTCGTAGCGGAATTGAAAATTTCCGGACCGGCGCGAGTTTAACCGTGCCCCCTGGTTCTTCGAATATTTCCAGGTAAACAAGATCCAGTAACCTGTATCGAAACTTCCCTATCGTTTCCCCGTTTGTTTCCGGTCCGAAATAACCTGAATCGACGCGGATGTAATTTTTCAATCGTGTCGAGGGTAAACCCCAGACCAGGCGTTGATGAATCTCGATCGACCCATTGAAAGTCGTCACAATTTTCACGAGCCCTAATTAATTGTCACGTTGACAATATTTTCGTCATTGTGATGATTTATGTGTCGAAGTAAATCGTTTATAAATATTTCTGATTATTATATGTTTATAAAAGATAAACATTTATAACTCTGGGACCCTAAAGAATATCTACCTATAGTCTACATACATATTTTTTCCAAGGTGTATTAATTTTTGAACAAACTTGTCCCTAGAATCTTATAGGGAGGAAATGCATCTACAACTGGTAATTTTTTGGTCGAAAAAGACCATTCTAAAATAATCAAAAAATGACATCAATAAAAAGTGATTCATAGTTGGGCACTTTACCCTACACATTAGGACCTAGAATCATTCTACCTTGATGCTACATTCTATCTCGAATTATTTTAACTAGATTCTAAAGCAGAAGATGTTTTCTGACTACATAGATTTGTACGATTTTGTACAGTGCCCGCCCCACAGTTTCGCCGCAGAGTGCAGTACTTAAAGCTACTATCAATATCAATTAGCACTACGACAACCCTGCCGTTTAAACCGTCAAACCGCTCTCCCAGAGACGTTATCACGGTTACGAGGACTTTACCTGTATTCGACGATTTCCGCGCGCGCGGTTCTCAACCCCGTTACTTGTCGTCGCGGTTAAACACGCATGAAACTCGGTGCTAGTTCCTACCAAGTCGGGGAATATGATGCCAGCTGCAGTTAATGATGCGGACTATTCCCGAACTTCTCGTTTCGCAATAGATATGTCGCGAAGTGGTCCGTATACAGAATACTGTGGGTTTCGAATGGGAGAGACCGGGATCCGACAAAATCTTTGATGACTCTCCAGCATTGGTAATGCAGAAATAAGGTTGCCAGGTCTCTGCAGGTAAATTCGACATTGTCAGGTTGGAATGAATGAGACACGAGCATTGCCTATTTTATTCGAAAACGTTCTGTCATAACTTGTCCTATGGTGTTCAATTGACAGAATGCTAAAAAATTAATTTGGCGGAAACAAATAATTAACTTAGTAAATTTCTTATTTGAAAATTAAGCAATGCGCAGAGCCTAGAAACTACGTATTCGGCGAAGAACGTGTCAAATTGACGCGGGGGATGAACGTGGGTTAAATCATAAGCCTCATCGGGACGGATAGTAAATCCCCGTCGGAAAAACTGCGGAGCACCGTTAAAATTTGATGGGGCTGCTGCGGTATATAGACCGCGACACGCTCGAACGAGCTTGGCGGCCACTAATTAACCCGGTCCTTAATTACTACCGGCGCTTAGCGTCTCGACCGCGGATGTTCGCAGCGTGAAATCGACTGGAATGATGTCAGGCCACGGTGGTGAGGTCCCCAGGTCTGCGACGACACACAAAAGAATGCGCAGCGTACCGTTGGCAAAAACGTAGCCGGAGGATGCACCTGGCAAGAGGCTTGAACGGCGAACTATCGAACGGAGCTCGCGGAGAACGAGCGCAGGATGCAGAGCGCAGGGTGCAGGGCGCAGGATGCAGTTGCGTGAAGCTGCACGAGGTAAATGTCTGGAGGCCGCGAGAAACGTTTCGTTCCCCGTCAAACGTTTATTTTTCAGATAGAAGAGAGAAAGCGAGCGGCAAAGCGTCGCGGAAATCGAGAGATTAACGCGAGGCAACCGGGAACGGAGGAAATATCTCGACGGAGCGAGGATCGGCTCGGAAAAGTCACGCGTCTGTCTTCCTCCAGCTCTCATTTTCTCCCTTTCTCTCTTCTCTCTTCCTCATTTTGCCTCTATCGGTCTGTCTCGACAGTTCAGAGACAACCGAAATAAACAGACAGGCGAAAGAGCCGCAGCAGTAATAACGGAGAACGACGGCCAACGGGAAATCACGGCGCGTATCGATTGCCGACTCTCCAGGAAAAGATTACCGACGCGGTTAACGAGGTTAACAATCTAACCAGTCGCTGCGATCCCCGGCTTCAATTTCCACGGTTGACAACGTTCACGACCCGCGCGGTTCCGCGCGCAAATATGCAAATGAAAAAAGTTTCGCCGCGAGAACAAGTTTTCCCGCACGCTCCGCTCCGCTCCACCGTCGCGCGTCGTCGTCGTCGTCGCGAGGGGAAACCTTAAAGGGGGAACAGCCATTTCGGAACGCTACGAAGCCGATGATTCTACGCCCCTTCTGCACAGCAACGAATCAAAAATAATCTTCAGTTTTCGCGCTTTTGCAGGCCAGTTGCAAAAACAACACGACCGAGTTTGTTCGAATTTTTTACTATCCGTATTGTGTGTACGTGTTTTGGTAACGCACATGCAGAATTCCGATTATTATTTCAATCATTTATGAAACGAAATTCTTAGAATAAAATTATTAAATCCATTGATATAAATTAGTAGAATAAAATGATTAAATATGTATTTAGAAACCGTGAGAGATTTGATTAGAAAGCCCGATATAGCCGAACAAGATGGTCAAAAGTGCCCTTTAGCGGAATTAAATGATCGAATGATCATTTAATTGTCAAAGACACAGGAGGGCAGTTATGGGGTAAAATCGGAAAATCAGTGTTTGGTCTACTTTCCCTAGTGAATGATGTATAGAAATTCTGAGATTTTTTCTTCGAAAGCATTTCGAAGAAACACATCTCGGACAGAAAAAGATCGACCGTTTCATACCCATGTATAAAACGAAAACGGTTGAATTTTCACCCCGAGGAACGTACGAGGGTTAAACTGCACCAAAGCGATTCGCAGGAAGAGATATACGATAGCAGTCTGGGATAGGGTTTCCCTATAAATTTGAAAAACGATTCAGTAGGGTAGAGGGCGCACGCGTGCGATCGCGGTGGCAACAGCCCTCTCACCAGCCCCGTCCCGCCGGGTCGTAAATTTAAGGGCGCAGCGTCGAAATAACTGCAACCGCGCGTTATTATCGCGATCGGTCCTATGCCTTATCGCCTCTAATCGCAAGTATTTAATCGAGCCGATCGTTGACTGACGACGTGACGCCGCTCGACGCCACGCCCGCTGTTATTTCACTGCGGGATGCAGTTGTAAAAGCAGCGTGCAGCTGCAATAGCTACCGCTGCCGCCGGTTGGCCAGTCGCGGAGTCGTTGCAGCTGGGAGTGCAGCAGCCACGGTTCGATGACCCTCGGCTGGATTGCACCGGCGACGCTCTAACGCATCGATACGCCTCCATATTCGCCCGACAAAAGTAACGTCGGGACGTCTGTTTCTCTCGTTGTCTCTCCCTCTCTTTCTCTGTATCCCTCCCACTTCTCTCTGTCTTTCCGTCCTTCCTCTTTTTCTGTCTGTAGAAATTTTTCAGCATGTTCGTAATGGCGATATAGGGAGACACAGACGTCCGTGGCTTGTTCTTGGTCCTTCTCTTCCGTTCATTCGAACCATACTATACTATATAAAAGCCGGACCTTCGTTAGTAGTGATCCCCCGAATTCTAAACTTTTTTTCGATTTCGTTCCCAATTCGCTATCGTTTCAAGCGTTTTAATGAGTCAGCCATTTTAGGCCAGTAGCTAGCTACCTCAAGTGTTGTCATCATTGACACAGTAGTTTCTAGATTTCTTATTATAAGAAGCAGCCCACCCCTTTCAATATTTTTTATTCATTCTCTTTTATGCAACAGTCAGAATTATGTGCGTCAGTAGTAAATCTATTTTCGACATTTGAGTACGTTCTTCAAATATTACTGGATAAACGTACGAAGTTTCGAATTGTAACACTCTCGGTACGCCTTTTAAAAAATTACCTTACAGAGTCCCAGAGTAGCTCAAGTCAACCATTAATCCGACAATACTGAGACTGAAGGAATCCCGTTGTAACGACTCCTACATTGCTTAACGAAACAATAACACATGAATTAACTTTCCTTCGATTCTGCAATCCCTCCAATTAAGACCTTTCACGAAGCATCATATCATTCAGTGGACATAACAAGCGAGTTATCCGCACAGAGGGTCAAAGGTATTGTATCACGGGTGAATCGTTAATTGGGGAAAATTTATAATTATACGATTACAATGGAGGATGGTTCTCCCCCAGATTAAAAGTCAGTCGAGAGAGAGACAAGGTATAGTCGTGTGAAGCATTTGTTCGGAAGCAAGCTCACTCGGGGCGGTGCACTCCTTAAAAAACAATTTACAGGATACCGTAGAGGTTCTATCGTCGGATGATTTTTCTGTGAAAGCGAAGAGAGCAAAGATGTCCGGAGAAATGCGATTTCGCTGCAGCCTCGGCGAAACGATTGCTAACGAAATTTTTTAACAAAGAGACGACGCAAAACGGGTCAACAGTATCGTGCCCGCCATGGGTCGGCGGAACACGAAGCGAGAAAAATATAGCGAACGTTTGAAACATACCGCGTTTCGCCTCGCAACCGGACCTTTAATTCGTTCCCTTTCCCGAACCGGCATCTGTGGATTTCTGTCAAAGTAGGTTACTCTCTTTTCTTTTTTCGTTCTTTCTCCACCAACCTTTCTCTCTCTCTCTCTTTCTCTCTCCCGTTCCCCCTTTTTTCCCACGTGTTTCGTCTCGCGAATAGAATTCATGGGGCGTAAAAAAGTTCAGCTGCAGGAACTGCATCGTTGAAAATCTTGTTAGCATCAATGTTATTTCGCTCTTTACTTCCACGCGAAAGTTCCACGCCCGCGCGTCGCGAAAACACACTCCACTCCGCTATTCACTCGGATTTCATCGCAGTTTATCGCCGCGTTTAACCGTAATACAAAGGAGTGGCACCTCGACACTTAACCGTAGTACCGATAATATTCTCACGGTATTATGCGATTGTTATCTGCTGCCGCGGCGAATTGTTGCTTCGGAAAGATGAATCTCCTCGACGGCGATCCCCGGCTTAAATCCATTCCGTGCTGTCTCCGACGACTTCGCGTCGACTCATTTGACTAGTAGGATTCGCCGAAATATGATGTTATTAGCGACATTGATCGTTGAATCATCGGAAACAAAAACGCAGGGTGACTTTTGGTCAGATCATTCGATAGGGCTCCCAAATAAAATCCTCTGTGACAAGTTTCAAGGCGGTGCCGCTACCACAAGGGTAGATATAGAGGGTGAGCACAGTTTAATGGATTATACTCCATTTCTTCTGTTCTGCTCAACAAAAAATTACGAAAAAATTCATGAACACGCTACCTCGTAGTATACATGTTAGTGATTTATTTCAGAATTTTTAATTTCAGAGACTCGATTTCATATTGAAGTTTTCAGAGTACCACGTTTATATTATCATGACAGTTGTGCCTCATCGTAATTATTAACGTGCGTTTTTTCAGATTTTTCGAGCAAGTTTAAGAACATTGAAAATCTCCAAAAATTCGAAAACAATGCATATTTTGTATGAAAGTTTTGGAGATATCGGTTTCACAAAAATTTACTGATGAGATATTGTTAAAACCATTGTTCTGAATTTCTTATGTAGTGGATCGTAGTTAACAAAAAATAAAAACCAATTTTTCCGATGATTCTTTACTTTCCATTAGATTAGGTGTATTACGTAGTACTAAACTTTTTTATATTTAGAAAGATAATGTACAAACTTGAAAATTTTTACAACATAATTCTTGGATCCACAGTACATAAGTCTATGTCCTTTTTGGTCTATCTCGATCAAATAATTGACTCACGAGAAGTTTTAACCTATTTTATGACACGAAGAATTCGTATGAATTCTAGAAATGGTCCACACTGCGCGGCGTCTTCGGGTATTCAACTCGGTTACGGATACGCGGGATAGAAAACTCCCTGGGGAAAGGGAAGAGAAAGAAAAACGGGGGTGTACGATTTGCGAGAGGGTCGCGTAGGCAAAGTAGGGGGTGGAATAGGCAGAGGTGGAGCAGGGAGAACGTGGTGTTTCAGCCTCGAGGCAAGTTCGACGATGCACGAGCGAACAATTCCAGTCGATTGCACGGTCTCAATCGCAAACGGTGCTTGGACCACTCGTTCCCCTGCCCTCGACTCACCCTTTCGCCGCCCTTCTTGCTTTTTTTCCTCTCTTCACCTCCTCTTTCCTCCTTGAAAACCGGTTAATATCCAAGTGTAAACAAAACCATCGCGCTGCATCGGCTGGCTCAGTGAAATCAAATTATTATGATGAAAGACCGGCCGTGCACTACCGGGCCGCCCGACACTTTTTAAAATTCATTAGCAAATTAACCCATCGCCACCCCCGCTCGGCCGAGGAGCACGCCATCGGCCCCAACTGCAAGGCGGTTTTTTTCTCTCGATTCCAACGAACGGAACCACGGTTCTCATGGGAAAACCGTCCTCCAGACACCTCCCACCCCTACCTCCCTGCAACGTGTCCAGCGAAAATAACTTCGAAAATGCAAGCTCCCGACGCGTTAAGAATTCCTTAACCTGATGCATATGGAGGGTTTAGAAAAAGAGCAAACCTTTGAACTGGGAATAATATAAAACAACAAGGACAGACTTCAATTTTTATTCGAATGAAATTACTAGACTGCGGATCAAACGAACTGACCAAATGAAGTGCAACAAAGACTTCGAAAAAATGGTAAACGATAGGAATTAAAAAGGAACATAAAGAAGGCACTTTTTGAAACTTTTTTATTTGAGCATGAGAATAAATGTGATTTTCAATGTTTTTAGCCGTTTGTAACTCCTGCGTATGTTAATAGATTGTAATTTTCTTTTGATAATTATTTCCCTCGTGTATCGATGTACTCCAATTAATCAAAAATTAATTATTACACGCGAGTGTTTTATTATTGTATCATACGTTGATGTACAACAGAGGATATCATTTAATTGTTCATGTATAAATTATTAATGATTCATAATGTTCCTGATTCGCAACGCTTACAGTTGACCAGTCAACCGTGGAAAAATGAGATTATAATTAATATGTTAAGTGTAAATTCAGATTATAGCCAAGTCGCGTTTGTGTGAAATTATGCTATATTTACATGTGAACAAAAAAACATACAATTGTTCCGCCGAGGCCCTAATGTTGATTGCATCAGAAACAGACGCTGCGAATAATTATTCAACAACTTTGCACCATGGTCGACGCGTTCTCGTTGTTCACACTAATAGCAAACAATCCATATGCAGATTGTCGTTGGAATCCACAGATTAGATTTTGATATACATATGTAGATTTCATTTCGCCGCTCGAAAGATGCAGTCGAGTTATTTAACGCAGCTGGGCGTGCTGTAATATTCATATGGGGCACCTGCGATTCAAATACGTTTGTTTTTTCTACTAGAGTATTCTAAATACTATGCTCAGAGTTTTCATAAATTTGAATAAAAATAAAATGAAAATGGAGCATGACGATTAAAAATCTTTTCAATGACACCACTTTCAACTCGAGATGTTGACCCAAAAACGTTTGTTCAATTAAAAATGAATATTTCGATGTTATAATAAATCATCCTGAAAATGTTATTTTGACTATGAAATTTTTCGGATATCGAGTGTGATTTATTACTCTTACTTATTTATAAAAATGACAGAAAATTAAAGTCGTTTGGTTCATTCATGAAAATGTTATTCTGATTTGTATATTTTGAATTCGTTTAATTTTTTTTGCTATTTCAGAGTTGATCTTGTTTAATTTTGTCACGAATCGTCACAGCGGTTGTTAGATGGAATCGTGTGTTTTCTTAGACTTCGCCTTGTCAGCGACGAAGTATGCTGAAAGGTGTCCTGGTCGATAACAAAGCTGACCAATTACTCGTGCAACGTGCTCGATTCAAGGGGAATTCGTCGCGCAGGCTCCAGTGAGTATTGCTGCCGCTAGCAATTTATCAAACCGACAATCGGTCGCGATGCATCGTGGAAGACGCGCATTCAGCATCGAGCCTAGTCTTGCGGTCGTCTTTTTCGGTTCAAACTGCAATTCCGGGGAAGATCGATGCCTTTACGACTTCCGTCTAATTACGTTCCTCCACAAAACGCTGGAACATCCTCGGATTTCTCTTGTTCCGTGACACACCAGACGCCGGACAAGCAGTAGTTAACTGAGTAATTTATAAAAAAAATTACCATTGTCTTTATTTGTGCCGATACTAAAAATATAAAATAGGTCTTCCGTAGATCTGAGTAAGTTACCAGCCATAAATAATTAAAATGGCAAAAATTGTGAGAAACTAGTTTAGAAAAGTACAAAATAGACAATTTATTTTGAAGATATTTCTGCATCATAAATGTTATTTTTTCGTTTAATAAGAATTATGTCCATTCACTGGACAGCTCACCCTGCGTAAGCGAAATAAACCCTATATCGAGGTTACGAGCACTGTAATAAAGAAGAGATGATTTAGAGTGGAGCTGGGCGATTAGGGAAATTCGGGACGATATTCGTCCGCATTTTCATCCGTAATATTAGAGCGAATGCGCTCGTATCCCGCAAAAATAGGAGAGCTAGACGACGGGGGTTGGATTCCATTGGTACACGTCCATCGGATAAGTAGTCCGTGGAAACTGTCCAAACAGCCGACATGGAATAGAAATGAGGCATACCTAATTTAACGGAAGTCACCGGTCGAAACGGCGATACGCTGCCTCGATACGCGACGTCGTCGGGAGATTCGTTATCGAATATAAGCGGGTCCAGCAACAATACACAGGCTTGACCAGAATGCGAACTTCGGCCGTTCCGACGTCTACTATCGACTTCGAGTTAGCTATTCGCTCAAAGGTATAGTTAACCCCTTTCCGTCGATCCGTGGGGCAAGCAAAGTTACAACAGTTGTATTCTATTCTCCTAGGAGCAGGAGACACTACTACACACCTATCTCTCTTTCTCTATCTCGGTCTTCATCTTTCTCTCTGATTCTCTTTTGTGTTAGAACAAAAACGTCATAATTAGACTGCGGATCTTCGCGCAAAATAAAAATGTTCTGCATCAATTTAAAAAAAACAGGAGGGAAAAAGTTCTGTTGTTCTTAAATAATTTTGCATTATTGGTGTTTCTAAATTCTCTTAATCTCTACAGTTTTCCAAATTCTCTCAATAATTCAAAAATTATAATTTACAAGGTTATATGCAAAAATAAAAAAGGCATATTTTTTTTAACTTCTTTATTTGGGCCCTTAAATCTCTTTTGCATATCATTTCGTAAACCAATGATTCTAATCGATTATAAACAGTCAGGTCGTTTGGTACAATTATAAAAAAGCTATTCTGTTTTAAAGGGCGTACGAATACTTTTTGCACTCACTGTATGTCTAATATACGAAACACGCGTTTGATAAGGATTTGTTCATGATCGTCAGCTCCCAGACTTCTGCGCGCCTAGATGACTTTCTCCACTGTGCGTCGGGTGACAGCAAATATTGTAGAAGCGTGAATGGTCATTCTACCAGTGGCAATTAATTATTAGAAAATAGAGGGTGAACGGGCGCTGGGATCCCTGAAGCGAACGCGTAAACAGTCGGGGACGTTATCGGGGTGTCTTCGGGGCGCCCGTAATTTCCTGTTAGGCGAGCTCCTCGAACGAATCGGAGACGACACGCGACCAAAGAGACGCATCGGCTCGTATCGAATCGGGGAAACAAAACGGGAGAACGTTGGCGGCAACAATGCCCCCGGATCGATATCTGTTTTCGGGCGACGCGCACGACTCGACTCGACTCGAGTCGGATTGAATTGAATTGAATTACGCCGGGTTTGCACTTGCACTCCCACGCGACGCGACGAAGTGTAGAAGGTAGGCGCGCGAGTGTTTCCATGCAGATGGTCGCAAATTGATGACGGTACCGACAGATCGACGGGATTCGACGCGCGGCGAGTAATCGCTTTCTCCCTTGTTACCGGCCACTTCGGGTAATTAAGTTTCCTGTAGTTTTCACAGGCCAGCAGCCACGGCTAGTCGGAATCCAATTGCCGTAACTATCGGCCGCAACTCTTGTATCCACCCTTCGAGCATCCACTGATTCTATCAAGCAGGTGATTAACCGCGTGTATGCCGCCAGGTTCACCGCAGCTCTATTTTTATCTCGGCGAATTTTCGTTTATAAATAATCGAAGTGCGGAAGAGAGATCGATCAAATATTCTCGGTAAAAATGAATTGGGCCAGATTAAGAGAGGAATTGTATAGGAGAAAGTCCGGGAAAAGTAGATAGAGGCGATGGAAGATGCAATAGGAAACAGAGCGGAAATCTGGAAGAGCTTGGTGGAGAGGAGAGATCAAATCGAAAATTCAATGTCAAAGATGATTATAGGCGGGGTATGGGCGAAACGGGATGCAGAACGTGCAAATCGACGAAGATGGCGCGATAAAGATCACCGATAATATTTCCTGAACGTGAAGGGACGATCGAGTTGTTCCCAAAATCTCTATCAAATTGTCTCGTTGTGCACTTTATCGAACCGGCTATGTGCTTTTGTCGTTAATGAAATCGTTTCGAACGAATCCAGTGACACAACGTTTATAAATCACGGTGTTAAAATGTCCATTCCGCAATCCCTCGCTGATAAATTGCCACGATAATAAATTAAAACAATAATCAGAGAGAGATACTTCCGGTGCCGGTCTCAAGTAATTTACCTTGGACATTAAAACTAGGTATTAGCAGTACTTCGATAGTAGCGAGCACAGGACAATATATCTCCATTCAATCGATAGAAAAATGCCGGTGCATATTGAATTTATCGAAGCCGGCCAATTGAATGTAATAAATATTAATATCCAGCATCAACGAAAATGAAGACGTTATTTCGCGCTTATGAATATCGAACTTCCGCAGTAAACGTACGCACGCGTTGAATACGGAATTCCTCGGCTAGGACCAGCTACGGAATTATTAATACATCCCAAAGTAACTCTCGCGTGCTCGTTCGCGCAATGAATCATAAGGCATAAGGGATTGTTAAAGACTTCGACACGTGTTCGACTCGATACTACGAGGAGGGAAACGAGGATCAAGTATGAAGGCATCGTGTAGGCGAGTCATAAAATGGCAAATAGATAACGTGACGGAACGGCGATCGACGGCCCGAGGAATTCTCGCCGAGCGTTTCGAGGGGGACGCTTTCCGCTGAGGGTTCTCCGCGATAACGCGGAAAGATCGGGCGGAGTTTACGCGCGGAACGATAGTCCGACGAATGGTGCGAGCTCGCGGAAAACCCGCGACGTTTCTGTCAGCGCGAAGATACGTGACTTCGCAGCTTTTACGGGAAAATCGATATCCTGTCCCGGAGCGGAGTCCGATACACAGATGAACCGGCGATGCGCCCGACTCGTTGCCGAGATACGCGCACTACAGGCCTTATCTTTAATGCGATATTGTACATACACTGTATAATATACACTGGGCTTCCATATAACGCGTGCGAAACGGTACAGAAACTGCATACAGAGTGTCCCAAAAATGTTGTATTTAAAAAGAGTGTGATACCTATGGTTATTGGAAATAACTTTTTCCTTTATGAAAATATTCTCCGCAGACGGAGCGTGGCGTTGGCATTGGCCGAGCCGGAATCCGTCTGCTGTAGGCTTCTTAACGAAGCCGCGGAGAACATTTTTGGAAAGGAGAAAATAACAAAAATAACATTTTAAATGAAACATGAGCAACTGCGCAGTGACATGAGGTACATCATGAGGGCTTGACAGCAGAGTTGGTCAAAAATTTTATTCAAATAAAAATTTCGAATTCAGTGCGTGTGTGTGTGGGTTTTAAAGCCACTTTATTTGAAATTTTTATTTAAATAAAATTTTTACCCAACTCTGCTTGACAACGCCGAATTTGATCCTCATTTTTGAGGAGTAAAACGTAAAATGACGATTTTAATTTTGAAGTCTGTAAAAGATTCATTCATGAAAACCTTTTTTTAATGTTTCCATAGAGATTTCAATTTGTAGCATTTTTTAGGAAAAATGAGTCTTCAGTTCCTCGTCTGGTGAATCACGTACAAATATATTAGAGGAAAACGAACAATAGCGTGGGAAAGTAGAATCTTCGAGCTTTAAAATGAGTCCAAGTTTATCGTTATATGATTGTTTTTCACGAAATTACAACAGGTTGAATATCGTCAAATTTTACGTTCAGATACACTTTCTGGATTTACTGTAAATTCGTGATTTTTTCGATTTATCTATGATTAACAAGAAAAACAGATTTTTCCTGTTCTTGATAGTATATTTGGGAAATATAGACCCGCAGTCTAATCACGCAAAACCTCGTTAATGTCGAAGTCAGGCGAGCTAGTAACTGGGATAGTAACAGACAGGCCGACGAAGTTGCGCGGGAAGTAACTCACGATAAAACGAAATGACAAGGGTCGAATGGATTCTAAGCTTGATGGTTCTCCTGACAGATGCCACGTCAATTTGAGCCCGAAGGGCGGGGCTGGCTATTAAAACGGGGATCTATTAAGATGACAAGTCCTCGGTATTAATACTTTTTGAACGCCGAAGAACCCTGTCATCTGCTGTTGCAACTTCGATCAACGTCTGGCAACGTTAACCATTCGTTAACGAAAGTTTTCACGATTCTGGGTACATTCTGTTTCCGTGAGAGGAGAAAGAAGTTCAAAGGTCTGCATTTTGTAGACAGATTCGAAATTAGGAACTCTAAATAATTTCATGTACCATATGTTACAATTAGATTGTGGATTTTTGTGCAAAATAAAAATTGTGTAGAATCATCGTGTGCAATCTAGGAGCATCCAAATATTCAACGCTTTTCATTTATTTCGGTTCCGACCACATTCGTTCAATAAATTCTTTTTTTTAAACGTATTCTACAAAAACATATATAACTCACGTTACTTTTATTTTTTTTACACGAGGCAAAATAATTGTGCCAATCAAATACCCACAAATATGTGTGTGCGGAAAATGCTTTACTAGTTCTGCTGAAAAAAATTTCTAAAAATTGGTAGAACAATGGACATTCAAAACTGCCTTGATTTTGCGCGTCGGTGTGCTCCGCCGGCAATGAAAACTCTGGAACCCGATCGAAGTGGCACGGTTCGCTGGTACAATTGGGCGAAAGTGCATCGTCCCCGTTAACCTCGAAGCTTTCTGATTTATTCGTCTGTTCGTTACTCTTTTCGCGCGTCTCGGGGGCGAACGGGTCGTTACGAGTCACGGACTCGAATGGCGGGGCGAGGCGCGTCGGACGGCGAGCAACCCCTGAGCTCTCTCTTCAATTCCATCGGCTTTGTCATCGAGACTCGTAGCTACGTTGCTTCGCTTTATGAGCGTCATTCGATCTCGCGTTTCCTTCCACACCACCCGAGCGAAGTCTCTTTCCCTCTATCTGCCGTCGACGCGGTTCCCTTTCATCCAACGCGCCGCACCGGTGACCCACAAATCGGAATTATTATCTGTGTTTAAGGAACATCGGCGCAATGAAACTGTTTACCGTGGCTTTTCGTTCGACGATACGATTCTGGAACGTGTCGCGGGATACTTGAAGTAAACCCGGTTATTGAACTCTCGACACGATGAACCTCTGCGATAATGTACCGATATATTCGCACAGCGAATCAAAATAATATTCCAACAGTTTCAAAAGTACGATAACGTTTTTAATATTAAACTACAAATATTTTTTAGAAGTTGGAACAATTTTCGTTTTACTAGAATTTACTGGAACATAATTTTATACATTACAGACTGCAGTGAATAACGAGAATGTTAATCATATTGTGAGAAGAGAAAGAAAAAAAAGTTCAAACAATTAGTTTACTTTTTATGTGGGCCTATGTAGAAAATTTTAAAAAATTCGTATTGTAAATCTGTGTCAATTTTATGGGAAAGGGTGCAAGGCTCTTTTTGCAAGGACAAACGAATGGCGGAACATCAAACGTAATAGTGTCCCTTTGGTAGAGAGTTCCGCGCGGTAATCGTCCATCCGAACAACAAAAAACGAAAAAAGGTCCGACTATATCGTGTCGCGGGACTGACGCAGACACGCAAGCTTGTCTCGCAGCATTTTCGCGCGCGAGCTTATCCGAGGACGATTTAAAGCGAGGCTGGCGCTCGAGTGACAAAATACAGTGCTGGAAAAATTAATAAGACACTTTACATATTTTAATATTCCGCGTATTTAATACTAGGATGTGCACACTTCATACACACAGTATTTTTCTCACGGAGATAATATGGTTTACGTAGGTCGGTGGATTTTCACGCTCTACAGAAAAATAAAAAGTTTATTCATTCACGCGTGGGTCCTTTGAATTACGAGTTACTTAATATTTACGAGTCGATGCAACGATGAATCAAGGTTATGAAAATGACATTGGCGCAACGTTGAATTAGTATTTAGTATATGACTGGTAAAGTAGTACTGAATTCGATAGCCGTGCATCCCGAATACATTTGTTTATGCTACAGTTTAACTGCGGCTGTATCGTACATAATGCTCAATGCTGATCGTCATTTGCTGTTTCAGGTAACGATCCCAACGTGAGAACGTTGAATAAATCCATACAATGAAATATTCATTCATGAAAATAGTACATCAACATCCACGCCATTCTACCAATCCTGTATTTCCATAGATAAGGATATTTCCAGATCGAAATTTATACGATACGATTTTATAAAACCGACTTTTTACGATCGAGACCTCTTTGAAACGTTAAACTGAATTAAATCGCATGGAAATCGAATCACCAATTCAGTGAAACTCAAATTTAAAATATATAATTCGCAGTGTATAAATATTTCTGAATAAAAGTGTGGAAATCGAATTTTTGTAACTGAATGGTATAAATATCGGAGTAGTTCCATTTCGTTCAAATATTTACAAACTTCGCAATGATATTTAATAAGAAATAAAATGTTCTTTAGTGATAACATGATCTTAATATTCCTCTTATTTCTTCTCCTAAATAACAGTGGAAGCGAGAGCATTTATCTTCTCGATAGAGTACTTCTTGATGTAATCAAAAATTTCATGAAAGCGGTCTCGTAAGGAAAAATGAAATTTAATAATCAATAATTTTATTTCGGTTAAAAGAGGAAATTAATAACATATTTATTAGACGGTGTTCAGAATCGTCGCCACGAGTTTGACTCGATATACTACAAGGGGTTAAAGCATTATAAATGAGATTACTTTAGCTGCTCAATACTTGAGCTATTAGAATCAAAGTCATACAATTGAGATTCTTCCATTGTCAGTTGTGTAATCCGTTTATAGGATTCAACTCTCCCCGTTTTCGAGCGAGAACACCGGTTAGTCGTGCGCCGTTTCTACGAAACATACGAATCCACTGTCATGAATTTCCCAGGATTTCACGAAGCAGTCCGTCGCGACGCGTCGGCCCGGCTCGCTAGAAATTACACGAATCGCGAGCTTTATCATCGCAATTAGCCTGAGATCAGTCACCTGCGAAGACTGTAGGAAATTTAATTATTCACCGAGACCGGTAACAGGGCAGGAAATGAGTGCTCTCGCCACTAAGCTCCGCTGATTTAGAACCGAGTTGACAGCAGATATACCTTACAGGTGCATCGAGACGAGTGCAACTTTGTTCCTTGCTTATACACTGCATCGAGAAAATTCTGGAAAAATTGTCGGTATTTAACCTATGGGAATTTCGTATGAAAACAACAGTGCAGAGATAAAAAATACTCATTTTAATGAATTGAAAATTATTTTTAGTGACTATCACAGTTTTAAAGATTGAGCCCCCTTTTGCAACGACGTCTTAAAAATGAATGTACGAATTTTTTCACTGTTTTATAGACTAAAAATCTTTCATCTAATGCCTAATAAAACGGCCACAAAAAATCGAAAGTAAAGTTTTTGTACGTCGCTGCAAAGGGGAGGTTTCAATCTTCAAATTTGCAGTATTTTCGAGGGAATCTTTTCAGTTCTCCACCCGTGTGTTGTTCTTTAAATATTTCGATAAGTAACAATTTCTTCTTACGTAAATTAACGAGAGAATTCCAACTGTGTATAAAATATGCATATCAATTAAAAAGTAATTGCTGAATGCACAAGCAGGATTGCTCTTCTAACAATAACATGCTTCTACGAATGTATTATTCTTTGAACGATCCGTCTCTTCCCTTCGACATTTTTCTATAATTGCAATAATAACGGAGTTATAACCTGTAGCAATAGCGTGAACCAGTTACCCCGTTATTATCAAAGGTAATTGTAGTAATGTCCCTAGAAATTACGATCGTTTTAACTTGGTTGCGCTGTAAGAGCTGTCCGTTCGGTTTGTTATAAAACATTGAAATCAGCGAATCCTTTTCGCTAATTGATTTCGACGCAAACGGGGAACGATGTTGGCGAGAGTCTTTCGGTATTTCGTTTGGCAAATCGAACGTTGAAATTACACTTCCCGATCGGGTTAAATCGATCAGGTTAAACGGGACGCTACATTTTCCATTACGGCCGGTCCGCGGGTCGATTATACATGCGGAACGACGCAATGCAAATAAGCGGGTCGCTGCGCGCTGCATTTTATTCTACATTTTCTCTGGTGAACGGTGTCGGCTGAAAAATATACTCTGTCTTCTTAATTAACGATGACGGTAAAGCGAGGCATTGCGTCAATTAAAAGACCGGTATTTCACCAGGGGTAAGAAAACCAGCCGCTGGTCCAAGCTTAGTTTCTCTTTCAATCACTGTCAATTAGCTTGGAGTTAGTATCCGGTTGAATGGCGATGTTGCGAGACAGTCGGTCATCTTTGGAACTAGCTACTGTTACAGCGATCGCGTTGCATCATCGTTATCAGTCGCGACGCGATAACGAAGTTGTGCTTTCGCTCATTAGGATTGAGCTGAGAAACTTCGGCCGCTTAACGATTCCAGACTACCGAAACGGCGGTCTCCTTGACAGCGGTGTTCGAATAATGGCGACCGGCAGCGTCGATCGATTTAGCCCGTCGCGCGTCGCGCCGCCGCCGCCGCACCACACCGCGACGACGGTAAAATTATGGGATTCGTTTCAGCGTCGTCGTCATCCCGTGCGTTCGGCTTGAATCGTTTCGATCCGACTCGGCTCGATTCGATGAACAGCAGCAAGCGAATCTCTCTCGCGCTTAGGACGAGCCGGAAACATCCATCGAAGTTAAGTAAAGTTCCCAAAATACTGTATGGAAAAGCGTATCATTCCCCGGGCCCGTAGTTTCGAAGTCAATTTCAAGTTAGACAGGGACGTTAAACGTGGCGCGAGATTTCCATAAAATCGAGGTCGTAATCAGTGTGCAGGTCCTCGAATCCTCAACTCCTAATCTGGTAATGCGGTCCGGAGTAATTGCCATCGAATCGATATAGATCGGAACCGATCTGAGCGGCTCGTCGTAAAGGACCGCGACCCGCACACGTTTGCGGGTTCCATCCTCGAAATTAATAGCTGCGCGACGCGACGCTCAAATCGATTGTCGTGCTTTACACGGCAAATTATTACTTTCTGCCGGGACTATTATACGCCCTCGGTTAATTATGATCCGCTTGACCCCCAAAGGCTGTTGGTCCACAGCGATCGCGATAGTTTGTTCCGCGGCGGTGCCCGCGTTTCGGCAAAGGGAATCGTTACGGTATAATTTCGGGATTGGTGGAAATGTCGTTTACAGGCTGCACCGAATAACTGAGTTTTTTCCTTGGATTAAATTGGACAAAGGCCTCGTGGCTGGTTCTCTGTAAAATGTATATCGAGTTCGGTAGTACAGTGGGTGTCCGAATTATTGGGATACTTGAAGTGAATGTATTATTTCGCAGTGAATCGAGTGGTAATTTAACCAGAAAAATTGTTAAATCTCCCTGCGTACGTTTTATTGAAAGTAACCCGCCTGTACTGATCACGAGTTAAATATCGAACGTTTCTCGATAAGTGAAAATCGAGGATTCAAATACTTTTTGGAGAAACCGCAATTGAATGGGCGTCTGGAACAAAGGCCTACGTCAGGTTTCTTAAATTTATAGGAGCGCAATTTTATTACGGTTTATTTTATCAAGTATTAAAGCAAAATAATGTCATAGGCCCTTCTTCCAGACACCCATTCAATTATATTTGCAACGTCCCAATCATTTGATAGACAAGCTTAAAGTTAAAAGACTCCGGCGTATCGACCGGTGTCCCGCGATCAGATACGTGAATCGGCCCACTTTTCTGATCAGTCATTCGTCTTCGAGTGGACGACGAGAATCGAGTCACGGCGGATTGCCGTTTAAGAGGGATCCTCGAAAAATCACGTGACGAAACGCGGCTGGCTGACGAGTGTAGGATATCCAATTAAACCGTCTTTGACCGGGCAATTGCCCGTCACAATCAGACGAGAAGGGTAGACGGGTTGGATGGGCGCTCGCTGTTTAAAACGAGGAGCGCGAGAAGAATCGAACCGTTGCGAAATTCCCCTCCGGAATTCCGGTCAGACATCGCGGGAGAGTCGGCGGCTTAATTAGGAGAAACGAAGGGATCAAGCTCTGCTCGTTTCGCTCCCCCCCTGTGTTCTAACGATGCGAGAGTCGGTTTCCTCCTTGCGCTGCTCTTCGATTCCACCTGTCTCGGAATGCTCGGTTTAATTGGACCACTCGATAATGGACGCCAATCGCTGGAATTAGCCGTTTCGCTCGTATCGATGCTTTCCCACCCTCGAACCTGCGAGCATATTTCTAATTTCCTGGTATGAAGTGTGCCGCGCCGGGGGAACTCCCCTAACACTGGACCACACCTAATACCAGACAGTAGCTGTGACTTTCACATTTCAAATTTCACCGAGCCGTTCCATTGTGTCAGTTGAAGAGGAACAAAAGCAATCACGTTTTCTCACGCTGATGATTGTTGCGAGCGACAATCCAACCCTCAGCTTCACATAAACAGCAGAATGTTGAAGGAATTAACAGCTGCATATGGACCGTGGCGAGATGACAAGAAGGTCCCCAGGGCAAGACTTGTGTCCCCACTCTACCTTCCCCTCCTGCGACGCTGTTGCACGTGACCGGTACTGGCAGAGAGAGGGTAACTTTTCCCCTTAATCTGTGCTCCCTCCCTCATCTCGCGACACTGCTGCCAGTGACCTTCACAATATACATGTATAAACAGAACTTCCTGTTGGCAATAACTTCGTGCATTACAGATGCGAAGTTGTCGACATAAATCCCACTTCAATTCATTTCTAGGAAGGAAACCAGATAAATTTTGTTCTAATAATAAACTGTTTAGTGGCAGTAGAAACTTCGAATAATGTAATCTTCAAGTTCTTCGAAGATCGCTTAGATATAAATGATTAAAGATCTTCCAGATAGAATACAGTTGCTGAAGACTCTATTAATAGGCTGCCGCTGGATAGTGTTAAAATAGTTGACACGTGTCTTCTTTATCGATCATCATTTGTACTACAAAGTGAAAATAGACCTTAAAGATGAAGATGAGAAACACGTTCGAGCAAACCGTCGAATCAGCCACATCCAATCGATCGCGAATAGTGCACTGCAAGCAGACCAAATATTTGCGAAATAATCGATAGAACAAATAGATTTGGCTATGGTCGGGTGACTTCCGGACGTTTAATTATTATTTTTCTCCGAGAGCTGTGTATGAAGCAATAATATTTGCTCGAGCTCTGCCCTCGGTCGGGATTTCGTCGCTCGCATGCGAACAAGAAAATCCTCTCGCGATACAAAGAACCGGCACCCTGCCGAAAGTCAATCTCGCCGGGTGCTGGCGCAGCCCGTAAATCCCGACAAAGTCGAATCCCGGCTGCTTCTCGCTCTCTCTCTCTCTCTCTCTCTAGTTCTCTGTTTCTCTCCCAGAGAATAACCGCGATTCGAAGAAGGTGTGTTCCTTTGAAAAGGAAAGGAGGCCGTGTAAATAACGGCCGAGGGCCGCAACGGCAGCAATCGCACCTCTCATGGGTCTGCTGGGACGCAGCGCCGGTTCCTCCGTGACCAGACTTGCCACTTGCCACATCCATTAACCCTGGCTCCCCGGGAGTCTCTCTATCTCTTCCTTCTTCTGTTTTACCAGCTCCGTTCTCCCGACTCGAGCATCGCGAAATTCGATTTGGTACAGCTGGCGTCTTCGAATTCGTCTCCCGCGATCGACTCGACGCGCAGTGCGGTCGGACCTTTATGAGTAGACTGCGGATTTTATGCAGAGTTGAGCAAACATTTTATTGAAATAAAAATTTCGAATAAAGTTTGTTTAAATCCCACTTGGAAAAAGCCCATTTTATTCGAAAGTTTTATTTCAATAAAATGTTTGCCCAACTCTGATCTTATGCATTTATAACAAAAATGTTAATTTTAAAAAAGTGGACATGTTAAAAATATTTAGGGACATCAATGTATACTAGTTTCAGCTTAATAGCATAATTATAAAAGATCCTTTTAATAAGATAAAATAGGATAAAAGACCCTCTGTTAAGAATAATAAAACAAGAATACATCGGACAATTTCTCTGTAATCGGTGTACCTGCAAGTCCACGAAGAGAAAAAGCATCGGACTCGCTGCGGAAGCGTCGACGTCCGTTTACGCGCGGCAAACAATTGGCCGATTAGCCGGTGATTATCGATTGGATTCCAAAGCTTTCGGCGGCCGTGAAAAGTGGGCGTTGGCTGTCGCGCGCGCGACCTGACGCTCGGTCCCGGACGACCCGGTGAAAAGATTAAAAAGCATCGGACGCGGGAGGATCGACTCAAAGTTGCGCGTCGAACGTCGACCGTCGACCGATCGCGATCTCGAAACAGCGAGGTTCGAGCGCGGTGCGCGGCCGGCCGGGTTATCGCGTTTCAAATTACGATTTAGAAAAGCGAGCCTCGCTGACACGCGGTCTTTGAAAATCGAGAAGAATCGAACAAACCGTGCTGCATACCGGGTTTGCGTTACTATAAACGTTTCAAAACTTTATCGATTGGTTCGCCGCGTTACCGACGAGTGGAACATTCGTCCCGAAACGTGGCTAAAATGATTTTAACATTGTGTTAAGACTTAAAGACAATATTGGAGGTCGTTGGATTCGTTTTGACATCAGCTGCCGCAATGTGTGGTTAAAAAATACAGTGATAATTTTTTGTTAAAAAACACATTTCTTGATTGAGTGGTTGGAGCCATTTAAAACACTTAAGGACAACCTTGACGATAAAAAAAATAAATGACCTACTGAATTTTATCAAGGCAACCAAACGTATCAAACGAATAATGTAGCTTGTCCTCGCTTACTTTATGATGTCGCTAAGAACCTAGTAATTGATGCGACATAAAACTATAAATTAAAGAAAAATCGTATTCCTCATTATTGAAGTGATAAAAGAAAGATTTTCATTAAGTTTTTTATCTATCTTTTCTGAACTCATCTTTTTCCTCCAATGACTATCCTTACACCCGTATACATTAATTGATAAAACTGGAATTTCAACGTGTAAATCAAGTTGATTTGTAAAACAGTTTCGAATTTAGTACTATTCTCCCACACCCTGCACAGAAGGTGTTGCATCCGTCACGGTTGAAAATCAATCAAACTAAATTTGTTTTTCTTCGCTGTTGTAAGACGTGAACAAGAAAAATTAAAAAAGCTTGTGTCATTTTATATTGAAAATTTCGGCTGGCAATCGCCCAGAGCCTGCCCGATAAATGTCTTTACAACTTACGCGCGGAAACTAAGAAATCAAAAATATCGTCGGGGCGCGAAGGCGCGGTAGGATTGCCGCTTGTAGATACAAGCGCGCGAGGCCCATAAATCGCGGAGCGAGTCGCCGATATACGGGTAACCTGCTAAATCCATAGTATCGGGTAATTGACCGGTTACTCTGGATCTCGCTGTAGGCGTGCAAGAAATATTCTAGCGAAATTCGGTGCGCCGCGTGCCGTGGAAGCCGGCAGCTGCCTGGAATATTTCTTCAGGCATCCTCGGCTCACCTGGCCGATACGAGAGGCGAGCAGGAAGGAAGGAAGCAAGCAAGCGAGCAAGCCTGGTTGTGTAGGTAGGCAGAGGCCGGCGGCTAGCTGGAGATTCATTTCAATATATCCGACACGTAACACAGCCCATGGATTATGCAAGGGATGGATGCAGACCCCCGACCTATACCTCGCGTCCACGTACTTGCGGCGATAAGTTGAATTCCAGGGGTTCTCCGGCCCGGAACCGGAACTAATTTACAAGCGGCCTGATCTGTAGCACTCGAGCCATTAATTGCCATAATCTGATCGCAAGCAATCAATCGTGTCTCAGCGAGGTTTGCCTGGCCCTGAACGCCCACCTATACATTCGTGCTCGTCTTCCCCGACGGATCAATGTGCTACAATTACGCGATTGTGTCTCCCCTGTACCCCCACCCCGACCCCTCGCCGTCTCAAACCCCCACCTATCACCACCCACGCGCGGTATTGTCTCCTTGGTTATTACATTCGTGTTACATGCTTATATATCCAAGCTCCGAATTTCGCCTGTAATTACCTCGATCATCGCCGCCTATAGGCTAAATACGTGTTACGCGCACGAACTATAATTAATTTGTTATCGACTGGTCGACCGGCCGGCCAACCGAACGGCCGACTGGCCCACCAAATCAACCGCCGCGTTGTCGTGCCACACTTTATTATCAACGCGCCGCTAGCAATATCGTCACGAGACACGCCAGTGGACGGTATCTTATATTTTGTTAACGAACAACGGCATGTGGCGCTTTACTAACATCTGTTCAAGTATCGCTAGCTTTTCTATCACGTTTGTCTATTTTGTACATATACACAACACCACCTTTAATTGTATACGCAAGAAGCAGCGTATATTCAATGACAAAATTTTCGCTCCAAAAGTATGATTCGTAAAAGATTCAGAAAAGTTTCTGTACGGGTCCTTTCGAGTATTATCTAAGTGAAAAAGCAATTTTAGAAGTTCGTATTCAAGACTATCAAAAATTTCGAAGGAAGTAGGTCTACTACAATGACCAAGTACAAACAGTTAAAATCAGGATAGTTGTCCTTTATATTTTTCTATTTTATAGGAAATTATGATTGTCTTGTGATACAAATCATAGAACTTCGCCATTCGAGATGTGCTCTCAGCTTTAATAGTCTCCGAGGTAGCTTGGTGGTTGCCAATTTTCAGTGGTTTAAACTTGAGTCTTGACGAAAAAGAAAAATACGTGTACTCTATTTTTGGCTCTGCTAGCTGCAATGTTTCAACAAAATTGGAATGGGACAGTTAACGTTCCTTGTTAGAGTTAGTTACTCAAGCGGACGTCTCGCTGTGACGCGTCGTAATGACCATCCATGCCTCCTACCTCTTCAAAATCTAGGTGTGCAAGTTCCGAAAGATACCAAGGGCAACGGTTCTAATTTCCAACCTTGACCTGCACTCTCTGTCAGTCCCAGATCCTCGCAGCGTCACGTAACACGGAAACTTTTGACTCGCAATCGAACTGAACGTGGTGCACTTAATTAACTCTTCAGCGACTACGATGTCTGATTGTAGGATCCTTTTTGTATGATGTTACCATCAGATGATTTAGGAATTCCAGACTGAACTTCAATCTCCAAATTCTCGAATGAATGATGAATCAATGTATGAAAGCGTATCGTCCCCAATAATCGAACAGCAACACATTATTTGAAGAAGTTAAAAATGTCGTTATCTTGATCTAAGGAAAACCCTCGGGTCCTGTTTCTTAGATCGTGTAGTTCTACTATTTTAATTTTTATCTTGCACAAAAATCCGCAGTCTACTTATTAATTTTGTTCAAGAATTTTCTAAAAAATTATAGTATGTACCTACGTTTCGACAATCAAAGCAAGTAAGCCACGAGCGAAAGAGGTTGCTAATAATTGCGGGTAACAGTCCCGCCGCGAGATGGGAGGTTGGTTGACAGTTCAATCTAATCGCGGGGATGAGATATTATAAACACGAACGCGTTAAAATTTACTAACAGCCCCAAATTATTCGATTATATCTGTTTATCGTTTGCTTGCATATCCGTTATACGGCCTTTGCTAGCCGCGGCAATCGAATTAAAATCGACCAGCAGTGGTAGCCAGCCGCGTTTCGTTGAACGATTTGTACATCGCAAAAAATTTAATAATCCCATGACGAAGCATCAGATGCAATAAACAAAATTCAACGAGAGCGAACGCGAGGTGACTCACTCTGAATAACAAGGATCCGAACCGGTCGGATCGTCGAAAAATGGGAGACCGATTCAATCGATTGATGAAGTTAATCGTCATTAATAAGTATTTTAATCGTTAACCGCAATTAACGACTAAACTAGGAGATTGATTGCTAATTGCGATTAACTATTGAACTAGAAATGTATTCGTCAATCGTTGATTAAATGTTTGCCCAACTCTGGTAATAGTCCCTATACAGAGCGAGTTGCTCAAGTTGCGTATCTTGAAAAATCCTCGTTCGCGAAGGATTAGAAAATTGTTGAATAACTTAATAACAGCAAAGAGTGTTATTATTATATCAAATTATAGTGTTCGACTGAAGGTAAGAAAGCGAAGATTCCCGGTTAAACCCGAGGTACGATATTACTTTCGGTACAGTTAGTGAACTAGCTATAGTACTAGCTAACTATAGTTTCTAAGGGCACTGACGGCGCGACGCGACGCACGGCGTGGTTGGGTAATGAGGAGTTAAGTGACAGGTGTATATCGTTTACTTACAACGTCGATGAGCTGGGAGAGGCGTAGTCCCATTTTGACAGTAAGGCAATCGCTGTTGTTGCCAACAGGGCGGATGAGGCGGTTGTAGTTCGACAGCAGGTCGTCGTAGAGACGCTTTGCATCCGGATTGGCTGAGGCACCCGGAAACGGGGCAACAAGACAGGAAATGGCCGTCGCCATCGCCAGCAATCCGCCCAGCCTAGACCACCATCGGCACCAGCCTTTCCCACCGTCGTTCGACCAAGCATCCCTAAGCATCGTACGCCTTGTCCACCCCTGAAACCATATATTCCAACGTTAAGCTTCGCCTACAAGTCCGGTGTCGATGTCTCTCTGTGCCGGTGTTCGATAACAATGCCGATCGATACACCGCACACTCGGCCGGAATCGCAAAAAATTGGGCAACATTCGCGTCCCCGTTAATTACATATTGTTAATTAATTGATTAAACAAAAATGGTAAGTAATTCGCAGATTTGATGCATTCACGACAAAAATGAGTGCAATTTAACACCTTGCTGTATCGTTTTCTTTACAGTTACAGTGATTCAAACGACTTTATCCCTCCACAAAAATGTCGTAGATATATGGGAAAAGAAAATGTATATTTTTGTATGGCTACATTCATTTTAACATTCACATTTGTTAAAATACGGCAAGGGGTGAAAACAGCAGCAAAAATTTAAAAAATTTAGGATTTAAAAACATTTTATAAACGAGGGGACGTAAAATGAAGAGCATTCATTCGTACCGCGTTTAAATTTTTAACTATTTATTTAATACAGACGAGAGCGTGGCAGCGTGGAAATTATTTTCAATTGTGTCATAATCATTTTCGCTGTTAGCGGCGGTTCAGAGTCGCTGTTAAAATGCAAAGGGTTGCATGAAAACAAAAGTCCCCTACAAAATGAAGCGTATACGCGAAACATGTTTTCCTGTAACGAATAAAGTAGAAAACAGATCGTTCGCGATGTTCGATGATCAATTGTCGAGTACGCTTAATAATTTTTTCGTTGAATACGAGTTATAATCACTCACTGATCGTTCTAGTTCGCCGGAGAAGTACCAGAAAAATCATTTTTTTTCGAAGCGTCACTTTGAAAGATACGTCGTGTCTGATCAGTGACGGGTCCATTCCACTGGCGTCCCATTTCCAGCAGTTCGGTTGCCGTACGAGACACCCGGTACATGCGCGTCAGACACGAGCTTGTCGACATCTCATAATGCTTTGACGTCAACTTTTCAAGCGAATCATGGTACATAGCAAGGCGTAAGTTGGTTGCCAGACCAAGTCATTTACTAGTCGTGAAGAAGAGTGTAACCGGCCATAAAGGAAGGCTTCGTCGGCATTGTTGTGTCGCTGAAAGGAAAGGGGAGGGGGAAGAGAAACCAAGAGAGAGAGAGAGAGAGAGAGAGAGAGAGAGAGAGAGAGAGAGAGAGAGAGGGAACCTCTTGAAGAACTTTTATCGCTTCGTTGCTGACCTACCTGCGGCCATTATCAGTGTACCTGTACGCCTGAAAAAGCTACTTTCCCGCATTAATCGGTGATTTGCGCTTCCCAGGTCGGCCGTTCCGCGGTACAGAATTTAAATTGCGACGCCGAGCCCTAATTTGCTCCTTCCACTCTTCTCGCTCGATCACCAATCGCGATAACTTTATTTCCGAGCATGCGATCAATATTGAGAGAGCTACCCGCCGTTTCTGGTCTCGCGACAAAGGCTCGATAATCTTAAAAAAAGTTTTAAAAAAGTTATCCTCCAAGCGTGAAAAAGACACACACGAACACACGCACGCGAAAGAAAAGCGCGGCGTTCTAGTTTGAGAAGTATCGACCGTTTAAAAATACCGGGACTCTTTTATTAGCAGACAACGGATAATAAAATGCGTCCGTGTTTGCTTCGCGTTTCATTCACCCGCTCCCCGTCCCGTCCGGTTAATCGACGAATTACACGGAATGTCGTATTCATTATTGATATGCAAATAAAATTTATGTATCTCGCGCTCGATGGGAAATGAATATTCGCGGAGTAAGGACGGCATCATTGATACAGACTCATAAAATTACGATCGGCGCAGTTGAAATTGCACATCCGCGTGGACCGTTCGCTCGCATTATTTGCAATTTTATGGGCTGCCGTATCGATCCGTTTACCAGGAAATTGTACCGGCGCGGCGCGTCCTGCTGCAATCCAGCAACTCGCGAAATTATTGTACGTAAGGCGAAATCGTTTGAATTCCGACATTCAAGACGTAATGAAAGCCTATTGATACTCGAACGTCCAATATTATGAAACGTGTGATTTGTCGATCGCAGGCCGCTTGTCGCGGAAAGTTTCGCGGGCAAACCGCGATCGGAAAATAGCCAAGAAAATCGTCGGCAACTTTTCGTAGGGACGCACGAAACTTTCGTATACAGTGGAATGCCGTTTCCTTTTACGAGTACGCCGATCACAAGCCAGATTCTTATGCGCGAACGGGTTGTAACGATCCGCGAGTCGCAAAGGTTCGACGGGTGCAAAGTCGCGGAATGCAGATCGCTGCATTACGACTGGCTGGACCGATCGATACGCGCGAAAAATGATAAGCGGCGAAACGCGGTCGTTCGTAATTCCCCACGATCCGGTAAGTTTTCTGTGCAAAGTTTCGCTGCAACTGATGTGTGTACAGTCCAGGATAAAAAGATAAGAGACCGCCGGTTTCCCTGCGGTTCCGTATGGTATCCGAAGAAAATGTACGTTTTAGTAAATCGATACATACGGTGGCTCCAATTTATGTTCGAACACTCTGAACCGTTTGCAGCCGGAGCTACGTATTTTAACTCGAAAATTAAACATTCCTTCCGACCTAGAATAACTCATTTTATGGATATGAAATTGATATAATACCTTATACAATTCTTAAATGTTTAGTAATTCGTTAGATACCAACATATTTAATACTGTGAACAATATTCTGGATAATGGTACAGCAATTTTTAATGGCGCCTCAGAGTCACACCCCTCGATTGATAGCTTCGGCGGGGTTCACGAAAGAAAATTAGTAATTTTTTCGATCAGGAGTCACTTTTACAAAATGTTAATTTAATTCATTAAATTAATATCAACATTTTTGGCATCGCTAAACATTTAGAAAGTAATGTAGATGCATTACCACTGTGCGGCAGTCTGACTCGATGTTCCAGAGCAAGAATTAAAAGCGCGAGTAAACGTTCACAGGATGCTGGTCAGTGTTATGTGACAAATCGTCGGTTGAATTCGCACGGGGCCGCGCGCAGCGTCGAATTCTCTCGTTACCGCTTCGAAATCCCGATACACAGCAAGATTGATGGATCGCAGTCGCTTGTCACGGCCCATTATTGGTTCCGTTACATGAAGTTTCTCAAGCCGCAGTTGATCGGCATTGGACAAACTGCTGTGCATCGACTCGCGGTATCGTTTCACCGAGTAGTAGATCGTCCGGCGGCACACAGTATCTTTGGCTAGTTCGTTTCCCCTGCCTGCACGCGACGTTTACTTTGGTCGTCGGAACAGATTGCTTGTTAAACAATAAATCTGACCGTTCGCGGCAAGCCGAGCGAAACCCGGGGAAAATTGCGCAGCAGGAAATGAGTGAAACTTCCGTCCGAGTACTGACCGCGGTCCTGGCGTTAGAATTAGTCCTTTATAGTGTAATATTACATCCGAAATTGCTTTTCACGTTTACATTTATCGTCTGTCGAACTTCTTCGGCAAACAAGTCCATGCGCAGATCGAGGAACGACGTCGATTCGCTGAACTCTCGTAAATTATAATACTGACGAAAGTTCGGAGTCGCTGTACGTGCCTGTGGGAACACATTCGCGAGCTCGGTGAGTCAATAATTTTAGCACAATGTTCTCAGGTCTGTGTCTCTTTCATCTTTCATCATATCTATCAATGTCTATCTATATCGAACATATCTAACAATATTTTTAATATAGTATATTTACGTTTTTCCTCGTTCAGTAATGAGTAGACAGCTGATCTTTATGCCAAGGAAAAATTTTCTACCTAAATTGCAACAAACTGGAACAAAATGGAAATTTATTGTCTTTCCTAATATGTTTAATAGGTTGAATATAATATAACGGTATTTTAAAATTTTTCCAATGTTTTTACTCTTTTAAATTACACCTACTCATTTTTTAATATTAACCTTATTATACTATTAAAATTATTAAATATTAAAAATGAATATTAACATAAACCGTTTCCTCGGAAGTCTCGTCGGCAGTAACCAGCAATTTTTATCGGACCACCGACCGATAGACTATTTTTCCGTATTAGAAATGAAAAATGGCGCGGGGCCAAGACGGGCCAAGTCGGCCAAAGACCTCGCGGGATTCCTTATCTGGGATGTGTTGGGTCGACCGACCATAGATAAGCCGACCCTGTGGTCATTATCAAACCCCCCGCTTCTCTCCGACTTTGCTCCGCCCTCCGACCACCGAGTTAATTACGGTGGAATTCCTTACGTCCCTGGCTTTTCCTTGAATCCCTTTCGGTGCACTTTCTTCCTGGAATGCCTCCGTCGTCGCTTGTCCCCTCCGCCGGGACCTGCCCGACTATAGTTTGCAAGCTTTGTACTCCCCTGTCAATCCCTAGGGAAAATGGCCACGACTGATACCAGTCCGATGGTCATATATTTAGGGCTATCTCGTCCAATAGGCACATTAACCACGGGGTCGACGAATCGGAGGTCTGTGAACCATTTAGAGCCTAAGAAGTCTTCTCACACAGTAATATTACGATTGGACTGCAGAAATTTGTATACATTTATGCATCAGTAATTAAAATTGTGAACTTCTTCCTTAATACTCTCTCTCTTTTCTTATCAGCGTCGCATATAATGGGTTGGAATGGAAGCTCGTGAAGTTTGTAAATTAAAATTCGACAAAACAAAATTCATATTGAGATATTTATTCATGGTTTTATTCAATAGCATGATAACAATTTCTAAATTTGACAAAATCCGAAACAGTAGTCCGAAAAGTATTCTGAACCGGTGGGTCGACAAACGCATGGCTCTGCGTCTGGACTACCTCGGAAGCAGTAGGTCAAAAAACGCTTGCGTTTGGGTCTGGCGCAACATTCAGAGGTCTCGAAGCGAAAACACAAACGCAAACGTGTGCGTCGAACACATATCGTAAATCGATCGACGCACGTGTTTAAATTGGGGCGATGCTCTTTCGCTTCTCTTCGCAAGTGAAATACAAGGAGAGACATACCAAATCGCGTCATAGGAACGCAAACTGGCGCGTCCAGAGACACAGCAGAGAGCTACGACGAATGGAGTATGGATAACAGAACGCAGCGTCCAGACGCGCAAAGGAGATCCCCCACCATAATACAGACAATTTTTATTTTAAAATTCGCAGTCTGCTCAGAAAGTATTTAATTATTTGATTTTTTTTTTGTTAATATTGATACAGCAATTGCTATCGTGACACCAATATCCAACATTCATTTTGACGAGTGTCGAAATCAACTGCCGACGCCAGATACTTTACTTTCCAAAACATTTCCGTGTAAGCTAGGTCTGGGTATCATCGCGTTCGCTAGTGCCTCCCAATTGAGACACAGCTGCCAAGCTGGATGTAAGTTTATAATTGACGAATTCCATAAAATCGTGAGAATGAATTGGATCGCTGCCACTGCTAGCATATGGCTCGGCAGTGAATTATTTCGAAGCTAATTTCCGTTGTAATTCGATTCGCAGGATCCGGTGAAAAGACATTTCGAGTACTCGCGCTGGTATCCCATAAAAATAAAAACCCGCTGTTCGAGTTGTAACAGTTCCATGTCGGACTTGATTCGCGAGCTGAATAGCGCGCGCTCCGCGAAACGTTGAAAATTGGAGGTTGCAGGGAACGCGGAATAATAGCTGGCAACAACTCGCCGGCCGCGCTTTATTAAATTTATGGAAAGTTCGCGCACATTTATTGAAAGGACCGTCGTGAATGCACGTCGTGATCGTTCAGTGTCCCGATGCAGCTCCCGGCCGTTGCAACTGGGCTAATCGAATCTCGCGTCGCATACACCCACTAACTAAGCTTTTATACGCGCGTTTGGATAGCGCGTTAATTGGGCCGTGGCTCCGTCTCGTTCGCCAGCTGCGACGGTTCGCTCTAAGAACCTGGGAAAGTATTAAATTTCGCGACTAACAACGGAAACGCACAACGTTCGCGTGAACGGCACGCTACTGTGACAGGTGTTCATACAGTAGAAAAACCACGCGGGTTTTGGAAATTCTTCCAATATCCAAGTTTTCAATATCAATATCAAGTAGGGCTTATCGTTAATAACTACCAGACTGCGGATCTTTATGCATTTATGAAGAAATTGGTTGGGTGAAATATAGAACAGTAAGAGTCTAAGAGACTGTCTCCCATAGCAACCATAAAATCTACATTTCCAGTCCTCCCGAACGGAAGACTCAAAAAGCAATTTTAATCCTTGTGCACGTGGCTACCGCCGAACCAGTAATAACTAAAAAGCAGCGTGAAATAAAAGAGCGCCACCGCCGCCCGAGAGCCAAAATTTCAATTTTTGGAATCGGTCCAAATCGTTTCGGATTGTGTTTTCAAGCCATAAAGCAGTAAGAAAACGCTAGGGAAAAAGGGTGGAAAGTGAGTGGAGTCCGTAAAACAGGGGAGATTGATCGCCTTGGAATCCGCGAGGTTTTATAATTGGAAAGAATAATCCTGTTGAAGAAGAAATGGCATAAAATTCATTTGATAAAATCATTGTCTGCGAGCTCTATCGAGAGCACGCGAAAAACGTGACATGAACATTTTCGATTATAAACAGAGTTTTCGAAATGTGATTTTGTGGTCGTGCATGCAAAGTGTCACAACAACGAAGACACCCTAAGCCCAGCATCACGCAGGTGATGACCGAAATGGATACAACGAGGAATAATTCAATTATTTATACCAGTCACTTTCGTGAAAACTGACCGAAGAATATATTGACATTTTCCTGGACTTCGAACCGTTTTTCTTTATGCAATGACGTTTCCAGATTTACCATGACGAGCCTGTCGATCACAGAGAATCGAGCAAGCTCCGCTAAACCGCGGAACATCGTCGGCCGGCGTTCCTTCTGACGGGGGTAGCTGCAACGACACCGCGGGGGGCAAGCATGAACGGTTATGAACCGCTCGACAATAGAATCAAACGGTTGTTGGTTTTTGACCCGTTTCATAGCCCCGGATACGCAGCTCTGCCGGCTGAGTGACGGGGCTTAATACAGAGGACCCGGCTAGATTTAGGGGAACGGTTCTCCCTGGAGTTTCATAGGTTATGGATCGTGTACCGCTTGACGCGTGACAACGTAGGAGGATTGGAGATTGCAAGGACCGAAACGGTGGGACGAACGGACGGATTGGACGGGATGGGACGGGGCTGTACGCGATGCTGGATGGCACAGGATCCGACGAGATGAGAGGGCGTGGGTGTGTGGGTGGCTGGCTGCCGCTGTCGATGGAAAAAATCAATTGTTTCCTGCATCCATCTCTTGCGAATCTTGGGGCGCGCGCGACGTTTCAGATGAATCGGGGGAGAGGATGAATTGCTGTAGCCGGCCGTACATAGATTCTGTCCCCGGGACAGGGGGACGCCGTCCGATCGACCGACCCCGTTCACGATCGATGATGCCTCTCTCTGTCCCGTCGATGGCTGCGAGACGAAAGTGGCGAGGATTCCGGCTCGGAATTACACAAGGAAAAAATATGACCGATGCCTGGCGACGCTGTCGCGAATTAATCGCCCGGCCGAAAGAGGAACGCCCGGCTGACAGGTAAATAGTAACATTTTCATTCCCGCTTCATTCCGCTGCCCCCATCCCAATCAATTTTAAACCAGTTCCTGTCGTCGACGGACGCGAGACAGAACGTTTGAAAAGACAACGAGAAACACTAAAACAGAGGTGTTGCTGTCAACAGAATTCTTTAGAATCCTTGTTGGCTGGCCGTCACTGTCACGGTACTTTTCACGGGGATAGTTAAATTCATGCAGTCAATCAGAGAAGTACTCATACGCCATTCAAAAACGTCACCTATCATTTTACTAATATTCGCTTTCGCTATATTGCTCCTTATAAAAGTCCGAGTAATTTTGTAGAATGTCTAGACACCAGTAAGCTACCTTAAAACAAGTCTATTATGGACCAGATGTTCTCAATGTTGTGTATTCAGAGAATGAAAGAATAAATTGACCATCTACAAGGGTTGTCTGACTATAGTACTACCGAAGGTAGTAACGGTATAATCTGACTTGTATTCTGAATTGGAACTGACAGTTCGGGATCAGAGCAGTTCCGCAAAATAGTATCCAGAAAATGCGTCGGTGTCGCAGCGAGTATTATTTCATCGTGATCGAGCGCGAAGAGGTCCGAACGCAAATTGCGCAAATCCCGTGATCACTTTGGAAAACGATTCCGCGGAAAGCAGGCAGCCCAGGTCGACTAACAATCGGGATTGCTTCCGACGTAGCGGAGCGCGGCGAATTTTATTGTACCGCGCGAGAACGCTGCGAGCTTTTATAAATTGGATCGAACGGACAACGACCGCGTGCTGATTAATTCCTGGCCGTGCGTGGGAGAATGGTAGCGGTGGCGGTCAGCGAGGCAAAAGGCGGCGAACAAGGATCCATAACATGCCGGAGATTCGGATTCGGTGGCGTGGTCAGGACAACGACCGGTTCACCGAAAGGAATGACAAACGCGGCCCTTTATGGATTATAATTATTCAAATGGCGCGGCTGTTGCCGAATGCCGACATTTCGACGGGAATCGCGAACGCATCCCGCATCCATTTAGTCGTCGGCGTCGAGTCGACTCGCGCCGGAGCGATGCGATGGAACGCCAGACTGTTTCACAAATTGCACTCGTGGCGGTGGACTGTTTAGTCCGAATGAGAAACTAACTATCCGTGTAACCGCTATATTACGACAATGAACACGGTCAATGTTTTATCGTGCGTAAGCATAATACTTTATTATGCGCGGCCCTTTTCAACAGCGCCGCGCCGCGCCGCGCCGTTTTGTTTGCGAACCGCGACACCGCACCGTTTCGAATCGAAAACTACGCGATACAGGCAAATCCGGTTTGCGCCACGGTGCTCTCTCGCAAATCCGATCAGGACTCAAGTGACCGGAAAATAATAACCGCGGAAAGAGTGAGGAAAGGCGGGCTGAGCTTCGACGACTTCGAAAGAACAGAATAGGAGTTGTAAAGATGAAGAGAAAAATGAAAATATTATAATCGATAAATATCTACCTTTTAGGGGTCCAAGGAGTACTTGTCGATCGATGGTGTACTCGCTCTCTCAATCCATAATTTTTCATAAAAATATTATTCTAATTTTAGAAATTCCCCCCAACCATTTACAAATGGGTGGAAAGGTTTCAAGAAGGAAGAAAAGCAATCGGTGGATTCTCCGAACTGAGTAGAGCAATGTAGACATCAGAAACATGATCTGCATGCTCAGCTTTGAGCTCTGCTCTCAGTAAATCAAGAACGTATGTCGTACAAATAAAAATACACGTCAACCATTTCCGCGAGAACGGTTTCCTAAATTATATAAATAGCGCATTTTCAACTTTCCGGAGCATAGTCGATGAAGAATATTAATATTGAAGTGATCGCGTCCGAGCGACGCAGACGTAAAGGAAATCTGAAGACGCTCTAGGAGCCGGTGCATAATTAAATGACAGAATAAAATGTTCGCAAGTATCCTCGGTCAGCGATTCCTCTGTACACTCGTCGGTGACTGGCGCAAAAAAGTATCGGTCGATGATCCTGCGGCTGACAGCGGTGTACGTCGAGTGCTATTATCTCCAGACTCGAACTCGAGTAACGTGCCCGGCTGTGTTTGACGATACAATTTGCGAAACTGTAGCCGGAGCCTTTTGAATTCGGGCGAGAGCATCGTCATCCGGCTCCGTTGGAACGCTTTACAAGATCGAAACTCGTTGACTCGGCACTCGGGGGCCGCGGAACCCACGGCGAGTTAACAAACGCTCCCCCTCTCTCACACTCTCGTTCAGCAAACGCGGAAATATGGCGGCCGTTTCGAAGTTATAGTACGTCCTCGAAAGTAGGAACCTTGGTATCCTATGCAAGAGTAGTCCCAAATCGCCGAAACATGGCCGTACCCTCAAAAATAAATATTTTGTTTTAAAGTACGATCACCAAAACAACCTTAAATTATTCACCTACTCCTATACACTGATACTATTAAAACATAAATGACGTCTCTCTTAAATTTCAAAGCAGAATCTGAATTTTTCCGATTTTTTCTTTGAAGTTTTTGATTATTTCGGCATATGTATCTGAGTATTTGGCATCGGTTCAATTTTTTCAGAATTTTCTTTATCTCTATATACCTCCAGTCGGGATGTAGGGTCAAAATTTGATTGTATCTTTATCTTATTCGGCTGTACCTTTTCATATCTATGAAAATCGGAATCCACATACGTATTATCCGCGTGCGGCAGAGTCCTCGTCGAGCGAGGGCCATTGTGAACGTGAAGAGTGTCAAGTGTATGGTTATGGAAAGACTGCATTAATTTGGATTCCGCAAAATGGATGCTGTCTCTGGGAGTAAGTAGAACGCGGACCGTCGAGAAAGGCGTGCGGAGAGACAGCGCGACGTTTCGACCATTGAATCGACATCCAGCTGAAGCCTTCCCGCATTGTGATGCGGACGCGCGCGCAATGTACCTGTATAAAGCAGCGTCTTGAATTAGTTTATCCATATGGATCGAGGATCGTCGCCGGCGCGTGAGCACGGCTCCCGTAGATCACCCGGATTGCTTTCCATTGTGTTCTTCGTTCGACCCGTGGCCATTCTCTACGGTTTGCATCTGAATAGCTTCGCTCTACACCCTTTCGACCATTCTGTCGACCCTTCTCGCGCGTCCGCTATTATTGAATTATCCCACACTTGACACGCGAATGCCGTTTTCAACGATTCACCTGCCTCTCAGCCGTCCGCCGCGTTTTCGTACAACGCGCCGCGAAAACGGCAACGAAACGGTAAGCGATAAGCAAATGGCGACAGGAGGGTAATGTGGCAGTTTTATATTTCTTCCTGAAATCTGGTCCGTAATTTAACCCTCGTCCGTCCCTCACCGTCGCAAATTAACGCGTCCCTCGTGTGTCAAATTGGCGCAATGGTAAACATCAAATGAGAATTCGTTGAGAATAAAGTAATAAATATTTATACAATATGATGCTCGTAACGCATCTTATTCTGTTGTTCAAATTCGCACTAACTTTGAAAGTGTTGTACTAATTCCTACTTAGATCTAAAAAACATTCAAGTGAAATAGGGGTCTCTAGTTACGACCGGTTCAATAAAGGGCACCGCACTTATTTGCACCTCTAGTAAGATAATCAGTATTTCACTCTGCACACGAGTCTAGAAATGAAGTCTACGCTTTGAAAGGCTTTGAGGGAGGGTCGGCTCAAAATCGCGAAATTCTGCGCGGCATGTGACGTGCATGGTGCGACGCGGTATGGCGTCGAGATTTAAAGTGCGCACTGCAACTGACTTCGGGCGATAGGAATCGAAATTCGCTGGAGGCCGGGGATAGGGAGGCTGCCGACGAGGGGTTTGCAAGGTGGCGGGGTGTGGAGCGGAGACGAGGACGCGAAACGGTCCTTTTACCCGTGTTTATACGCGGGCGCCACTGAAATATCGGCTTTGCAACTGACGCACAGCCAGCGTATTCGGGGGAAGATATTTCAACGGCTCTCAACGTCTCTACACGCGTACGCCGGGCTGTTTCGGCCGCGAATACGCTTCCAAAGGATTTCCTGCGGGCGCTCAATGTATGCTGCAAGTGTCATTTCGCGATGCAGAAACGAGAGTCTGTTTTCTTGGCTCGGGGAAAAGGGGAAACCACTCTTCTCGTCGACCCGTTTCCCCCGAGCAGAAGACGCGTGCCTTCTCGACGCGAGACGTCGCGAGTGCGTCATCTCCGGCGGGAAAAAAAAACTTTTCTCACGCGACTGACCGGTGTTTTGCGGGTTCTGCGTAAATCCCAACCGCGTATGATCCGTATGATCGTCCTCCCTTGGGCATAATCGCCGAAATAAAATGTTTCACTTTCGAAAACGAAATATTCGAAAACGTTTATAAGGACGATCACAATTTTAACAAAGGACCGTTCTACTTGGATTGCTTTGCGGAGTTAGAACAATTAGTTTACCACATATGACTTGAAAAAATTGGAAAATATTGCGATTACTCGGAATTATAGAAATAATACAGAAAATTGTTGTTTACAATTTCCTCGTGTAAGCTCATGTCGAAATTTGTAAAAATGCACTTCATAGATTTGTATCAATTATATAAAATACATATTCTGAAAATTTGATCTTCTGAGAATCAAAGCACGATGCGAGGAGGGAAATTCGAGGGCACGCCGAAGAAAGGTCCGACGCCGCGTTTACGCGATCACGGGCACAGAGGCTTTTCCTAATGAATTTTCCGGAGCAGCGGATCCTTCGAATAACGGAGGTTTGCCTGTCATTTCACGCGACTGGTCCATCGCCTCATTAACCCAATTAAGCAGCGAGGCTTAATGATACGCGGTTTCCTTCTCTCTCCCTGACTCGCGCGCTTGCGCTAGGCTGTTCCGTTTCCACCGTTCCCCGCTCTCTGTCCTTTCTTCCGCCTGGTTTTTTTAATACGGCAAATTAGTGAGCGAGCTTGAAAGAGTCCGTTGAACAACCGGCAGTGATCGTACGAGAGCGAGCCCGATTCAAAAGCGCCTGTGTGCTCCCTAAGCTTCGCTTCTTCTCGCGCGGCGCGATGGAAATTCGCGTCGTTAACGAATCGCGGGCCTGGTTTATTTCACGGCGGCTCGGATTCGGCGTGGCTTTAAATTGTCAGGCTGGCGACATCGGTTTTTTTCTTTCCTCGGCCAAGACGCTCCACCCCTGTCGGGGATGAAAGCCTGACCGAGGAAAGACGCAGCGCAAAATCTTTTGCGTGAAAGGACCACCACCGGCAAGAGACGTCGCTCCCCCGGCGCGTCGCGGCGCAGCGTTTAATTGAAAGGCACTACCGTCCGTAAAATAGTTGCGTTAAGGAGAGAGACCTTTAAATGCCGGATACGGCGGAGAAGCTCGTCGCGAATACGTCGGAACCCCTTTCGTCGCAGAACGTATATCAATGACGATTCAGAAAGAGAGCGGACCGCGGGAATGAAAAAGTTCTGGAAATCGTTTCAATTCGTGAAAACAATTATATAGGATCATCGTAAATTCTCTTTTCATGTTTATTAAATTTATAAATTGTTTTAATCCACTTCTTCTCCGTCCTTTATTTCCGCGATTTAGTTTACGCTTTTAGTAAACCGTGACAATTTTCTACGATTCATTACATCCTTAACGAATCGATTCCCTGGAAAATGATACACTTAAGACAGAAGGATCATTATGAATCACGGCGCCGCTTCTCAATTCGGATCTCACCCCTACATTCCAAGCTGCGTCTAACTGCTCACATTACAGTTCCCTATTTATTAGCCTTCCGTCGATATCTTAATCTCGCTAAACCTTAATCGAACTTTCCCAGACTAGTCCGCAATCAAAGACTTTAACTGCTACCTCCTGCTGCAAGAAATCCCTTTAAGTGCCAGATCCAAACGAGGGGGAGATTCGAATCCAAGCGCTCTAGAATCACGCCGAAATTACGTCCGATCGTAACATTTCTTATAAAAGTATTTTGTCGTGTAACTAAATTGCTCTTTTGAATGCACTTCGAAGTCGTCTCGGTGTCAAGATTAAAATTAGCGATATAGAAGCGCGACAATGCACTCGTTCAGCACGTTCAAAGACGAAAGCGATCCGTGGAACTGCAGCCTGAGCGGAAAATCGTGAAACGCTGCTCGCCGCCGAAGTTCTGATCCAGGAATCAAGAGTTCCATGCATTACTAAACTACCTGAACACCTAATTGTTCGAAGTTCCCTAACTTCACAGAGACGTTGCGTACCAGTCTGGCCGTATTCGAGCGTTCCAAGATTAGCCGACTCGACTCGATGCGACTTGAATCGAGGGCCAAATATTTCGTGCTGGGACGCTATAAACGAAGCACAATTTGTAGATTTAATGTGGACAGGAAAGGTGTCATATCATCCTGGGATCTTCTATGCGAATTATCCGAATTAATCTTTCAAGCTTCAACCTCACATAACCTCACTGTCTATTAATGGTAGACTGCGCAATTATGACAAAAATAAGTGGTGTGATTTCAAACTTCATGCAAAATAAAAAATGTCTACGTCGATTCCAAGACACAGAGGTTACATAAAATATTCTTTCTTGTGTTAATTATTTTATTGAACTGGAACTAATACGTCGATATTCTTAAATTTTTTAAATATGTCCAATGCTTTAAATTGTACGTACCAATTTTTTGTTATAAATGCATAAACTCCGCAGTCTAGTCATTTGAATATATATCAAAAAAGATATTAACTTTCTAGGTCACTCCAATTTATTAAAATCTAGTGTTAGAAATTTTTAATTTTGTATAAATATCCCCGCAGTCTAGTTAAGGAAGATTCTTGGTGTAAACTACTAAAAAAAGTGAAAAATAATTTAACATCCACTTTCGAAACTTTAAGGTTTTATTGATTCATTATAAAAGATATAAAAAAAATCTTTTGAGTACAAAAATAATTGTTACATTAATAATGTTCTTAGCAGTTTTATGTAACTTTAAAAAAATCGCACCAAAAATTACCGAATTTCCCAAATTAATCACAACCTGAGCCAATGGTTAAACCGTGCGATATTACCGGCTTGAGAGATTAAAAGATGGAGAGAGATCGAGCACGATACGTGCCGAACATCGAAAATAAATCTAAGAATGGTGACCGATTCCCATTCCACGGACAGGCCGCAGTAACGATTAACAACTGTGCCGTTTATATGGCGCGCTTGATTGCCCGACGGATACCTCTCGTCGATCGATACTGAACGGCTGCCGTTTTCCCACAGTATTCCAGTGTTTCTGGGATGAGTCTTAATGTGCATTCGGCTCATCGATAAACGTACGCGAGCTTCCAACTCGCAGCTTCTTAATTGGAGGAAGAATGTTTCTAAATGTTGCTAGCAAATAATCTCTATCTGGCTAAATGGTACACAAACATACGCAATTTGAGGATAAAAGTTGCATAACAGAGGAAACAAAAAATTCCATGTTTTAGACGTAAAAGTCTTTTTTTAATCGTCCATACATAATGCAAAAGTGTTGGTCTTTTTTTCAATCGTTCATACATAATGGAAAGTGTTAGTCTTTTTCGCTGAAGAAACATTCTCTGCTTGATTTGCAAACAACTAGAGTGAAATAAAGATTTCTTTCGTAGTATATTTAATACGTCGAAAATATTGGGTTGGCAAATAAGTTAGTTTGGTTTTTGTGATGTATTCCACTGTAATAAACCGAACGTACTTATTTGCCAACCCAATAATATAATTTTAAAGTTCTTCTAATGCTTTCACTGCTTCGAGAATTACACCTACTCATTTTTGTCATAAATGCATAAAATCCACTGTCCAGTCATTATACATGGACGATTACACCAGACTAAAACTCGTGCACGCACCCGATAAGTGCTATCAGCTTCGCAGCTTAGTTTCCGAAAAAGCTTGGAAAGGCCGGAGCATTTCGTTCCAACAAATCCCACACACGTATTCGCGGGTACATGTATTTAACGGAGGTACTAAGACTAGATCTACTCGTTCCATTTCGGTTCTCCTCTTTTCTTCTCGTTTTTTTATTGGACTTCAGCCGATCGCTTCGGTCGGTCAAACTCTAATTACCAGAAAACGCTCTTACCGGTCGACCCTCGTACAGAACCCATAAACCCGTTTGTCTTTCCATCGATCGTCGGCTCGGCCCTGGTAATTTTCGGAAGCGGAACACCGTCGCGATAAATCTCTACCCGGCGGGCTTCGTTTCCGAAGTTCCTACCGTATCGGGTACAGTTGTACTTTCGATATCGCGCTCGTATTTTTAGATATTTTAGTTCCTCGAGCTAGCCGGTCCAGTTCCTGATCACAATTCAACCCATACAACCGCTTTCCGTGCCATGCTTGAGTACCTGTTTAGCTCGTTTAGCCAATATTTACGGTTTGTGATTAACCCTTGTCGTGTGGATAAGGCGAGAGGCAATTATTTTCGAATAACACGAATATAATGGAACGACCACCGCCTCATTTGATGCAGGAGTATTGAGGAGTGTCGCCAGATCAAGACTTGTGTCCCCACTCTACCTTCCCCTTCTACGACACTGTGCCGGCAGAGAGGGGGTAACTTTTCTCCTCAATTTGTGGCGACACCATCAACCAGTGGCGGATTTAACGGTAAGCGGACTTAGCGGCCGCGTAGGGCCCCGCGTTTTTTGTTAATAAGTTTATGAGAGCCCCAAAATTTTTACCGCTTGAGGCCTTCACTTGACTTGAGCCGCCACTGCTATCAGCTATTTTATATTGCCCCCACCGTGCTTCGCAAAATAAAAATAAATAGGATTTACGTATTTACCAGAAAAAGTCATGAAAACAAATTCGAGAGGCCCCGAAAAATAATGCAATTTAACCGATGTCCTATGTCAAAGCATTAGTTCTTCCTGACAATCACAGATTTACCCCGCCAACCCAGTGTCGCCAGATGAGGGGAGGGAGCACGAATTGAGGGAAAAAAGTTATAATCCGCAAGAGTTCGGTGGGGAGGACCGAAGAGTGGGGAGAGTAGTCTGTGACTCGCGAGCCGTAAGCTGCCCAGACCTGGTCTAAGTGTAATGATAAAATTCAAACAATTCTGAATTGAAATAACAAAATGTAAAGCAGTTCTAGAAGAAAATCTACAATTCCAGACAAACATTCCAGGTCGGAAAGCTTTACTCGGTGTATTTTAACGAGCAGCATATCAGGACATGAATACACAGCGATGAAAAAATGAAATACAGCATGGAACTATTAAGGGTGCAGCAACGCCGTTATTTTCCCCGGCTCGAACATTTAAACATCTCGCGATATTCCGGCGTAACGGAACTCTCGCGGAAAACACTCGTCGGAGGAAAATATTAAGCTCGGCAAACACTTCCGCGTTTCGTTACCCGTAAATTATTACAAATTCGCGGACAATGCGGCGCGAGATAGAAACATGGGCCGGGCGAATAGCAACATGGTTATGAAAAATAAGGAAGTAGTAGGAAACGACAAGAAGAATCGGAGGACGGGGAACGAGGGCGAGGCTTATGGTCGACGAACTGCGAAAAGAGAGACGGAACTTCGTTAACGTCTTATTCGAGGACGTCCATTGTGAACAGGGCAAGGGTAACGTGGCGTCAAGAGAAATCGCGAACCACGCGAACGCGTTTCGGTGATTTACAATCGCGACCCGTCACTTCAGGTGGCAATAACGGCCGGCGTATTGAAATATTGCTCGTTATCGACGAGACAGTGTAATATCGTGGAACTATTACGGCCGACTCGTCATTAGTCGACGATTCACGGGGCCGCCGATTTATTGGCACCGCCTACGTCGATTACAATATTTTCTCCGGCAGCCTTTTCAATGGCTTTGCGCGAGCGAAATCCGCTGCCGTCTGCATACGGAAAAAGCTTCGCCCAGGCGGACGAATGGAGATGGTTCAACCGTAAAAAAACAGAGGCGGAAAAAGAATGGCGAACAGAACCAGACAAAGTAAGGGAAAATATTACAGAAACAAGATGAGAACAGGCTCGAGGAAAGTCATCTCTCCTTCTCTACCTCTCGACAGATAGGTTGCAACTCGCGTCTCGACATTATTTATAACTGAATCACCGAGCGGCGACCCGTTTCTTCGGAAAATCGTCTTTCCAGAGGACTTTAAGGGAACGTGTACCGAGACGGTGCATTTCAAATTTCTGACTCGAGCTACTCCACTCCGTAGATGTACTCCGTGTCGAGCGAAATTCTCGACCGAGAAATTGAAAAAATCCGAGGAAACGTTGTTAGCAGCGTCAGCTTGGCGCGGCTTACCAGACTCGTTGAGTTTCCTGATTGGGCGACTGTGCGCCACATTTGCTGTTCTTATTAACACATTCGCCGAACGAGACGAGTAAACCTCTCGCATCACTTTTTCGCTATGTCGTCGGCACTTTATCTTTTAGCTTTCTAGATCACTGAAAAGATCACTTTTCTCGAGATTTCAAAGTCATCGAAGTTTCCTAAAATGGGGCTACTAATAAAACTACAAGATGTGGCAGTAGTATATTTAATTGTCCGTTACAATCTTTATGTAATGGTACCTATGTAAATGTTAATGATTCAGCAGAGGGAACGTCCTCAGCTGGCTGTTAGCAGAAAACAAGGGCAGGCAAATTAAATTTGTACGGGAAACGGAGTTACGATTCAAATTACTTCTACGATTAAATAGAAACGGCCGTGTAAACTGTTAACGTAATTCGATCTAAAGTTTAGACAACGCTAATGTTTGTTAACACCACATTAATATTAATTAAAGGATTAACATTAAGGCTAAATATTCATGACAAGATTAATCCGTTTACTTTGTAAATGGGGCATACTCCGGTGAAAATAATGATTTCCTCGATTAGGATGCAAATTAATGGCCTCCCGGGGAATTCCGTGGCCAGGCATTTTCCAATGTTTCCCATAACGCACGGAGCAACGCCGAACTGTACCAGGATCGCTTGCAGAGGAGAAAGACTGGTTAAATAATTTCGAAAATCCCTTTGAATGCTCTCAACGCACACAATCTATCAGATGATTTCATAAGTTCGTGCCCGATTTGAAAATAAAATTCAATGGTTAAATTGTAAAGAATACCGTCACCGTTCTTTTCTCTAATTGTATAAATTCTGAATGGTGACTATAAAATTGTGTTTTACACTCCGCTGTGCAGTACAGTCTGCGATATCTATGAAAATCAGGCACGAACTTATGCAATCATCTAATACCTGAATGTTCTACAGATTTGTACACAATTGCCGACTAAATTGCGGATTAATCTGCATTTAAAAGGTTTGTACAAAACGCTCGCGATAACGAAGATTTATAACACTCGTAGATTATTTCCAGCAGCGAAGAATCTTCTCGAAATTTTTTCCTTCTCTTAACTTCCATAAATAATGCATGAAAATACGGATTTGCATAGAAATAGATAAAAATGAAATTACGGCCGCGAGATGTCCGGCGAGTTTAAATTTTCAGATATGTAAAAATTTAATCGCGCGTACACTGTCCGAGTCAATGTGACCCGGAATGAAAATTTGCTCCGCCATTTTACACGACCCAAAAGTTCATAAATGAATTTCACCTGCGTAGCCTGTGCACGCTAGAACACGTTTGCTTCGTTAAATTTGAATTGCAACGTGTACACCGGAGAATGTGAAAGAACAAATTAGTGTGAAACGGTACCCACATAATGCTCAAGAAGATTTTCAAGGTCATCTGAAGGTCATACAAGATGCAACAGGGAAAAATTCGCAGATAAAAATACCAATGACCTTGGACACAGAAAGAATGAGCGATTTGTTTATCCTTTCTTTCACTTAATTTTTGTAAATCTATATTTATATTCGACGTTGCACATCTTTTGTTAGCTGGTTTTCTAATTTGGCATCAGTTAATGAAGCACGTGATGAACTCTTTGTAAATTTCATCTTCGACAAAAATGCTTCACAAACATATGTTGATCCAAAAGCACCTACAACTCGTTGTGCAAATTATCTTAAGTTGAAATATCTCTCGGATGTAATATAAGTATTGTAAAAATTAATTTTCTATGTGGACGCAAAAATTTCTTTCATTTCATTGTTGTGTGTATGCAACGTAACTCAATTATATCAAAGATATAATTGACACTTCATTTATTTAATATTTTTTGTACACATACAACGAGAAACAAAAGTTTCAATAGAAATATAAAATCGCCTGGCGGGGGGGCGCGCACAATATAACGTGGCGAGCCGCCTGTTGGCCAGGACTGGCCTAGATAATTGATTACTTTAAATCGTAACCGCTTGTGATTGATTTTCGAACCGGGGAAGAACTTCTGCAATGATCCAATACCGCGAGACAAAAGTGAAACGAAACTGTATCGTGCTCCACAAAAATGTTGATTGGTCGCTGCCTATCGCGGATAGGCAGGTGAAAAATGCTCGAATGTGACCGTCCGGTATTCGAATAGTCCGATTCGATCGAATTCCGCGCCGCGCCCAAGATCCTACGGAACATTCCGTTGAAAAATGATCACGGCCGCGATTCCTCGAATTGTTAACACCGTCCGAAATATTCGGTATGCGATAAATCCCCGTCGCGTGATTAATCACGGCGCACTCGTACACAGGTTTACGTCGCGACGCGGGCCATTCGAGTTTAATCGTTCGAATCGCAGTTGAAATCGAGGATCGCAGGTAAGCGGAGGCTGCACGGTCGGCGGGCAAGTTAAGTGAATCTAATTAATTTCCAATAAATTAAATAACTGCAAGTCCTGCGGAGCGTTGCAGCACGGAACGAAGTCTCGCGCATCGGTGGATCCAAGTGATGGATGAGCTATCGCTGGAATTTCCCTGCGTTCCTTGCGCGAGAACCGTTTTCTGCACTGCCGTTCCTAATACGCGAGAGCTTATCCCGCTTTCTGCCACGGCAGTTTAGGGAAACAGCGAGAAGAAACGGAAACGCTTCGCATTAATAACATTACCTCCTCCGAAAAACGTGATACGCCCACCATGTCCACAAGTTAGTATAATTCGCATGATAATACGCTGACCGAAATTACCATAAAGCCACATGATTTTTTGGTGAGATCTTATAATTATGTCATAGTAACGAGAATCTCTATATACCATTATTACAGCTACCATTTACAGAAGAAATTGAGACTGGGAATCTCATTTTTCAGCATGATAGCGCCTCAATTCGTGCAGCAAGACGAACAAAGGAGTGGTTAGGCAACAAAAATATGAGGATTTTGACACGGCCAGCTTGTTCGCCAGATTTAAACCCAATGCAACGACGCAACGTCGTTACCGTTATTGATTGCGGCTTTCAGATATTATTATGAATTGCGATGTGGAATGTGACGGTTGAACGATGAAGACGTAATTCTCAGACGGAGATTAGAAATGACGTAATTCTCAGACGGAGATTCGTTTGGAGTTTGGAAAACTAAAATGTTGTCGCATGAATTTATCTAGAAAAATGTAAAATTCGAAGACACATTAATGGGAGCAAATGATAGGACGCATTTAAAAAATGAAATGAACAAAATGAGTTTATCAGTTTAACACTGAATCTGCCAAGCCTTAAAAGTAACTAGTACATGGGCCTACTAAAGATATCTATACAATCATTTTTATTATTTCAATAATTGTGTAAAATGAAAAATCAAATGACCTCAGGAACCACCTCTTTCAAGATTGTCTAACATTTTTCGGACACCCTGTACATTTACGGCCACGTATACAATATAATTCTGAAATTCGGACGACCCTGGTTTACGGAGCGACGGTAACTAGACAAAACATAACGGAATATCGATGGCCGTTCACCGTCGCGAGTAACCTTCGCAATCGATGCGACGCAGCAGAATCGCAGTTAAAAAAAAAGAAAAAAGAAGAACGGGTAGATAGACCCGTGGCAGCGTTCTAACGTTGACCCGTATTTACTCGCCAATAAGTATCCGGATGTGCTCACGGACGGCCGAGCGAGGGTACCAGGCGAGCGAGCACACCCACGCACCGACACATGAGCGTTTCGCGCACGATACCTCCGCTTTCTCCGTGTCAATTTACCCCCGCGCAAACCCGGGGAACGAGGGTGCGCGCGTATAATGTACACCGAGCCGGGCGGAACGCGCGACAGAGCGAGCGCGTGGCAGTTACGACCGCCTCCGTTCCACTTGCAGCGATAGAAATTATGCAAAGCAGAGCTGTGCGGGACAAGAGAATGGAGCGCGGCGCGGCGCGGGGGCTGCCTTGGAAACAGGTGAAAAAGAAGAAAAACCCCCGGGAGGAATGGAGAAACAGCCAGACGCGACAGGATGCCCGGTGATATCTACCGGTTCGCTCAAAACTGCTACCCTCCTCACGGGAAACCCACTACTCTGCCAATGAAACTGAACCACTGTTAATACACTACGCAACAATAAAGACACTACAGAGGGTGTCTCGCCAGATATGTGACCACCTTGATTTATGCAATTGTTATTAGTAGACTTAAGGATCCTTATGCATTTGTGAATGTTGTAATGTTGCTTTTAATGTAACAGAGTCGTTAAGGGATGAAATCAATTTCTATGTTATTTCTGCTTTCCACAGTCAATGCAAAACATTTTTATTTTGCATAAAGATCCGCAGTCTAGTTATTAGCGGGAAATGTTTTGATGGGGATTAGCAATATTCAGATTAAAATATTTTATACTTTTTTCTATAAAGGATAGAGAACTGCAACTGCAAGAAAACTGAGTGAAAACATCTCTCGCTGCGAATAATAAAAATCACGTAAATCACGGTGATAATATCTGGTGAAATATCCAGTGTAAACTTTTTCCAGTCCAGCATAAATTTTTTCCTCAGGACCGTGACACAATTCAAAAAACAACTGTTTTTTCATAAACAGCGAAGAACCGTTTCTAACGTAATGGAATATAGTGAAGGCGTCGAAGGCTATTGTTAGACAGAATATAATCTTGAAGTAAACAAAATAATGTCAGTTTTGTTATTTTAGCTTCAGAACCCTTAAAACAAGCCTCTTGACGTATTCTAGACAATGAATTTGAGTCAACACTTCCGATGATTTATGGAATAATATTTACAGAATTCATTCATGGCAATGAATCGAAAATCAGGTTTTCTGACTGTGATACTTTGAATACAGCATGTAGAAATGCATGACCGCAGACGGTTTGAGGCACGCTCCGATTAAAGCATGTCGTTGGTATCCTGGTTCTCGGAAGAACGTAATGAACACGGCGCTGTTGTACAGACACACTTTTCAATTACTGGCTCGCACGTGGAAGCGTGTTTCTAAAGTGGTCACATTACACGAAAGCTGTTTCCAATATTACCTGCTAGCTCTCTCTCTCTCACACACACCCACACACTCTCGGGGAACGCGCGGATTCGATGGAAATCTGGCAAACAATAGGGCAGTTCGATAAGCGAAGACGGGGGACACCGAGCACGTTGATCGAATATTCAAATATTCGAATAATCGGATATTCGAAAGATAAAATTGGAACGTACCAATATACTAAATACAAAAAAAGGAAACGATACGTTGCAATAATCAAATACCGTTTCCCGACCTGTGGAGGCCGCGGAACGTTCGTCGGATTCGATGAAACCGAGTTTAAAGTAATGTTTCCATTATATCTTTACATCCGTGTGCCACCGTACTCTACACTGCACGGCAAACAAAATTGTTTCTGTCGTGTGTGTACAAGAGAAAACATTTTGTACGAAAATATCGATTTTTGTAATTGTTTTCGCGAGCTCGAGAAGTTAACAAACTTCAACCAACGACTGAATAAACCATATTATTTGATTTTTTCCTCGTTTTTACTCCACCTCCATTGTGTATCTTTCTTATTTTTATGTTCGTTTTTTTTCGATCGTTTGTTGTCCCAATATTCGTTTTAGGATCATACGTTGTGTTTACACTGATATTTGTGCATTTATGGTAGCCAGTTTGCAGGGCACGAGAAATTTTATTTGTTAATTGAAAATCTAGGGTAATACTGATCGGGTAGATTTGTACCTGGTGCGGATGCAGATCGAAGTTTTGAACCTCTAGGATCAATAGTTGAGTAGTTATGATCCCTTAAAGTTGAGCATATTTCCAGTTGCTTGACAGGTAAGGGCGCCGCCATATTGGTTTGTAGTGACGGTCGCACGCCGCTTACTGAGTTGGTTAGGATTAGGTCGAGGTGGGCGGCAAGGTAAGCGGCTCGCAGTAGTCACTACAAACCAATATGGCGGCGCCCTTAACTGTCAAAAATGCTCAACTTTAAGCGACCATAGCTCTTCAACTATTGATCCTAAAGGATCGAAACTTCGATCTGCATCCGCGCCAGGTACAAATCTACTGGATTACATACCAAATACATTATAATTCGTAGGAGAAAGGTACTAATTTTGAGTCCGGTAAAGTAAAGTTTACCCGATCGGTGTCTATTTAATAGATTTTAAACGTTTACTATTCACAGTTTGTTATTTCTTTAAAAATTACTAATAATGGCAATTTTTTGCAATCGACGCAGAAAATGTTCATTTTGCATAAAAATTCGCAGTCCAGCAATTATAATCTTTGTTCTCGAATCTGTATTCGCAATCCGGTAACACTAATCTCTAGAACTGTAAACGGATGAGGCTCGATGGAGCGCGTTTCACGTTCGATGTGGCAAAAAGCAAGGAGGTTGCTATCTTTGGCCGTGGTGTGTCTAGACTGCTCTCATTGTTGGTAGCTCATTAAGATGATCAGAAGGTGGCGCGTTCTATTTTCATCAGACGTCGAAGGTCAAGCATCATCGGTTAAAGTGGTCGCTTTGTTAATTTGTTCTGCGCCACTGCAACGAAACCGACGCGGCGGTACTAACGATCACGTTCGTTCACGGCTGCCAGCTTTCCGCTTCTTCCAAGGGTCGAGTCATTCGATGAAATTGCTCGAATCTCTCCGCCCCCTTGCAATTCCCACAGCCAATGAAACTTTCAGAAAAATTAATAACTGCTTCGGGGAGGGACAATATAGTCGAGTCGCGTTGCACACGCGGAAAATAAACGCTTTTCTACTCGAACGGTCAACTTTTCTTGCCGAGTGAAAATCGCACCGTGAATTCGAGTGATGGCAAGTGGATAGCGGATTTTATTCGGAAATTCTTTTTCATTTATCATGAGCGACTGTGGAAATTTCTATTTATTCTCTGCTCCTCTCAATCGCAGTGGAGGGGACAGGCAAACAGTTCCTCGTTTCTTAGATCGAATACTTACTGCGCGAAACGTTTTTATTTCGCACACAGATCCGCAGTCTAACAACAAGTAACTGTGGACGAGGTGAACAAAATATAATGAAATCGAAGCAATTTATTCAATAAAACGCGCGCGCTAACTGTGACGATACGATTTATAATATTCGTCACTCTTCCAATCCTCTCGTATTTTGCAAATAGTAAACAAATTTGATGTACTCGATCTGTCAGCGCAGAAATTAATTTTCATAGCTGGACAAATAATTCCGTCGATATGGGTGACACGGTTGTCAGCGCGTTCGATACAGTGCTTTTCTGAAACAACGCTGTGACGTTACACGTTCAGTGATATTGATTCGGAGAACCAATTTTACAGTTAATTGTAGCATTAATTCCGATTACTTCTGCACGAGATTGTCGCTTACGTGTTTAGGACACTCTTCTGATTAAAACGCGGTGCAATTGGGATCATCATTGTTCAATTCGAATACGTGTTTCAGTTGTTTCACACGTAATCAGTTCAATTTGAAGTGATCTTGTACTGTAGCTGCAGTGAACCGAATTGATATTCGGACGCTCTAAAAAAGACGATAACTCTTTTAATATCTTTAATATCGTGAAAATTTGCAATTTTTGCCATCTCTTTAAACATTTGTAGCTCATTGCAACGTCGACTGATTTTGACGAAATTTTGAAAATATGTTTAATTGAAATGGCCCACATAAAAAAGTTGTAAAATGCAACTTTTAGTATTTTTTCTACAATTCCGATCTATTGCATTTTTTGAAAAAATTTTTTTTCACATTCCGTAGTAAACTAATTGCTCTAGCTTTCCCAAACAAAGTTCAAATCGTATAGTACAATATTAAAAAAGTTATCGTCTTTTTTAGAGCGTCCGAATATTAATTCGCGTCACTGTAGTTAAATGTTCCATTATTCAAATACTCAAGTTCCACCGATCAGTTCAGATAATCGAGGTTCTATTGTCTCGCGAATTGAACGAGTATGTACGATCCAAATCCTGTCGTGTCCGGGGTATAATATCAATCGGAAAACTGTCACCAACATATTGTTAAAAGTTTGATAGGCAAAATCATAAAAAACCAACAAAACAAAATGAAAAAAGTCTGTGGTAAATAAGAATGTTCCAGTGTCGTCACAAATGAGTTACTCCGATTCTGTAGAATTATTGTATATGCAATTAGTGTATGACGAACGGGGATAAAAAATGAGAGATTGCCGAGCGCATTGGCCGTTGTAACTCTGTCCCGCAGGGACGTAACAAATTCACCGGCAGCGAAGAGAAATGACTTCTTCCTTCCGTCTTTCTCCGTGGAATTTTTTTTCTATATCGGTTTCCGACCGGCATGAAACGCGCCGCCTCAATAAATCGTTCATCGTTGCCGGGCGCGCGGCGCGGACGGAAGTGCGGAGCGACGAATGGACGAGTTTATATTAAATTCAGAATTCGCCGCGAGAGACTTCGGGTGTTCCCCGCGGCTGCGCGTCTAGTCGAGCTTATTACGGAAACTAAATCTGCCGCCCATGGCTATAAAGTATACACGGCACGCCCATCAGCCGCCATCAACGACGCTGCAACTCGCCGAATAGCAGAAAATTTCTGACGACGGTATATACTCGACTCCGGAACGCTCTCCCGCTGTTCCTCATTCCCGTTCGTTCCATGTAAATTACTCCCCGTTGAGAGACGAAACTTCCATTTAAATCAGCATGGTGTACCGTTACTATTTTTTTGTTTGCCTCTCCTCGTTCATCCGCGCGGGATTACCGCAAATAATTTCGCGCCGATTCGAATTACGATTGCGACAGCAAGTGAAAATGTGAGCCGTTTATCATGAAACTGCGGCCACTGCACCATTTTCAAAATATATATCAATCTCGTAGCGTTCCAGCTTCTGGTTAACCAGAATTTTATAAATCATTATTAGATTGATCAAAGTGCAAGGTTTACGCGAGGCTAGATGTATCGTAAAATCAAGTTATTATTATTATAATATTAAGTAATCAGAGTCTAAACGTTGGAACGCACTCATCGGATGCAATATTTTTAAGACTGCAAACTTCTGGAACTTGAAATTTCAGATCTGCGCTGTGCAAATGATTCGCATTGCAAATTGGCAAAGATTCTAGTGCTCGCGAAAGGATCAGGATCTCGGAAATCAACGGGGAATAGCACACAAGCGCGATTCCACGCGCCTGTGCATACACCGTAGGGAAAGAAACTTCATAGTTTCTCGCGGCGCGCAGACTGTTATCGGTTCGAATTTACTCGACGTTATCGTTCGCGCGGCCGTGCCAAGAGGGAAGACAGGAATTCTACGCGAGGAAGACAATGCAATTAACCGATAGCGTTTTATTCCAGGGCGCTCAGCCACCGTAACTCCCGCGGAACGAATTAAAGCAAACGGTTAGTAGTGTCGTTCCCAAGTTTTCTGAAAATGTAATTGCACTTTTCTCCGGGAACTCCTTAAAGTACCGACCGGTATTTGCGTCACCGTTTCCCTTTGGAACGCCTCCGCGAGAGAGGTTACGGTAACCGAGTTACACAAAACTACGCGGAACAGTGCAACAACGTGATCGGGGAACTGCGCTGCTGTATCGCTATCAACGGCTCCGCGAAATCGCTTTAGCGTTCCCGACTTGCTCCATATTTCAATTCCCGATCGCAACTGCGGGCTGCGACGAGTCCATCGTCGGAACGAGCACGGGTTGGTATCATTGTTCGCGGTTATCGCCGATTTTTGCGATAAAAATAACGCGCCGGTCCCTGGACGTCGACGAACGTTCTCTGAATTTACACCCAAAAACGAAAAACGTGAATTGCAACTGAAGGTACATAGGCTCACAGACAAAAAGATTTGAGCACTAATGCACACGTGGACGTACAATAAATGTGTGGCTGTGGGGAAATGAAACGGGAAGGGCTTAATTGAAAGCGATACGTCCAAAAGTTAACTCTAATTTTTTAATTCCTAATCTGTAGAAGAGGCTCCCAGCTTTCATAAATTTACAAAATCCGCAGTAGAATGTGAGAACAGTTGAAGACAAATTCAGCATACAGTAAAGTCTTGATTCAAGAAAAACTCTAGGGTCCATGCTGTTTCTTAGATCGTGTAGTTCAGGTTTCGAAAATAATAGCTCACGAAAAACCGATTAAAAAATTGGCTAATTCTTCCGAATCCTAATAAAACTGTAAGAGATCGAAAAAGTACTCAATAGCGAAACCATCGACATGGGAAAAGCTGTTAACAACGAAACGAATCGTCTCTCCTGTTCTCACAGCTACGGTCTCTCTCGAAATCGCTATCACCACCGGTGGTAACCGTTGGTCGTGCATGATTCCGCATTTCACCGGTATCTGGAACGGTTGCTTGCATGTAAACCAATCCAGTTCGGTTATTGTTTTGGCTGCACGATACTTCGGGGAAAGATTGGAAAAGCGGAAGTCATCGGACTCGATGGGATCCAGCGTTAAAAAGTTTCCAGGATTGTTGGGTAGCGTTGGAAATCCCGACCGCTCTCAGCCCGGCCAATGAAAATTTGATCGATGTATATTGCGGCTATGGTTGTTGCTCTCCGTGGTCGAATCTAAAAATGTTTTCGCTCTCGGTCGTCAAATTCGAATGGATCCGGGCGTAACGCTTCTAATTTTTCTGTAATCCGCGGTGTCGGCGCGACTATCTTCCCGTTACCATTTGCGTTGTTTTTTTTTTTTTTTTGAGAGAGAGAGAAAAATTCCAGAACTCTGCACAGTCTCGTCGATAAGTATGAAAACTGGGACAAAAATTTAAAACGAATTATTTTAGATTTAATAATACCTATACTCATTTTTCTCATTTACTAGATTTGATTGGAAATTTTCAAAAAATCTCTAAATTCTAATCTCTAATTAAGGTTTCATTATATCATAGATTAGTTTTCTAAATTGGAAAAATTTCCGAAAGATCTCTGAAAGAGTTCGAATGGAGAGGCACACGAGGGGATTGTGGTGCTAATCGTGGAGACCTGAAACGGTAGAAAATCTCCTAGGGAAAATTTCATTTCAGATGTGTCGGAGAAGGGATACGATACGCAAGGAAGATGGATGACCGAATAACGTTCGCAGACGGACGAGACTTTCATTGGGTGATCAATTTAAAAGAGAAACATGGCGACCGACGATTAGTCGATTTTGTTCGGACGATTTGTCGCCTGTGATCCCTGCACTGCATATTACAGTGGAAGTTCGATTAATCGAAATCTTGGGTAACTGTTGTGCCAATAATGGAGACTTTACAGGTAACATTTCTTCTGTTTCAAGTAATGTTTACTACGAATCAATATGTATAATAATTTCACTAAAAAAGTACGAAAAACGTAAGAATTCGTCAATCGTTGATTAAATCTTTGTCCAACTCTGGTACAGACCAATCACGAAGAATAGGACTTCCAAAATCATCGATAAAAGAAATCGATTTTTTGATAATTCTGTCGAAATAAAAGTGAATGAAAGTTCATGGGATTACAGTGGAGGTGCAGAAATTCGAGGTCGGCGTTAACATCAGCTCGCCACTCACAATATGATTCATCGCGATGTCTAGAGTACAGGACTGATATACACGTGGAATACCGGATGCCCCGCTAATCAAGCTCTGTGTCTAAGGCTTAGTGCTAATATTGATGTTCGAGATTAGCGGAATACCAAACCGAATCTCGGCTGACCCCCTTATTCCTCCCTATTCCCTTTCGGCGATCCCCGTTCGATTCATCCCTCGCCGATTCAACCCTCAACGTTTGCCTCCGCGCTTAGGAGCGTTCCAATAACTTTTGCGTTCGCGGTGTTGTCACACGCTCACGTCCCGGAACCTCACGAAAACACCGCTCTTCGTTCAGATACTTGCTCGCCAGCTGAATTACGAAGTCGCAGCATTACAGAGACGACACCGAGGTCTCAGCATTTTCCACAGCCGCCGGCAAAGCTTTACCCGCTCTGCTCTGTTGAAACAATCCATTCTACCTCCAGATTCCATGCGATATGTTTAATGCTCGAGCCACCGAAGGATCAAACGACGCACTTCAACCTTCGTATTTTGCAAGCACAGTAATGTCTCGATATACAGGGTGTCCCAAAATTCCTTCAACAGCCGGAAGAGGTTCCTGACGTCATGATCCGTACTTACATGCTGTCCTTCTCTACGCTCGGCTTTCGATTGTAATCTCGACCGGTCAGCGCGATAGACGCAGTCAAAGAAATAATGTCGGTATGCGATAGTTGTCCGTGTAGAACACAGGCTGGTTGACAACTATCGCGACTTTACTGTATAATACAGAATGTATATGAATGCTTGACACAGGTATCATCAGTTCGGATAATCGTGATCCTACTAAACCGTCATTTAAACAAGTAAATCAAATATGATCGGAATTGTACCGTGTTTGGCCTCGTCTTTACCAGAAAAATATCACGAATATGATGATAAAAGTTTCATCAACAAAAGTTTTCAAACAAGTCGGAAAACAATAATAAAACCTTCTCACTGAAAATTTCCCTAAATTCTCTCGAATATCGTATTCTATAAATTCTCTAAAATTTTTCAGCGCCAGAAACGCATAAAATTGCACAGTCTAGTGGATATGAATGCATGATTGATCGAACGAGTGAGTTGCATAATTGACGCAGTCGTCGAACGAATGAAGAACCGACTGGTTCAAAGCTGAATCGAAAAACAGGCCGAATGGCCGGTATGCAAACGATAGTTAAAGAGAAAGACATGAACGTTGTTGACAAAATCGGTTTATCTGTTTGCTTGCCATTTGTTCACCGGTGTGCAAAATTGTATCATTGCATGCCGGATATCTCATTAAATTCGGAACTCTCGCTGTTTGCGACTGTGCGCCGCGTTATTCACACGAGGAGTTTTCTATAAAACAGCATCACGGAACACAAAAAGGTATCTCTGTGTACAGAATCGAAAACGAGGAACAAAAAGGAGACAGTACAATGAACGAAAGACGAGCATCCCTTTAAAGCGAGCGTTCGGCGACCTGTGTCGTGCGCGGCCGACCGTAAGGAACATAGTAATCGCCAGTGACCCAGCCTATCTCGATTTCGAAATTATTTATTACGCAGCCCCCCAACAACCTTTACGATCAATCAGCCGAGGTCGACTACCTTTGGTCAGCGGATTATAGGTATTTACAACCTCCGCTGTGTTTACGGAACTCGTGTCGCTGTTAAACGCTCCGATCAGCACAATCGATCTCGGAAAGAACCTCGTGTCACGGAGAATTAACTTCTACGCGGAGCTTATTTATAATTTCTGTGACATAACACGATTTGTTCCCACCTTAATTTACTTTTCCTTATTTTCTTTATCGTGTTAAGCACCGAAAAATATTTGAAAAATTGTTAATAATTAAGGTTTGCAATTTCTTCTGGTTCTGACCATAATTACGTTCATGCTGATCAAAAGAAAAATTATTAAAAATTCGTGCAGAAACACGCTTCTCTAATCGCGTGACAAATTAATGAAAACAAAGGTAATCACAGCAGCTTATATCAAACTCAAGATTCTGCTATAAACGCTTGTATTAAACAGCTCTGGAGAACAGTACGGCTTTGAGCTTCGAGAAACAATCAGAAGCTAGAGGACGGATCGCTCGTTCGCCGGTCATGTCGATCATAAAAAAAGAACAATCCAATATTAACTTTGCCCATTACGAATGGCACGGAGCCATTTCGACGTCGATCGAGCAGGGATCTCGAAGTTCAGAAGCACTTTGCGAACGACGTTACTTCCGTGTCCGGCGAGCCGAAAAAGCAACTCGCCGTGGATTACGACATCGAATCGACGTCGTAAAACCAATCGCAATATTCGTCGGAATTTTTTCGCTCGGAACTGATGTCTCGAATCCATCGGAGCAGCCGTAGGGGATGAAAGAGCTCTCGTTACGGGGGCGGATCAAACGCGAGATGCGTGAACACGGGATCGAAGCGATATTTCTGTGAAAATGAATCCTTTTTGCAAGAGACTTTGTGCAGATGAAAAATACATGTAAGAAATTAATATGGTCTCATTTCATAGTGGGTTCAGGCTCCTTCATGAACGATTACAACTTCGCAACGTCTCCAATCGATTTTTCGGAGTATGAAACAGGAAGCGACCTCTACATCTTTCTAATTAGATGCCCTAATGGTTACGCTGGCACACTACATACGTTTTCCCCGATGTTTCTGCTTCATGATACCCCACACATATTTTATGGGATTTGCGTCGAGGGACTGGGATGAGCAAGGCAGCACCACAATGTCCGTCTATTTTGCTTAAGTGGTGTATGTCCATTTTCCTTTGTGTTAGGATAATCACGTGTGTGTGCTCCTGTTTCCATCGATTGAAAAATCCTGATAACGTCAGGCTTGGGTGTGCTTAAATATTAGGTTGGCAACTACGTTCGCGACCTTCTGTTTCGTAATTCTTCTATTCTATCATTATAACCTCATTTAGTGACCATTCCTTTTGAGCTGTATGTTGGAAAGCTCAGAATTTTGCGATTATTTTGATATAGAATACTCGTGCTTAAATTACTACTTTAATTAGACCAATATCTTTTTCCTGAGTAACGAATGGACTACACCACTTTCAAACTTAGTGGATTGTACAATTCATTAAAGTTTTATTATTTATCAGTTTCCATGTGTATCGTCCAACGGGCTGTAACGACACAAAAGAAATTTAAGTATTCTTGGGGAACGCATATTATAGAAAGACTGTATATACTCAGACCGCTTTATTATGTATCAACAGTCGAAGATATCGCGTATTTTCGCGCGTGTGCACGCAGCGGGGTTGCAACGAACGCGTGCATGCAACCTAGCCGAGCCGAAATCGATTAACGCAAAATTAGGACGAAAAGTCAAGTCCTCGCCGGATGAAATGTCGCACCCAGGCCCCTCTGTAAATCGCACGAGAACGATTTTCACGAGCAAGTATGGCACGAGTGAATCCGGGTCACGTTCTCGTAGAGATCTCGCGCTAAGATTTGCCTTGGGTAATCGAGCGTTCCCGTCCAATCGGGTCTCAAAGGGAGCAAATTTCTGAGGACACGCGCGAGAGGGAACAGCCCCTGTTTTATTCGAAATGCCTACCGACGACTTTGACTTTACCGCAAACGAAGCCCCCTTTTGTGTCTCGATACCATTCCTGCTAGATGATCAATGAGTTTCAATACCTCCGTCGTCGAAGAATACAATGAGATTTTAACACGTTATCTACCGGCGATTATTCCATAACTTTTGGAAGTCTGTGGCTGAGGTGTTTTAATAGGTTTTACAACCGCAATAGAAGCTTCAATCATAAACCAAAAACTCACCCTCATTAATATCATAATAAGTATCAATATGCTACACATATATTGCTACACAAAGTATCTTTATAATTTTCATAATTAAGATTATAGTATTAATATGATATTAGGATTATATATGTATTTTGAGTATTAGGATTAAGATTATAATTAGGATAAATACATGTTGATCGTGTCTGGCCGTGGCAAGAGAGCAAATAATGGATTTTGTTAATATCATTCCTTTTCGCGTATCGTTAGCCAGTAACAAAGTCACATTATTACCGATTGTTGTATTTGATTCTATTTGACCTGTTTTCAGATCTAAGTAATAATGTACCGATAAACAGGTAGACTATAATATTAGCAAACATGTTTCGATCGTATTAATAGCGAAGTAATAATTATGGACATCCCGCTGAATATTGGCCGAAATGATTACTTGGCTATTGGTACGAACGAAACATATTTACTAATTTTATAGTTTACCAGTGCATAGGTAGACATAGGTACGCCGTACAACATAAGCCTTTAATTAATTTTATACTATACTGTTTTGTGTATACTGAAAATTCAGTTACAGATTGGCAATTCATTCAACCAGTTATTCTATATTTTCATAAAACGAATAACTGTGTGTAGTCAATTTCGTTGTTAGTAATACGACACCGTCAGAAACCATATAAATGTAGTTATACGCTAACGGAATAATATTAGCCTGCCAGATTGTTAAAATATCACAAAGAGTGGTGTGTACCGAACGAAAAACCAATCGATCGTTATTAGAACTTTTCCATTCGTGATCCTGTGTTTATACGCCCGCTGCCAATAAATTGCGCTACCCTGTAAAAATACAGTTGTTTGAATATTTAGATGCATAGCAAATATCGAAGCCATGCTAAATTGTTTCCGGCGCGTAGCCTTTTAACATTTTTACATAATCTGATATGCAGCAATATTTCAATAACGCACATAGATAGTTACTGTCCACACAACAGTTGAACTCATAATATTGATCTTTCAAAGTGATGCAATTTTTGCTGCCGTTGTTGCACCTTTTTTCTCATTTCAACTTGTAAAAATAGTTAAAAATTGCGACCTTCACTTTTTTGAGAAGAAAAATTTGTTTTACACATTACCCAGTATACTAATGCTTCTAACATCTGAAAAGAACTCGTTTGATCGAATTTGAAAAAGTTATTGATTTTTAACCCCCTGCCCTACAATATCGTGTCGGACTCGTGATGACCAGAGTAATAAAATAAAATAATGTTTGCGTTGTTTGCAATTTTTAATGTAATTAAATCTTTTTGATATGACCACTGCTTTAAATTGTGCGTAGCCATTTTTATCATAAATGCGTAAAATCTGCAGTCTACTAATAAACATATGTGTTATTAATTTCCTTTAAACCGAGATGAAATTCTATTTTGGTTTTGTTAATGTATAGTTATTGGAGAACATTTTTTGGAGAACATAAATTTTCTTTTTTAGGAAATTACGAACTACAAAAAAAGTTCTAATATCACTGAAACCGTAAAATAAATCGTAGGGCAAGGGGTTGGAAGCCAGCAATTTTGCCCAAGGTCGCTAAGGTGGCCAAACTTATCGGTCCACCGTGTACATCGAGTTCGTACGAAATGGCAGGCCGACGTCAACGTTTATTCGCGTTGTTCGCCGCGCTTTCGCTCCGCCGCGCCGGTTACTTTTGCAGGCGAGGAGAGCCGCTATATTCAGCTGTCGTTTGTCCATTGATAGCGGAGTCCACGTCGAACGAAATGGTACGTTCTCGCGAGGGATAACGCCGCTCGATAAAACTTTCACAACGCGTGTTAATGTCGTCTTTGCACGAGGTTTCGCGCGCCGAGTTTTCAAACAGGCGAAACGAACCCGATGCGTGTCACTGGGTCAGCCGACGGCAATGCCGGGATTCGCGTTCCACGCGAAGTCGATTTCGCATGCTCTCCGGTGGGGGAGCGAAAAAAAACACGGCCGAGCGAATCGAGTGCGTTCTGGGAAAACAGAAAGGAAAACATCAAATCGCGTCCGGATACCGTTGCTGGCGGAGGGAGAAACGCGCCGGCAAGAGGGTGAAACTTTATGCACGGCCGCGTCAGGATCTGGACAATGGCGTGGAATCCGCGATAAGGGTAGACTGGATCCACAAAGCTGTTCTTCCTTCCCCCTTCCAACGTCTCTTTTCGCTAGCAACTCGAAGCGAGGGTGGAAACAAGAACGACGATGCCAGAAACGTCGAAAGTCCTGCTGAGTTATTGATTCTGTGAATTCGATCTCATCAAGACGCCCGAGGGAATCGCAGTCGTCGAGATAGTCAGAAGTTTCTCTGGGCTGGGATTTTAGCAAAAGGGTGATTAACATCGATGTCTGATCAAAATATTTTCGGCCAGCTTTCGATAGGCTACGCTTACCTCGCCGCTCCACTATAATCTTCTACAAACGCTTCGAAGTGATTCAAGGAATCGATCGGCTTCATTCCAACCCTTATTTTGCCGGGAAGTTTATCAGATTTCCGAACTTCGACCGGAAAGGGTTAATTTCCAAGGGGGCCGGCAACAGCGGCGATTCGTTCGTCTCGGATTGAAAAGGCAAAACCGATCTCGCAAGTCCAGGGCATGAGGGTACGGTTCGCAATCCGGTCTCGATTTGCATGCTCGCACGCAAACCCCAGAGAGCGGGAGCCTGGGGCCGTGGTAACAACTAATTCCGTCGGTTTCGGGCCGTGGCCGATGAGCAAGCAGTTAGGCTAGAGGAAGCGATATCGACTCTCTCGTCGGCGGTGGTTCGAAGTCTTTAACCCTTCAGTCGGGATCCTGTCGGGCCGAGCGACGCGATAGGTGGGATAGCAGTCGACTAGCATCGAGCCCCGGCGAGTTGACAGTCGTCCACGGGCGAAAGAGCGGCGCGGAAGGGCGAGCAGGCGGTACTAATTGTACGTCTCATCCTCTCATCCTGTCTCAGCCAGCCTGCAGCGGTCGCTGGAAAGCAACCAACTCGACCAGCAGCCGCCCTCATCATCCTGGAAAATAATACACGCTAGCTGGTTGCCTCCGCTTCTTCTTTCCCATCGTTCCTTTGTCTCGCGCGTCCACGTCGTGTCGGAGTTCCTCTTTACCCTCTTCGCCGCTTCCTACAACCCCAACCCGCACCCCAAACCCCACTCCCCCACCGCCCCAACTCCCTCTTTCGCCAACAACCCCTGTGTGTCTCCCGTATTTTTCTATACCACACACCCTTTCCCCCCGTTCCCATTCCCATACTCCATTCTCGCATTCTCATTCCCGTTTCCCCTTTCCCTTTCTCTTTCCTTTCCCAATCCCCCAGTCGACTCGTCCGCGCCACCTTGCTTGCTTCTCGCCAGACAGATTTCACACAAAGCCCCTTCGGATTCCAGATGCGTTCTCGCATGCTAGCCAAGCGCTCGTTTCCGCGTCCCTACGCGGCTGATGCTACGAGCTACTTCCCTTCTGCCGTCTTGGCAGAACATCCGGTCTCCGCACCGCGCCGCGCCGCGCCGTTAACCCCTAACCAGCTTCTAATTACGCGAAAACCGCCGAGTGCGGTCGGAGGACCTTGATTAAGTCGGACGGATGGGCGGGTGTCGCTCGGTTGACCTTGAACCGAGTGGGCGTCGACTCGGGCCAGCATCGATCACCCCGAGTGAACTCCGCCAACTCGTTACTAATTTGTCGAATTTTCGTGATCGATCGATCCCGCCCTAAACCAGCCCGGCTCCGGCTCTAGATACCTAGCTCTGCGAACATCCACGGACAAGTTTAACTCGTCGGGGAATTGAACGTGCAGCGGGGGAGGATGCGGAGGCGTGTGCATGTAAAATCGCATCGATCGTTGCCACAGCTCCAACACCGTGAGAATCAACATCGGAATTGTTGTAAACAAATTAAACTCTCTCCGAGCCCGGCTCGCGCTAACTAATATTTCTGTGTGACCGAGTCGTCGCAGACTCTGAACAAAAATAACGACGCTCGGATAACGGTATATAGTTACACACGCCAGCTCCTCTGTTCCATGGAACACGCTCATTATCCTCCCCCGGCGCGGCCGATGTCAACCGGTTCACGGGGTGTCGAGGGAGAAGAGGGGAAACACGGGGGTCGCGAACGGTCCGGCGCACTACCCGAAATTTCTGTTAGGTGCCGGAAAAAGCTCGCGCGATTTTCTTGCTGGGCATGAACTGAAGCAATGTGAGCTGTTCCAACTACAGCGTACCATTTTCAACCATGCGGATTAACACGTTCATTACGAATGTGACCGATCGGTCACATGTGGGTACTTAGCGAAAGTTAGTAGGATTGTCAGTAGCGTCCTTTCAGTGGACTTTGCGTGGTTTTCAGATTTGATATTTTTCAAAATAAAAAGGCTGTACTATGAGCTACCAACTACCTCTAAATGTCGACATGTAAATATTTAAATCGTGTCTCATCTGTACTCTCTATTTGAAAATAGGTTACTCTTTCTCTCTCTCTCTCTTCTTTTTAATTAAAAATTAAAAAGAAATTGAATTTTTTCTAATTAAATTAATTCAATTAACCCTTCGCAGTCGGCAAGTTAAACATTTCTTCCGACCTAGCATAATTTCATGATGTTTTTCATTTTATAGATATGCAATTGAGATATAATATCTCATACAATACTTAAAAATGTGTAGTAATGGATTAGATACCAACACATGTTTAATAATGTAAACAATATTGTGAATAATGGTACAACGATTTTTAGTGGTGACTCTGAGTAAACCCTCGACTGCTAAGGGTCGAGGGTCTGAGAAGAGCTTAAATAAAAAAAAAATGAAAAAGGCTCTGGCACCAGACGTTCACCCAGCCGGGTCAGCAGGCAATGAATAGTTTAAGGGCGCTCTTAAAGGTGATTTAAAGATTAGATTTCGCCTATCGATAAATATTGACCAGAGTGTGACCGTCTGGTCTCTCATTCCATTACCCGTTTTGTCCGCGGATAAAGGAATCGGCGCGGTTAGATTACGCTCGGCGGGAGGATTATCGAGCGTGGGCGTTTCGCACGCTCGCACATTTAACGAATTTGCCGGGAGAATCGATGGCCCTGCTCGCGAAAGCGGCAACCACTCGGGGCGCAGTCTGTTTGCTCGGTCTAACGAACCCGAACGCCGCCGCGCCGCACCAACAGATGCGACGCTGTCTCGAGACGTTTTCCATGGAGCGCGCGTTGCGCATCGAAAAGACAAACAACTCGTGTTTTCTCAACTGCAAAAACACGGACGGCAGAGGATTTGAAATTCCGCGTGACCAGCATCAAAGCGACAGGTCTCGCCGTGGTGTCTTGTTCAGACGAGTCTGCCCTGGCAGCGGCCTACCTGTCGGCAAGAAATCAACCTGCAGCTGCCGAGAGGGAGCTCAAAGCGGAACGAGTGGTGGTCGATTCAACGGCGAGCTGACTGGAACACGAGATCGTCCTCCTTCGAAAGTAAATCGCCGGTGCATCTGCAAGCGCAGCTTCACCGGATTCTGCGGTTCCTGCCGTAAATACGGTTGAATCCACGGGATTAAGGTTCCTCCAAGTCGTTCGCGTAGCGCCGGAATTATCAACTGAGACTTACATTCAATTTACCGATTATTCGATTCTAGTCAGTCGTAAAGCCTCGACATTTTTCATTGTTACCGTCGGAACGCTTCACTGCACTCTTACCGAGTGAGTCCACAATCGCAGCCTGAAGTCTCTCACTGAACGGATTTTCACCTCGTATAAAGCAAACCGGGGAACGTTGATACAGAGGGGCAAGATAATACCAATTATCTCGACACTGTGTGTATGTAACATAATTTAGATACTTGAGGTTTGTTGTTTAACTGTTCCTTATGATGGAATTGACATCCGTGTATGCAGAATTGGATAGCTGTTACTGAATCTGCTTCGTTTTCAATCCAGTCTAATGAGAGAATAGCAATATCGCAGAACCTTCTTTCCTGTAATCGAAGAGATGAAGCGACAAAACTGTTCAAGTGGAAAATAACTTTGTACAAACTGGCCGGTACGAGATATCTCTTTGCAGTGGATTTCTCGCGTGAAAAATAAAAAAGATCATACGTAACAAGAATATTCTAAATTAGATGAAACGTCCGGAGTCTGGAGTCGAAATATCTTCGGGTGCGAACGGTGAAATTATGAAAATGGAATTTTGACGTTCCGCGCTCGGCCCGCAGAATTGGCGCGGCAGGCAACGCGTTAATACACGATTTCGCGTTCTATTTTGTAGGAAACTTTTATAGTTGCTGATTCCGCGGCCACATGCAGGAATTGTACGAGTAAATCGATTCGCGTGGCTATTGAGTCGATAAAAGGGTGCCTTTATGGGCACGCGACCAACCGATCACGAAAATCTACTTTGTGTAGAACATCGTGAAACAGTATAGTGACCATTCAATTCGAGCTGCCTCCATCCCTCTATCGATCACCTTTCCCTCTCTTTCTCTGTTCTCCTAGGGTTCGGCATGGCTACTGAGCAGAGATCTCTGTGGTCGAACCCTTTCAATCGACGGAGAACGGGCCCGAGGAAATGTAGCCAGTAATTAGATTCGAAATTACACGCAGTAAGAACGGGGCGAAGTTTACTTTGGCAAAGTATTGTGTCGGTTGAATGCGGCCCGGAGGAAGCGCGGAAAGAAAACGAGGAGACCGACTGAATCGAGGCGGGGCCATTGAATATCCCAGGGAAAACCGGTCGGGCGGGTGTACGCGGTCGGCCCCGATCGATTCGTTTGTCGATTGGATTGGAAGTTTGTCAAAGGGAGCGTAGCTTGGTACTGCTTTTGTAAGTAGAATCTTGCCAGGGGAAACCGCAGAATTTGTCCCGGGGTAAAAAGCTGAGAAGAGGGAACCTGGAAGCTGACGGGCCGGCTACGCCACGCTACGAGAGTGGCCGCTGCCACGAATCCACGGCGGAAACGTGTCAAGGGGGTTAAAGAGGAACACCGCTGCGTCGGACAAGTATTCCTCGCACAGCAGAGCGAACTAGCACCACCCGAGAAACTTCGGATCGCTGTTAAATTATGGATGGTCCCGATGGGCGCTGCCCTGCGCGCCACTTCGTCCTGAATATCTTCGAGTCTTGCAAATATCCAGGTTGTATTGTCCTTCGACGAAACTTTCCATCTACGGGGCCGCGGAGGTTCGGCCCTCTTACCGGAATTTCCGGCACCGCGACATTACCGCGGAACTTTCGCAAAACATGTTTCTTCCACTGTGCGCTGGCTAGCTTCTCGATACGCTGCTCAGTGGGCCAGGAGCCTCCAAAAGCGGCCAGGAGTTAATTATTAATTCGTTCTGAGGGTTCTGCAGATACATTATTTAAAAAGAAGGCTGTATCTTGCCCACAATTGTTTTAATCTGCTTTTCGTGCGTAAAACGTTAAATGATATGAAACGAAAAATAATTGCCTTTCGTAGCTTTAAGTAGAGTATATAGTAGAGAAAGTAAACAATATAACGTTAGGAATGAAGGAAGAAGAAAATTCTCTCTTACTAGAATACACTTTCCATTCATTTTCTAATGTCTTACAGTATCGACGCGGGGTATATCCCTGAGCACGATGGCGATTTTTTGTTCACGTTAATTTCCTCCTTCGTTTCTCGCCATTTTGCGGAAGCCCCTGGCCGACTGTAACGTTGCTTCCCCGGACTACACGTGAATCGGCGCGGCGGGTAGTTGAACCCCTGCAAATTCCAAGGAAAAGAACGTCGACCGTAGGTATTTCGTTGTAGAACGGTGCGCTCGGCTCGCCGGTAAATATGCGCCGACTACGTGTGTTTATAGTTTAAAGCGCGTTCAGTCGGCTCACCGCGACTGCTGCTCCCTGGGGTATTTCCTGCGGAAGCTCGTCATATTTCCAGCCGCACGCTGGCATGTCCTCCCATCGAGCACCCCTCAGGCCACGCATAGTTTTACAAATATTCCACCCCTTGTCAGCGACCCGTTAATATTCATTAATTATCCGTTAATAGTCACAGAGGATCGACAAAAATGAGCATCGTCGGCCGATAGATTCTTATACATACGGGAACGTTAGCAAAATTGCGTTGCCCGGTTGGCAAATTAAATTTAACACTAAATCCACTGAGCTATAAAAATGGCTGACATGTGTTGCCTTACAACAATGACATCATAGAATTTAAATAGATTTTCTGTGATTTTTATTGGGTGTGCAGATAAGTTAATTCCCCTTTTTTCTACGATCATAACTTCTGAATGAATTTGAATTACTTCCCGATTTTGGTGCCACCTGAAAGAGCTTTCTTTTAGTTTTAAGAAGAGTCGTGATGCGCGCTCTAAGAGTTTCCAATCCTATGCAACAATTTCAAGCAATATGGCGTGCGAGAAGCACCATTTGCCTCGCTGCTTACTCTTTGCATTCCAGCTTAGACATGGCCTGTGCGGCACTGCGACAAAACGCTGTATCTTACAGAACATGCAAAAAGTGGTACCAAACATTTAAGGCAGGAAATTTTAATTTGGAAAGCTCGACGACGGTGAGTTAGAGAAATTGGTGAACGAAAATCCGATTCAGACGCAACAAGGATTTTATTACATTTTATGGAATAGAATCTTGAATTTGGAAAAAAGGGGAAAGAAATTATTTGCATACCTAATATTATAATACGTGCTTGCGGATACAAAAATGTGTATGATCATTTACAGTGAAAGAAACCGGTCATTCGACAGGCGATGGTACAATAATGATACTCTTAAAAAGACCTTTTTAATACTGGACCATACGATTTCTTCTTTAGAAAAATTAGAACAATTGGTTTGCTGCATAACGCGAAAAAATTGCAATTGGTCGGGATATCGGAGAAGATTCCAAAAGTTGTATTTTGCAACATTTTTATGCGAGCTGATATTTTTTCGGGAAGCAGGGAAAAGTGTGTCAAACCGACAGGAGGCACGGATGAGGGTTAATTAGCGCCGGGAACGCGCGAAGCCGTGTCTTCTATTTAGTTTCGCGTCAGAACGGTATGGTTGATTACGATTAATCGGTCCCTCGGATGTTGACAAATTATTCGATTTACTCGACAACAAGGACTCGGCTGCGTTCAGGAGGAAGGATTCGAAGATAGTCACCGCGAGCACGGATGCGATAGAGCGGGGTCGTAAATTTCAAACGCGTCCTATAGGTGTTACCGGATTGCCGGTAGTTTAATAAGAGGCAGCATTGGCGAAACAAATGATTTCATTCCCATTAATTCTGAATCGTAAGTTGCTGCGTATCCAGAATGGCCCAGCCGAGCCGCGCAAATACTATTCCAGGATCCATTAATTACGGGCGTTAACATAAATAATAACGCTTCAACTGTTTCGCGAACAAACTCCATTCGTTTAATCTCCGAGGAACGCGAACGTATTTTCGAGTTTGATACTTCTCCACCTACTTCCGGTGACCTAATTCGAGTCACCTGGGTAACTTCCAGGCACGCGCTGCAAGAAAATCGTTTATACAGGGTGTCTAAGCGCAGAGGGCGGCACAACATGTGACGTAAAACAATTCTACCTGAAAACGTATAGAACTGTTCCACAGAAATAATTTCATTCTAAAACAATCAGTGGTGATAATCAGTGGAATGATAAAAGATCGGTATGTACTTTTATTTTTTCCTCAATTTGAAGACATTACATTTTTCTGATTTGTATGTAGAATGAGTCGCGTTGTTCACACGTGAAACACGTATTCTGATAATATACATGATCACAAACATGCTCCAAAATGTATCATGTTTCGACTCGTTTACATCAGACAAACGTCACAACCGCGTTTCTAGCAATGTCATAAAGGAATGAATGAGAACAGAAAAGGTTAGAGATTAATTATTTCACATGTTCCAGAGATTAATTTAAATATTCGACTGGCAGCTAAATACTGTTGGGAGTCTGGCAATCTGCTCGGCAAATCCTCGATCGCGATCACGCTAGAGGATCGAGGACGGCGAGGCGGGTAATAGAATGAAAAAGTTTGCTTGCGGTAGCAAATGAACCGTAGGGACGCGGGCACGTCGAACGATTGAAGAGAGCAAACGCCGGGAAAGCCGGTAGAAGGAGGAGGAATCCAGATGGGATGGGGGTGAAAGAGGACAGAGAATAGACAGTGAAAAGGAGGACAGCAGTGTATTAAGCAAATCGCGCTAGTTCGAAAACTTTGTTCAAATCGGATGTGAATTATGAACGATCCCGGCGGGTAACGCGTCTACAGAGAGTTCCAGAGAAGTGACGGGAGTGCCACGGTATTTACGACGCCCCAGTGGCACAACTTACTTTCATCGATAAATTTCTTACTCCGAATGGTTTTTCTCGGGAAGCAGCGCATACCGCTGTCCGCTAAATGAACATCTCGTTCGCAGCAACCTGCACCTTCCCGCGTTTCGTTGAAACCTAACGCTGGAACTACCGGACCCGTCAAAATGGCGGATACTTTATTTTACGAGGAAAAACTCCGTCGAGTAAGATTATCGTGGAAAATTGTTTAACTTGTAATTTCGTAAAAAAACAATTGTATAACACAAAATCGTTGCAAGCACCGGTTTTTGGTGGTTCGGAATCCACCTTTATAAACAGTAGGTCCAAACAAACAAAAAAGATAATAAGATTAGCCTGAACATCTGGGCGGCGTAGCTGGTATGGTGAATACACCGAGGTACAGCATTCCTCCCTAGAGGAGGACCGCCAACACTGAATGTATAACACAAAATACTTGGACTCATTTTAAAGCTCAAAGATTTTACTCTCGCACACTATTATTCTCCTCTGAGGTACTTTAAGATGACGTAGCCGGTGAAAAACTGAAGACTCCTTTCCCCTAAAGAATGTTATAAATTGGAATTTCTGTAAAAACATTGGAAAATTTCTTTTGATGACTATCACCAGAGGTTTTTGAAGATCGAAGCCTCCTGTTTACAATGCCACCTTAAAAATTGAAGGGGTCCAACAACAATTTCAACCAATTTTGTGTGAAGTGGCTAAGTTACGAGTTGATACAAGCGAGATGCGGGTAAACGAACACGCTCGTACTGGCACAGCAATATGCAAATGAAAATAATTTTTCGCAATTTTATCGCTGTGGGGGAAGTTATTCAAGTATCCGGAAAATATCCACCGGAGTTAAGCGTGCCAGGCATTTCTCATTTTCTCGAGTATTTGAGCGGGCAACGGCTCGGTTAATAACAGCCTCGCAGTTTTGATTAGCAGGCCGATTCGATGCCGAACAAAGATCGCCTGGAAACCATTCGCTCGCGGTCGATAATCCTCCGGTTTAGGCTTGCAGGGAAAACCGCAGCACCACAAGATGGCTATCATCCCCCGTGACACATCAGCTCCGCGAGAAATGATGTGTCCTGGCGACCTCTGGGCCGCGTTGTTTTTCACTTTTCGCGATTCAGAGCCCCGAAACGGACCATTTATTCAGATTTCGTCGATAAAGCAGTCGGGGCCAGGGAGGAGGGCGTGCCATTCGCGGCATTTCCCGCGGCCGTGTGTGTTCCATTTTATGCGGCGCGGCATGTCGTTCCCGCACCGCTCCCGCACCGTTTCGAACAGATATGCTGATTCGGCGGATCCGATTTGCCCGGTCGCACACGCTGTTTTGCCGCGCGTTCTCGTTCGCGCTATGCAAAGCAGTAGTTACGCTCGGCCCAGCGGACGATATTCCCGAAAATTAATGCGGATCCCGATCGGTATCCGTTGCCACGGGATCGCTACGGGAAATCAAAGGAATGGAACCGGTCGCACCGTTGAAAAAGACGACGCGCGCTCGTTCCCGCTGAAAGAAAGAATGAATATGAATGCGGAGACCATTAAAACGTGCGTGTGTGCGACCGAGGCTCGCCAAGAGAAACTGAAGCTGCTATAGATCTTTTCCTCTCGCCCGTGTCCCGCTCTGTTCCAGTCGAAACACAGAATCGCACCGAAACGATTCAAGGATCCGTGCTTCCCAAGATCGTTACTCGCGAAGTACGGAATACCGTAAAAAGAATCTATTTCGTTCTTCTGTGATCATTTTTCCGCTTCAGATTCTGTCGGATTTTATTTGATAGACGACTTTCCCCTGAATGCCTTCGTAATGAACTATTGTGATAGAATCTTGTTATCGAAATCGTTTGGAGAACTCAGATATTAGAATTTCTCAATCGTTATATTAATTGATTCTCTAAAAATTTTTTTCTTGGTATAAAAATATTCCGTCACAGCTGTAACATGTTCAGGTGGTTGTGTTTAGGTGAATCACACTTATAAAGGCAGTTGATTTGTGCGGTAGGTTTAACGTTAAATGCATCGTTGAGACCGGCCAAGGACTGATACGAATTGAAAGCAGAAGAGAAGCAAGACTCGGCGAAAAGAGGCTCGGCAAACCATCGCGCGAGACCTCATTTCTATAGTTCATTAGAACTATGCCGTTATCTTATCCCTTCCGATGATCCCGGTTCAGTACCAGCGGCTAAATCTTCGCAAATCCATCGTTTCGTCCTAGCTTTCGCGACACTTTCTACTCAAAGAACTCTAATCGATTGTCAAAAAAGGTGCCTTTCATTATTTCACACGTGTCTTCATCCTGCGAATAAATGGACCTTTAAAATGTAGATTAAATCCGTGCTGTAATATTCGACGCACATTTGTGTTTGTACGCCGAGTTTTTTTTGGAATATTTTCGTCCATCAATGTAACTCGATACAATCAAGATATTTTAATGCTTCGTTATACATATGAAAGCAATGCACTCGCGTAGAAACGCTACTGAACGTAAAAGTGATCAACACGAATGAAATCTGTTCGGAAAAAGTTTCTGCTTTTCTGTTACGCGCGTTATACAACGAAAAAATAATTGTTTTAAATTCTGTTAAATTTATAACGCAGCAAATTCGGCAAAATTCGTTCGTAGTTTTACACCGTTTTTATATAAATTTGATGGAAAATTGACCATGATTCGTAATTCTCTTCCGTTTTCATAATTCTTTTAATACTGTGTATTTAACGAATTCATTTTATGAGCTTTTTTTACGTGTCTGAATGTCGGTCTTGAATGGCTTCTATCACCTCGATCTCGCAAAATAAAGAAAGAAATCCAATTATCTTTCGGTACTAATATTCTGCTGAAACCATTAATATTAAATTTTACTCAGTTTTTCGATATCTCTGAACATACTGCCGGAGGAAAGTTCCCGACTACTTTTACTTTTTCCAATAATACAATTTCATACGACATAATGTTTAACAGAAACAGCACGATTCGTGTCCATTCCCTTTCTGCGAAACTCCCTTCTGCTTTAAAGTTTATTCGCTTTATGAACCGATTATGTAATTGCTCTGGAATCACTTGGGTAAAGTTAATGCTGGTCACAAGTTTTGCAAAATGGAAGAGGTCATCTGATTAACGAGATGCCCAATAATGGGTTTATTCAATAACATGGTAAATTACCTCCAAAATGGCAGAAAGAATTAAAACAGAATAGAAAATACATTTTACGTTTGAATTATAATTTAAAAATCCAATATTTCTCGCCATAACCACAACTTTTACAACAAAAAGAATTAAAAGCGGGAACGACTACGATAAATTTTAACTTTTCACTTTCGGTTTCACTAATTAAATTATGTTGATTTTTGGAATCTATTGAACGTGTTTCAATGTGTAGGATGATCAGCAAAGTAACAAATAAACTTTCTGTATGTTTCGTAAAGCTGAACAACTCAACCGAACATTTTATGTTCAGGTGAGATCTAGATCTAAAAGCGTGAATAGTGAAAGTGTTCAACTTTCTGCTCCCACTGCATAGCAAAAGAATTTTCGTAAACACACGCGATTGGATGTTACATCATGGTCGTTTCATGGTGAAACGAGAAGCATCATTCGCGAAGGAAGATAGCCATCATCCTGGCAGAAAGTTCAGCCCGGAAGACGGGAGTCGCGGGATTTGGCGTGCGTGGAAAAACTCGCGGACGTTTTCGCGAGGATTGTTCGGCCGATGCGCGATGGGTGAACCCGTCGTATGGAAATGGAAGAAGTCGAAAGTGTGCAGTCGGTGCCAGTGCGCTGGACCGGTGCCATATTTTTTAATTTGCCGGAGTGTTCTTGTCCATTCAGGTCGAGTTTGACGATGCTAGTTCGTATCGCGGGATCTAGTGTCGCGTTCCCGGCGAGCTACGTCCACGAAATACGGGCGATTCCGGTGGAAATATTCGAAAATTAGAACGTTTCTTCCGATCGCCACCGTTAATGGGCGAGCACGGATCGAACAACATACACTGGCGTCGGTATTTAAGATGCGAACGCTGAAAAATTGATAAATCGTTGCGAATATTTTTCAAAATGATGGTACATTTTACGTGTTACAATTTTTGTTTATTTAGCTCGACTCTTCTTACAGTACCATTTTTTATATCGTTTCAATTGCCGATTTCTTAATTCAATCTGGCGAACAATAAATGCGTGTTTTAAATACTTGTAACCTACGTGCGTAAGCTTATTTCTTCTTTTTTAATCTTTTAATCTCACTTATTCTCTTCTCAATTTAATCTCATATAAGAAATGCGACTGTGGCTAACATCCCCTGTGGAGCCACAACATCCCCAAAATATTTTCCAGACGTCTCTGCTCGACAACTGATCCGAAAGCTCGAGTCGATGCTCGTCCGAGGACACGGCCGTCGAGCGACAGATAGTGACCGACAGAAAATATCGTCCAGTCCCGATGTTTTTCATAATGAAACCTTTCGAAACACAATGCTCCGAAGTCTCGGAGTTGGTTCGCCGGTTCTCCGGCCGCGCCATTGTACGGCTGCGCCCGCTTTTTACCGAGTTAACTACCTTTTTCTTCTGCCGCGGACGTCGAGCGCTAGATTCGTGGACCGCTGCTTAATTCTCTTTTTCCGTATACTCCGCCCGCCCCTACCCACGCCGCTTTATCCTTCCCACCGTCCTCCACATTCGAACTCATGGAAACGTAATCTTTTATTTTTTTCGTTTTGTTTTCGAGGCTACGCTCGCCCGGATGCGCGAGGCCGCAGTCTTATTCCTTTGCTTTCTCTCTTTCTCTCTCTCCCTCTCCCTCTCTCTCTTTCTCTCTCTCTCTCTCTCTCTCTCTCTCTCTCTCTCTTTCTTGCTTTCTCTCTTGCCACCCAGCCAGCAAACAATAGAGGAGCCGCGCGATCTTCCAGGTTTTGTTTGCGATCGAGCCCACGCGGTTTTGTTATAAATTACAATTACCGGAGAAAGATTGAAACCGACGTTCTCCGGTGGGTGTTGCCCTCGCTACCCTCTGCGCCGGTTATTGCGAAATACCGAGGAAACGGCGATATCGCGCACAAGATTTCGAGTTCGGTTCCAAATTAATACTCACGTGGTCCTCGTTTAGCGCGTTAATATACCATAAGAAAAGTGACACAAGGCAAACAAAGGTACCGGAGAGCCATTTGTAAACTACCTAAAATTGCCAATTGTTTCTTTTTCTGCACCAGCAACTTAGAAATGTAAAATAATTTGTGTTGTTACTTAGAGATACTGGGTTAATTGTCGTGCACATATGAATGAACTGTATGTACACCTGTAAATACTTAAACAATCGGTTTTCTCATGATCTTCAATAAAATAAACATATATTTCTAAGGATGAACATTCATAGATTCAGGAAGGCTCGTTGCAGAGGAAACGAAATTAAAAACATTAGTCTTTTTCAATAGTATTTTTTCAGAATGGAATATAAGCGTATGGCCTGTAATTTCTAATATATAAAATGCATAAATTCATACTGATCAAATATGACTAGAAGGTCGTGAACTGATAACGATTTCTTCGGTATCTCGTTTAAAGATATTGGACGAAGTGAAACGTTTTCCGAACGTTATGAAAGTCGTAAAAAGCAACGAGATTATGAAATCTCGGTCCATCTCTTTCTTGCTTTTATCAAACACTTGGAACGTCAAACACATATAGAAATACTTATCATCAAATATAAACTGCTTTTAAAGAACCCTATTTATATGCACGAAAACAAACAGTGGCTTTCCCGTCAGCGAATAATATTTATTCATTTTAGAAAAGCATGATGGAAATTGAACTGAAACTTCAAAAATATTTGAACTCAATAGTACGACGAACCCCGAACCTTTTGATTTAAAAATTCGTGAAATTTACGAAGTTCCAAGCTAGTAATAGAACCCTACTCTCCGGTGACGCACGTATCCGTGTTTAAAACAATACTAGGTTTTCTCCTGATACAATTTTCTCCGAAACGGTAACTGAATTTAGTGTTTTTCAACGTAGAATTGTTCCGTTGCCACAGTTCAATGCGTGGAAATAAAAAACGGACGACTTTTTTATCCGATATCGCATTTTTTTAGTTCAAGTAACATACATGGTACTGGAAAACATTCGAGAAAATTGATTTTCGAAAAATTGCTGCGACAAAAGCAAGGTTTCAAAACGTTTTGAAAAACAGCCCTTTGGAGACACGGTTATGAAGAACATTGTTCTAAAAAACTCTCCTGTAAACTTCCCGTTCCATCTGTCCGACAACGAAGCTTACTTTTCGACAAAGTCCCACGAAGAATAACGGGTTGACGTTTCTTTGTTGCCAGTGAACAACTATCCTTAATTGATCAACACATTTGTTTCACTTAAGAAAACTACAGAAGTTACACGATAAAAAATGATTACTGTTTTAAAATTTTCAATATGCCTATGACTATAGACCGATGCTAACACATTAAAATTTCCATGCAATTATCGTCATTACTCCTTATCCTCATATATTATTCCTCTAATTATCTTCATTAATAATTTATTATTGTATGGTTCGCGCGAGATATCACTTTTCCTGACTGCCACGATATCTCGATAATTGATTTTTTTCTAGAATCCTAACCCACTGTGCGTCGGGTCGTCGACGTGAACGGACTTATTACACACTCTAATAGAATTTCCTAAAAAAAGAAAGGTAGACGATTACACGTTTGACGGCTCTCACCGTTTCTGCACTTAACGTTAACTGAATTCCCTGTTTCTGCAGTTGACTTTAATTAACTTTGCACGCTACGAGTTACATTCCTCTTTTGCAAATCGATTTTGCGGGGCGGCATGCGCGCGCGCGCGAGCGTGGGCGCGGACGACTCGCGAGCAGCAGCGCGACGCGACGGGGTTAAAACAATAAAGACGGTTAATTGGCATTAGCACTCGGTGGAACGGATCGGATCGTTGATCCCGATCGAACATCCGGCATCGGTGGCCGACGGTGACCGGCGCCGTCGCCGGATCGACCGCGTTTATTAAAAGTAATTCAGCCGACGGCATCTACTCGGTGGTCGCAAAATTCTTTTATAGCGAGACAAATGGAGGTCATCGTACTTAACGAGCGCAATTTTTTACTGGCCGGCGTTTCGCCCCGCGTTCCGTCCCTTTTCCCTATCGTATGGCGTCCGTCGTCGCTCGACTGGAAAGCCCGACGTCCCCTGCGAGAGATCGTTCAGCGACCCCGTCGATTTCGAACCGCGGCTAACAAACTAGACGTATAAAGTCTGGAATCGTTCAGCGATCCGGTCTCTCTTTCTCTCTCTCTCTGTCCACCACTCAGAGAGGCAGAGTGGGGACTCTATCTCTCTTCCTCGTCGGCCACGAGGAAACCGTAAACGATTATTGTGCGCACGGCTCGCACCGTCGTTAAAAGCCTCGCGGCGACTGAATTCAACGACTGAAACTTTCGAGACTCGCCACCCGTATGCCCGGACACGTGAACAACCACCGTTCACCCTGCAGACACGAATATTGGATAATAGGAACCGCTCCAAGAACTAACGACGTTCAAAGACTAATCAAGTTACCGCAGTCCCTCCTTCCAACCGGATCTGATTGTTCTCGGTGGCGTGCACAACCGAATATTTATGGGGAAAGTTTTTTCAATTCTATCGCAAGTGGGGTAGTCTGTAACGAACTAATTTCCTCGAGACTCTTGATCGTTATAGCATTCGTTTGTTATAGGATACATAGGGAAGGAAGTGCATTGGGATAGCGAGATAAGATATCGTAAAAAAGATAATCGAAAAATGCTAGACACTTATCGATCGTGCTATAAAGAACCTATTGTATTGTAATAGTTAGGTCGTTAGTGGAAATGAGTGAGGACGCACGCGATTTTCCTTTAGAGCTTTGAGATCGTCCAGCTCTGCTGCATCTATTTTATTTTATGCGTTAACAAGATTTATAATAAATATACTGGATGGACCAGTGTTGGTGGATCAACCGTGGAGGAAATGATTCTTCTTCTAGCCTCACAAAGAAATTGAAGTCGTTTGGTCCATTCACAAAAAAGTTATTCTGATTTAAAATCTGCGTGATCAATTATGCTCCTAACTGTAGATTGCAATCTCGATCGATAATCAAATAATAAAATCTAAAGATCAAAGCCGCGGTTCTCTTCCACTTCTGATTTTTGTTTGATATTGCCATAGTGGAGAGTCACATTTCAAATGTTCTCCCACCTGTTGCCGAATATTTGGAACAAAATTAATTTGAAAGCTTATACCGCACAAAGAACGAAAAGTCAAATATCCTTTATCCAAACACGTTATCAAATTTAACACGTTAAGTGGCGAAAACGATTTTTTCCATGAATAGAGAATGTTTTACGAACTTCATGGCAGCGTCCTAATAAATGCGGGCAACGCGTGCCGCGAACGTTTTAGCCTCTGTATAACATACGGGTGTTGAGTTTTATTATCACAAGCAGCGCCGGTCCTCCTATAATGTTAAATATTTGCCCGTCAATACCCGCCCGATGGACATTGTAACAACGTATCGTTTTAATGAAGCAACAACTTTTTACGCGCAACATCCAATAATATCGGCTGGCCGATTTTATTGGAACGCGAACGCTCCACGATAAACCATAATCGTGTGCAACTCATTTTTCATCGCGTGTAACGGTATACAGCCTGCCGTTTCGAAGGGATACTTCGATAATACGTGGGGATACATGCACGTGGTAGGTCAGATTGACTTTTCAGACGAGTTAGCACTGTTGGCAGATCACAAGTTGACCAGTAGTCTGCGGATGTTTATGCAATCTTCAAGTTCTATAGACAAATTTTAAGATAGTAGGACCAAATAAATATAAATCGTACTAAATTCAGTCGAATTTGACACTCTCTCCAGCATTTTTTGAAAATTTTTATAAGCCGTAAATCCACAAAAATCCGCTTTTCTACAAACTCCAATATGAAAAATTTCAAAAAATTGTACGCTAAAATAATTTTTCCATAAAAAACTGTTTTTCCACCCTCTCTGCGAGAATTAAAACGGTTTAATATTTGTTATAAGCTACCGAATGAATTTCTAGATGTGATAAAATGCTATCGCGAAGCCAGATGTGTATGCCAGGTGGGAGGCAAGTGGAAGAAACCGCGGGAGCTGGTATTTACACTCGAAAACGGCGTCCGTGCCAAGCTTCAGACACTCGTTAAAGGTAGCCGGGATATTCTAGGACTCGGGGACGCCGGTATGGATGTCGGTTTCAAGCATCCGGTGGACAAGCTCATTAAAAACTAACAATCGCGCAATTTTGCCGGACTCGCGGAGTGTACGTTACTTTTAGCGCGTCCCTTGTGCATCATTCAGGATTATGCGCCAGTCGGCAGCGTGACCGAGTGGGTCGTCGCGAGAGGATAGGCTCGCCACAAGCTGCTCAGAAATTCTTATTTTCCCATTCGCCTGGATGCCGGGGACACCCGGTTTAACACGGTTAACACGGTCAAACGGAGTCTGACACACAGGGTGACCCGTAGTTATGGACAGCGGCTCATACTTGACGACACACGACGTGACGTTTAATGCTCAGAGCCTCGAGAGGTTGCCAGGGCTTGTGTGCAGATACGTACACAGAGTGAACAGCGCCCCCCGGCCGCGCGTCCGGATAAAATTATTACTTCGAAACATTTGCATTATAAAGTGGTGCATCGGGCGCATTCGCCAGGAGCTACGGAAAGGGGAGAAAAATGGAGCAGCGCCGTGGAATACGTTTCTCTCGGCCTCGGAGTGCTACCGCCACTTCATACCGAGGGGCCAACTCGGTCGCTTTAACCCGCATTCGCGACTGCGCCCCAGCAATAGCCTCCAAATGAAAAATCTACTCTGCGCGACGCGTGCTTACCGCGATCCGATGGAAATCAAAACGGTCTCGATAACTCCCGCTCGAATCTCCACGGAATCTTTGATCGTTGTTCTCGATCCAATCCCCGGGCAATACGCCCTCAACCTGAACCGCAGTCGCAACGACTCGTAGTGGTCCGAAGTCACCGAAACGCGGAGAAATGACAAGACATCTACAGTGGCCCACGAAAGTGTTCGTACGCCCTTTAGAACAGAATAAC